>CM021108.1:20173777-20322315 GCA_007115665.2 Sequoiadendron giganteum | reverse complement strand
TCCCTCTCCCTATTCCTTCACCCCTTCTCTCCCTCTCCCTCTCCCTCTCCTCTCTCTCTCTCCCTCTCCCTCTCCCTCTCTCCTCTCCTTTTTCTCAACTCTTAAACTCTCTCCTCCCTACTCTCCTCTCACTCTCTCAATTCTCCCACCTCCACCTTTTTCCTCTCCATCTCTCTCTCTCTCCTCTCACTCTCCCTCCAACTCTGCCTCCTCCTCCCAATCTCCCTCTCACTCTCCCACCTCCCATCCCTCCCCCCTCTCTCTCCCTCTTCTCTCTCCCTCTCCCTCTCTCCCTCCCTCTCCTCTCCCCTCTCTAATTCTCCCTCTCCATCCCTATCTCCCTCCCACTCTCTCCCTCTCTCTCCCTCCTCCTCCTCTCCATCTCCTCTCCTCTCACTCTCTCACTCTCCCTCTCACTCTCCCTCTCTCCCTGTCCCTTTCCCTGTCCCTATCCCTATCCCTATCCCTCTCCCACTCTCCTTGTCCCTATCCCTATCCCTATCTCCCTCCCACTCTCCCTCTCCCTCTCCCTCTCCCACTCTCCCTCTCCCTTTGGTCTATGTGTGTATAAATCAGATATCCGATTTGTGAAACTCCATTGTGTAGAGGTGAAATCTTACCGTTGCAGAAGATGTTTGACAAATCGGATATCTGATTTGTGGGCTATAGAAAAACCCCATGTGGGCCATTTTTGTGCATTCCAACGTACCTTGCATTTTGTTGTAGCACTTTGCAGGTGACAAACGCGCGGTTTCAGAAAGGAAGAGACAAAGATAAACTTTTTGAAGATTATTGTACTCAAATTTGTCATACATAATGATTTTTTAGCATCTTTTATTTGCTATAATGGGGAGCAGTAGTTGTCGGAAGCAAAAGCGTAAGAGAAAGCTAACAAAAGAATGAATTGAAGGATATAGACAAAGAGATAGAGAAGGTCATAGAAAGAAAAGACAAGGTATGTTAAATATTGGTGAACTTGAGCCCTATGGTCTTTCAAGTGAAGAGGAAATTGAATATGTTCAAGGTGAAAATGTAGAACATGATATTGAAATTGGGAATGAAAATGTTCAAATTGATATTGAAAATTTTCAAGGTGAAAATGTTGGAATTGAAGATGTTGAACATGATATTGAAATTGGGAATGAAAATTTTGAAATTGATAATGAAAATGTTGGAATTGAAGATGTTGAACATGATATTGAAATTGGGAATGAAAATTTTGAATTGATAATGAAAATGTTGGAATTGAAGATGTCGAACATGATATTGAAATTGGGAATGAAAATATTGAAATTGATAATGAAAATGTTGGAATTGAAGATGTTGAACATGATATTGAAATTGGGAATGAAATTGTTCAAATTGATATTGAAAATGTTCAAGGTGAAAATGTTGGAAATGAAGATGTTGAACATAATATTGAAGCAAGTGTAAATTATGTTTCACCAGATTACACGAGAAATGAAGAACCTTGTGTGGAAGAAAGAGGTATTCCAAATTCAAGACCTTTAAGGACCCCTAAATGGTTAGTTGATATTGATGATAACATTATAAACAATTTTGAAGGCAAGAGGTCAACAGGAACTATTTGATTGTGGGCTATAATAAGTTTCAACCAATATTTTAGCAATAAGACATTGATCGAGCAATGCCAACTTTTTGTACAATTGCTAATGATGCAAAAGATGAGACCTTTGCTAGCCAAATTGAAGATTCATCTGAACAAGAGGACCGAAAAAAATTCTATTATTATCAAAAATATTTTTAATGCTCTCAAGTCTATTGGAAAAAATAACAAGGAAAAAGATAAGAGAGCTGCTCAAAGAGTCATTACCACCACCCTAGTAAGCCATCAATTGAAAAAGGCTCGCTTTATGAGACAAACTTGTATTGATTTTGACTTAAATTGTAAAAATTTGGATAGAGCACTTGCAAGAAGAGAAAGAATAGATGATCCTCTTCAGTTTGATACATGGGCTTTTACCGGAAGGCTTACACGTGTTGCTAAGAAGCTAACCGATAATGTAAAGCAGGTAATTCAACAATTTTGGCATGATAACTCTAGAGTATCACCCAATGCAAAGGATGTTTTAAAGTTAAGAATTGGTAGTCGAGACCGTACACCACATCCTAAACATTTCTTGGAATCAAGCCAAACAATGTTATTCAACAAATTTAATAAAACACATCCAAATATGGAAATCTCACAAAGAACTTTTGAAGGTTTGAAGCGATTTTATTGTGTGCCTCTTAAGATTCGTAATACTTGTTGTTGCAAATACCATGTGGAGTTTTCAATGTACCATGAACTATTATGCTATATCTATTCTACTTGCATACTAATGAAATGTTGCAGGAGTGTGGTGCAATGCATCTTCCGAAATCATCAAGGGACTTGCTAGATCTATTTTTATGTTCTAGGGATGATGGTTCCTTTTTCTATAGAAATGATTGTTTAAATGCGAAGTGCTCACAATGTGGTGGCTTGTCAAAGTTTGTTCAATGTTTTCATGAGGGTTCTGAACATGAATTTGGAAAGAATCTTGTTGAGAAAAAGAGATATGAGATAGTCAAATATACTTTGTAGAGTGGAGGTGAAGGTTCTAGATGTGAGTTGGTTACAAAAGAATGCAGTGTTGCCTATTTTATTTCAGATTTTAAGGACAATATTTTCTACAAATACACAAGGCATAGTCATAGGTCTCAGTGGTTGGATCAACAATTCAGGATATGTAAGGACTCTTTTCCGATTGGCACTATTATATCAGTGGCTGATTTTGCTGAAAACTACACATTGCAACCACAAAACGAGGTACAATCTCAGCATTACAATTCCATTCAGATTGCTATTTTTGTCCACATAATGTTTAGACATGCACCTGATAGTACAGAGGAGGATTGAAAGATAATCAGAGAGTATCATTTTTATATGAGTGATGATAGATCTCACTCGTCTGAGTATGTCCAACATTGTTTCGAGAATTTTTTTGAGTTCTTGTAGGAGCATGATATAGCACTGGGCCGACATCTCATTTGGTCAGATAACTGTACAGGTCAATTCAAGAATACTCGTATGTTTTATTGGTTGAGTAGAATGCATGTAGAGAGGGGTGTACCTAATATTTGGAGTTTTTTTGAAGCTGGGTTTGGGAAAGGGGAGCATGATGGAGCGGGTGCATGTGTAAAAAGAGCTCTAGTTAAGGAGCAATTGAATATTTTAGGAGCAAAATTCAGTGGTGCACGTTCTATTGTTGATTGGTGTAGTTCAGCACTGTCACAGGGAGGGACACTTGATTCAACAATGCACAAATTATTTTGGTTGGTTGAGGAGGGTACAATGGGAGGCATATTGGATTGTCATACAATCAAAGATTCTTCAAAGATGCATTCGTTTCAAAGCTCAAATGCAAGCACATGGACCATTTGGACATGACAGTTGGCTTGTTTTTGTTAGAGTTGTATTCAGTGTGAGTGGGATCAATGTGAGTCAAGTGAGTGGGTGGATAAATGGGTTCCACAGTATCTAACTCCTTTATCTCAAACTATATCCATGACAAATTACACAATGGAAAGTTCACTTGATTATGACCGGCTTTCAAATCTACTACATCCAGGACATGTTTTTGTAGTCGTTGCACCGTAGGGGAATGAAGAGAGATCAAAATATTGGTTGGATCGATGTGTGCGAGTAAAGCACAAGCTAACACAATCGATGGAAGATGATGATGGGTTCGTGTATCCTACAAGTTCAGTTGTGGTTGCAGGAACTTGGTTGCAAACATACATGATTAGAAAGAATGGCATACCTGTATTTGAAGACTACGAGAAACATAAAACTATTCTCATGTATTCACACCTTGTTATAGGAACAAATGTTAATTTGTTGAAGAATCATGCCAAACCAAAGACAAAACAACTATGGACACTTAGTAATGCTGACCATGAAGCAATATTGGATACTCTAAAGCAAAGAGATGACCCTTCAGGCACACTTGAATAGCATATTCAAGAAAGGAAAGTACAATGCTTAAGCCTCTTTTTTGTTGTGACAATATAGATATATCATTTGAAAAATTTTGTGATATTATTGGCATGATTGATCATGGACCTGCTACAACAATAGCCAACTCTGATCCTTTCAAAGAGGTATGCGATGCATTAATTTAATATAGATTGGTTATTCAAAGCATCTTTTATAGTTTGCATTACCAATTCATCATCACTCAATATATTTAGATTAATATGGAATTGTTAGTCTAAGCATATTTTTTGTTGTTACAATATAGATTTATCATTTGACGAATTTTGCGATATTCTTGACACGATTGCTCATGGACCTGCTGCAACAATAGGCAACTTTGATCCTTTCAGAGAGATATGTGACAAATTACAACAATATTGATCAGTTATTCTAAGCATATTTGCTATTGTATGTAGTTTAACTGATACCTTGATGGTTTGTACACGTGCTTGTCACTCAAAAATGACAACATACTACTCTTGTGGAAGACTGTGCCTTGAATGCCTCAAATAGGCAAATTTTGTAAAAATTGAATTTTGAAATGTGAAACAATGTAAAAAGGTCATAACTATGTATAGGCATAATCTATATCCAGTGATGTTTTTTGAAATACAGTTCAAATGTCTGCCATTGTACTTAATTGAGCTAGAACCAGAGGTTTTCTTCCTTGTTCTTTCCTGTCGGTATGCTCGTTTGAACTAGGTTTTGTAATATCTCCTATTTATATATAAAAAATTACAGTGGCTTGCCACTTTTTCGAAAAACAAAAAAGTAAAAAGTTCATTATGAATTTCATTTTCCATGTAATTGATTCAAGTTGATTGGGCAAGAGCTAGGACTTGCAGAATCTTGATCCAACCTTAAATATTTCTGCCCCCACATTTCATTAACATTAGCACTTTGGACTCTTAAGGGAAAACGCCGCTCCGATGCGGCTCGAAGCGATTCGACGTATCTGGGTGTAAGAGAGAACCATACCTAGCATAAACATACCCATCCAAACATGTTCGAATAGTCCATTGGGTCGTATGAGTTCGAGAATGAAAGTTGCACCACTTTGCAACTTTACACTGCTTGCATTTGGCAACTTTTCCCTCAATTGAAACTCATCACCACGGGAAAACGCCTTCGAGATAGCAAAAATTGAGAGAGGTTATTGTAGATGGTCTCAACATGACCCCATATCCTTAGACGAAGAGTTTGTAAGCATCACGGTTTCTGAGAAATAGTCCATCAAAATTTGCTGCCTTTTAGCACTTTGGACTCTTAAGGGAAAACGTCGCTCCGATGCAGCTCAGATCGATTTGACGTATCTAGGTGCAAAAGAGAACCATACCTAGCATAAACATACCCATTTGGACATGTTGAAACAATTCATTGGGTCGTACGAGTTCGAGAATGAAAGTTGCACCACTTTGGAACTTTACACTGCTTGCATCTGGCAACTTTTCCCTCAACTGTACACTCATCACCACGAGAAAACGCCTTCGAGATTGAAAAAACTGAGAGAGGTTATTGTAGATGGTCTCAAAATGATCCCATATCCTCAAACGAAGAGTCTGTAAGCATCACGATTTCTGAGAAATAGTCCATCAAAGTTTGCTGCCTTTTAGCACTTTGGACTCTTAAGGGAAAATGCCACTCCGATGCAGCTCATAGTGATTCGACGTATCTGGGTGCAAGAGAGAACCATAATTAGCGTAAACGTACCCATCCAGACGTGTTTGAATAGTCTGTTGGGTCGTACGAGTTTGAGAATGAAAGTTGTACCACTTTGCAACTTTACACTGCTTGCATTTGGCAACTTTTCCCTCAACTGAAAACTCATCACCATGGGAAAATGCCTTCGAGATAGCAAAAACCGAGAGAGGTTATTGTAGATGGTCTCAACATGATCCCATATCCTTAGATGAAGAATCTGTAAGCATCATAGTTTTTAAGAAATAGTCCGTCAAAATTTTCTACCTTTTAGCAGTTTGGACTCTTGAGGGAAAACGCCACTCTGATGCAGCTCGGAGCGATTCGACGTATCTGGGTGCAAGAGAGAACCATACCTAGCATAAACATACCCATCCAGAGTGTTGGAACAGTCCGTTGGGTCGTATGAGTTTGAGAATGAAAGTTGCACCACTTTGCAACTTTACACTGCTCGCATCTGGCAACTTTTCCCTCAACTGAAAACTCATCACCATGGGAATATGCCTTCGAGATGGCAAAAACTGAGAGGTTATTGTATATGGTCTCAACACAATCCCATATCCTCAAATGAAGAGGTTGTAAGAATCACGGTTTCCGAGAAATAGTCTGTCAAAGTTTGCTGCCTTTTAGCACTTTGGACTCTTAAGGGAAAACGTCGCTTCGATGCAGCTCAGAGCGATTTGACGTATCTGGGTGCAAGAGAGAACCATACCTAGCATAAACGTACCCATATAGACATGTTGGAATAGTCCATTGGGTCGTACGAGTTCGAGAATGAAAGTTGCACCACTTTGCAACTTTACACTACTTGCATCTAGCAACTTTTCCCTCAACTGAAAACTCATCACCATGGGGAAACGCCTTGTAGATAGCAAAAACCAAGAGAGGTTATTGTAGATGGTCTCAACACAATCCCATATCCTCAAACGAAGAGTCTATAAGCATCATGGTTTTCAAGAAATAGTCTGTCAAAGTTTGCTGCCTTTTAGCACTTTGGACTCTTAAGGGAAAATGCTGCTCTGATGTAGCTAGGAGTGATTCGACGTATCTGGGTGCAAGAGAGAACCATAATTAGCATAAATGTACCCATCTAGACATGTTGGAATAGTCCGTTGGGTCGTACGAGTTCGAGATTTAGGGATGTCCTCTTCAGATCACTCTATTCTGAATAGGTTTGTGAAGCTACCAATGTTAAATCCAAGTTGACAGACTTTGAGAAAATCGTATCCCAGTAAACACGATAGAGGTCCCACTTCTTTTTGAATGCAGGAGCACCATCTGACCCTTTATCTCCATTCCTCTTGAAACATCTTTTATTTCCTCCTTTTCCTTCCTTCTTCGAGGATTGAGCGGAAAGAACATGAATGTCTTCATTTGTAGGGCTTCGTCCAATACCTCTCACAACCAACCTTGATTCCCCTTGAATACAATGAGCCCTCAACCGATCAAACTTGGGAGGTTTCGATCTCACATCGATTCCTTGAATGTAAGACTCCCAAGATGAAGGAAGACCATTAAGAGCCAACATGGTCAAATATTTGTCATCAACGATATGACCATTTCTCTCGCTGTCTTCAACTTAGAGATCAGATAATACAACTGAAAGCACTCAAAAATTGAAACACATAAGACAATAAACACAACATGAAATTTTCTTACAACTCAGGCCCAACTCATGGCTGAATTTGATATAATGAATAATAGCACCTCTCGTAGATGCAAAGATACAATCGAATATGCTTCTCCTTGAAATCGGCCTGCTACTGTAAGATGAAGCGCTGTTGCTCAAGTGCAAACTTTTTCTTGGATCGCAAATTATGCTGAATGAACTTGATTGAGGAAATGAACAAACATCACCTAGTATTTATACAAAATAAGTTGACTCTTCAAGGAGGTCGACCTCTCTTCAAAATAATAAATTACAACATAACATCAAGGAAGGTTGGCCTCATCCATTTAAATAAACTGAGTATAAATTAAATAGCCATAGGCTATCATTTAATTTATTACAACTTAATGTGGTCGCTATCATGTATGAAAAATGTGGTAGCATAGACAAGGCAGTGGACTATTTGAAAAAAAGCTTCAAAGAAATGTGGTCTCATAGAATTCAATGACAAATGAATGCAATTGACAACTGCTCATAGTTTTTAGTTATGAAATGTGAAGTAATTGCATAACTGCTTAGGTTGACTTTGTAAGAACTATATTGTGATTGAAAAATTTTCATCTATGAACATCTAGTTGTTAGGTATGCAATGTGAATTAATGATTTGAGTTTGAAAGATGTGTAATGCAATGTAATCAATGATATAAATATAAACTACATAATATAACCATTCAGTTTTAAGCTATTGTACATTGATATTTAACCATTGCTCAAGATAAATTTTTCAAAGAGTTTAATCATGCATATGAGGAACAAATTAAATTTCGATTGTCAACTTCTATATATCAAATTATCCAATAATCAAGTGTATGTCCATATACAAAAATCGCATCGACGCCAACTCAAACAATTTCTTACAAAATGTGGCATATGCCATCTCAATATGTATTCAAAATTTACATGACAAAATGTCTATCTCATCCTAAACTACTGGTGGATCATCAAAATGGAGCCTCTTTGAAGCACTCGTTGGTTCTGAAGGTAGCTACACAAGAAAAATTCAAACCACAATTGAGATTAGTTATACTATATAATTTAAAATTGAATAATTAACATCAAAATCAATATACATTGAATTTTAATTGAACTCTAAAATTGAAATCTTGATTACCTAAAATATACGTCTCTTCAAAGGGTTAGGAGTCCTAGAATATACCAAATCAACTTTTGAAATGCCAATCTATATATGTGAACAAAAACATAAAATTGATCCAAGTTAGCATATAATTATTGGTAATAAGATCTTATTTACCAAACAAAAAATAAAGTAAGCACATGTACCTATTTAGGTTGATCTTTTTCTTTATCTCCTTGAGGTGTTTCGACACCTCCTCTTTGAGGTGTTCCAATAACTACTCCTTTAGGCGGTGTGTCCCTTGTCAACATATCTGTAAAACTCATAATTTCCTGTAAATAAAATTGACAAGTACATATGAAACTACAATTCTATGTCGACGTATGTATAATCAATATAAGATCTTAAAAATCTTAATTCAATCCAATTTGAGTTTAATTACCTTCCCCTTATCTAGATTTACGCCTCGTAAGTCTGGATGAGGTTGTACCTCACTCACACTGGGTATTTCCTACAGGAGGAAAATAAGATAAACATATAAGTTATTATATAATTTCATTAATGACAATTCAAATGACAAACAAGTATATAATATAAAATGTAAATGAGCGAGTGCGAAAATATATATTGCGTGTGTGTCCAAGCCAAATGAAATGGCCCTAAGGGTGCTATCAGTCACCCGTGTGAGCTCCTCCTCAGACATCAACTGTTAAATAGACCATGTAAATAAATATTAGTACTTGATACTATATCTTATTAATATTCATTTAAAAATAAATGCAAGTTATGAAATTAAAACTTAAATCTTACCTATGTCACTATTTCAGCATCTCCCTCTCTAGCAGGAGAGGACTCTGTAGGGTGCATTCCACTCCCCTGCGACTGATCTATAATGTCCACATCATGGAGGTCATAATAAGAAGTGTCCAAGGGATGCTCGGTGGGATGTATAAGAGGACCCAAGCATATCTGGTGGCACACAAATATGTGGACCTAAGAAGGATGATGCAGCAGCACTCGAGCTTTCACCAACATAACCAAAATGTGGCTGAGCTACTATAGAAGCATGCGAAACCAAATGACCACTCAAAGAGTGAATAGCCTGAATAGTCTGTGTGGATGCATCCTGGATAATCTCTGGATGATATATTGGAGGTGGCGGAGGAAGGGGAGGAAGGGGAGGAAGGGGAACATTTGGGCGCGGGACTACTCTAATTGCCCTTGGTCTATCCTGGGGCATACCTCCATCGACGCCTTGGAAGGGTTTAATGTCAAAGTAATTGACATGATGCCCTAACAAAAACTCAGCATATAATTTTTTAATAAAGTAAAATGGTATGTCGGAATTATTGTTTGGTGGTTTATCGAAAAGCATACACCAACGATCCCAAAAGCTAGCTACAATGTCCATATGCATGCACCATTTTATGGAAAGTTTTGTTTTATTAACATTCACTGGCAAACCGGTGCGACAGTCAATGAATAAAGAGGCTATTTGGGCTTTGGTTATTTGGAGTTCTTTCACATCATCATAAGACAATCCACATCGATAATATTCCCTCATGTCTTCTCACCACGAATGAAAGGAATTATGTTGGGTGGAGAGGGTTTCTATATTTTTAATTATTTCTTTCAATGTGTTTGTCATATCTCTCAATCGAGGCATTGTTTGATAAATTTCACAAATGCCCCTCAATTGCCCCAATTTTTCACCAATTAACTCTTCAATTGGTGGCTGCGGAGGTGGTGGAGCATTTGGCTGTGGAGGTGGTGGAGAATTTGGGATTTGTGGATTTACATTCACAGCCATAATACCTGATTAAAGTTAAAAACTAATTAAACTAATTGAAATTACACAATAAAAATGAAGTTATTGTAAAAAAACCCTAGTTTTTAATAAAAATCCAAAAAAAAAACATACTTTTTCACAAAAATCAATAACAAACTTTTATTTTTGATAAAAATACATCAACAACACTAATTTTTAATCTAGATCCATTTCAAAACATTAACTTTTAATAAAAAATCAATGTAAACTCTAGTTTTTTAAAAACATCAATAGAAAACCGTATTTTTGATTTTTTTTTAATAAAACCTACTCAAACTTAAGAGAATCTATTGAAAAATTGATTCCAAGATTGAAAAAAACAAATAAATACCTTTCAAATCGGATATCGGATTTGGGATTTTCCTTTTGCGCCTGCGTCAAACTGTGAGAAATGAAGTTTTAGAGTCAGTTGTTTTTTAATATACACTTTCTAGAAATCAGATATTCGATTTGTGGAAACTAGCTTTGGTTTTTGGTTCGGGTAGAAGTACTGACAATCGAACCTAGAAAAGTCAACTCGGCCAATTCTGCGTTTTTGAATTGATTCAAAACGTGATTTTTTCTCATTGCCACTTTTTGGCCCATCATGATCTTGCACATACCCATACATTTAGGGCTTTAGCGCATAGACTAAATTAATGCATACATTTGATAGTTTAGCGCATTTGACATACAGAGTAGCACATATATTGAAATAGCACATTTACCCTCTGTTTTAGCGCATCCATGGATAAACTAGCGCATTTCTTATTTTGGCGCATTGATTCTCTATTTTAGCGCATCCATGAAATTTTGCTGTTTTCAATTGTTTGAAGATCAATTTGTGATTTCTTGATGTTTGTTACTATATTAGACAAGTAATTTGATAGAATTTATTAGCATTAAGGATAATTGATCTAATTTTGATGATGATTTGATAAAAAAATTCTCATGTTGAAATGAAAAACAAGTAGTAAAATGATTGATTAAATGATGTTGATTTTGATAAATTTTCTTTCTGAAATGAAAAACAAATAGTAATGATGATGTGATGCTATTATTGATGTGATTTTGATGGTAAATTTGTCTTCATGCTTGATGAAAAACAAATAGTAATGATGAGTTGATATGTTGCTGATGTATGATTCTGATTTGCTTGATTCTAATGTATGATAGTAATGATGATTTGCTTGCATTATTTTATTTCACATGATTGCTTGATTTTCTGATAAATTGATTTAATTTTCTGATGATGTGGTCTGATTGAATTGATACTGATATGATGTATAGGAGGATTTTAAGTTCTCCATATTAGAGAGAGATTTCCTAGGACCTAGGAGATGATTCTCAAATTGTCTCAGTAGGAGATTGGAGTTATTTCTAGATGTGGTTTGGGTTTACTGCTTAGGATCCCACTGTACAGGGTCAATAGGTCATTGTTGATAGCTTTAGCTAAGCAGTGGAATAGTGAGCATAACACCTTTCATTTTCCCACTAGAGAGATTACAGACACACCTGAGGATGTGTATAGGATACTAGGGATCCCAATGGTTGGTGAGATGTGGTCTATGACCACAAGGAGGTTTTTGGGACCCATGATTTGTGGAGAGTGTTTCAGGATCCAGGTATTTGTGGGTATGAGATCCCTTGGAGAGAGATGGTTGAGGGTTATGTCCCACTCCCTTCAGTATTAGCTAGATTAATTGGTGGCTTCCTATGTCCCAATCGTCGTTTGAAGGGACTGTCTATTGGTTGGGGTTGAGTTCTAGAGGACATGATCCTACATTAGACCAGATATGCATGGGGTTAATGCATGTTGGCCCACCTATACCACAATTTACATTGGGTGGTATATATAGGTGGGAAGAGCATATATTCTGGGGTTACTCTTCTACAAATATGGGTGGGAGCATATTGCTATCACCCGCCCCTTTGCAGAGAGATCGTCCCATCAGTTGGCCATACATTTATGCATACTTAGGTCCACTTGTCCAGCCCAAGCTAGGAAAGTTAGAGTACTGGTGGAGAGTATTAGATGATATGGATACTGTGATTTAGAGGCCATATGTCCATCGTGAGGCCTAGGACAAGGATGATATTGAGTTTCCCTATTGCGGCATATCTAGATATTTGATCGGGAGGACCCCATTTATTATTGAGAGATTTTTGGTCATGGAGGTACTTAGACAGTTTGGCCCTAGGGTATAGGTTATTCTATAGGGTGTTTCCCATTATGCAAAGCAGAGAGAGGATGTTATAGAGTGGGGCCCATTCATTTCCTTCGAGGCAACTAGGGCAGATTTTTTGGGTTTACAGCCAGAGTTTTGGGATTACAGGCCATATATTTTAGATGCTTAGATGACAAAGGAGTATGCAGTGTACTTCCAGACACACCCATTCCTGAGGTTGATGAGCCCTGATGATCCTACCCCATTACTTGATGGACCAACACTACAATGTGCACAAAGACAATAGAGGGGTCAGGCATAAGCTTAGGTAGAGAAGCCCACTGGAGGAGGAGAGGTTGTGGGTGGGGGTGATGATATGGAGATTGATAGGGATGAGGGTAAGGATGACAATGATGATGATGATGATGATGATGATGGGGATGACGGGGATGACAAGGATGGTAGGGGAGACCCATTTTTTATTTTTTGACTAGGACCAAATTAAGAACAGTGAGGATAGTGGAGTAGCCAGGAACAGGTCCTTCACACATCTCGAGAGCAGCAGGGATAGATTGATGCATTGTAGACATAGGTAAAGGCTCTCTAGAGCCAATTACCACATGCCTAGGTCACTATCATGTAGCTGTAGACACAGATGGCACAACCACCACCCCTAGATCCATAGGTAGCTTAGGTCATTGCTGAGCGGGACAGTTTGAGCCAGCGCTATCAGTAAGAAGAGGGCATAGCAGAGAGGCTACTAAGATATATGGAGGGAACCTCTTGAAGTGAAAATAGGGATGGATCTAATGACCCAATAGTGTGGAATACATTCCCTTAACACTAATACAACAGAGGAGAAGAGAAAAAATGAGTTCTAATAGCTTCTTAAAACTACTCAGATGAATACAAACAACATAAATGAGATAACATAAAATAAGCATTCATAGATTGACACAGTTTTTACATGGGAAAACCTTTTCAGGTAAAAAACCCACCACACCAAGTAAAGACAATTTTGTATTACAACAATAAAATATTACATACAAAATTGTTCAGCCTTCACTCTCTGATAAGCTCACAATAGCTCTCAAGTTAAAACATTGTTACAATACTTCTCTCAAAATATACAATCAATTATCAAACTTGCATCGACTTGTAGCCTAATTGTCACCTTTTGGTTTACAAATATAATAATGTATCTTACTAACAAAGTCATACATCTCATTAAAATTTCAACCAATCCCACAGTCTTCAGGTTCATGCATCAACCTTCCAGTATGCCATCGATCTGCACAGATTAGTTTCCTTTTCATTGAGCCACCCATGCATTCAATTCCTTGCCACAATCGGGTTCATTCTACCATTCACACAAGTAATGCAATAACTTCTTTTACTACATTATCCTTTAGCCAATCAAGCTGCTGTCAAACTACCACGTGTCTATCTGCCATTCGCTGGTCGCTTCGACCATCTGGTCCAACTCGGTTGATCGAGCTTTGAGCTCATTCAAGCTCATACTGCACTAACGTCGAGCTCACCGACTCACCTCACGGTATGGCTGAGAGCTCAGCCGAGCTCACCCAAGTCTTCATCGAGCCCAGACCCACCATCCCCGTGCTATTTCTACCCAGTTTGAGTCAAGCTGCGGTGTGGTGGTAGCCACCAGGCAAACCACTGGCAGTCATACTGCGCTACCGTAGGGGCCGCGAGGCCACCCTATGGTAGGGTGGTAACTGCCAAGCTGACTGCTGGCGGTCTCACTGCGGACACCACAATGAGAGGAACCATCACCTACGGTATGGCGATAATTGATGAGCCCACCATTGGTGGTGTCACCGTGGACACCGGGGTGAGAGGAACCACCACCTGTAGTACGGTAGTAACCGTCGAGCCCACCGCTAGCGATGTCACCACGGACACCACAAACACTGTGGTGAGGGGTCCACTACCTATGGTATGGTAGTAACTGCCGAGCTAGGTCATTGGTGGCCTTACCGCGCCACCGTGGTGAGGGAACTCACCACACGTGGTAAGGCAGTAACTGCTAGTGCAGGCTGCAGGTGGCCTTACCATGCCACCACAATGAGTGAACTCATAGCGCATGGTAAGGTGAGAACCACCTGGACAGTCACCGTAGTACTGCCATGGGATGATGACACAGTCACGATAAAGTGGTTAAGGCTTAAAAGAAACAATTTTTTCACCAAGTCTTGAATTTCTGAGGCTTCAAACTTGAAGTTGAGACATACTTTCTCAACAAGCTCTCACTTGGTGAAGACTTCCAGCTTCCTCCAGACTTAGAAAAAATCACTGACGATCATAGGCCCCAAGGCCCATCGATTATGTGCACCATCTGAACTTGTCTTTGCTAATGGGCTTTGTCAATGCATCTACAACATTCTTCAAAGTGTCGACCTTTTCAAGATAGAAATTTCCATCTTCAACCATGTCCCTCATGAAGTGAAACTGCACATCAATGTGCTTCGTCCTGGCATGGAAATTCAGATTCTTTTCCAAAAAAATGGCAATCTTATTGGCACAACAAATAGTGATCTACCCTACATTGAAACCAATGTCTGAATACAAATGGCTCAACCAAACTGCTTCCTTGTAGGTATGAGTTGTTACCATGTACTCTGCCTCTGTCATGGATAAAGAAAATACAACCTCTTGCTTGCTCATCCAACTGACTGCTCCACCATTTAGCATGAATATGTATCCACTGGTGGATCTCCTGCTATTAATGTCCCCTGCCTAATCAGAATCAACATATCCTTGAATGCTGATTGTTCTTTGTGATGCAGCCAAACTGTCATGGTAACACAAAGCATAGTCTAAAGTCCCCTTCAAATATTTGAACACTCGCTTCATAGCATCCCAATGTGATCTTCTCAGATTTTCCATGAAATGGCTTAGAAATCCCACTGCTTGGGCAATGTTTGGTCTAGTATAGACCATCACATACATTAAATTTCCAACAACACTTGCATAAGGCACACTGGTCATGTCCTCCATCTCAGTAGTAGATTTTGGATAGTCTTCAACAAATAGTTTCGTACCCTGCATGACTGGAACAACTAGTTGCTTGCAATTGTTCATACCAAATCTCCCCAGAATGGTGTTCACATACTTACTTTGACTTACCCAAAGCTTTCTGCTTGTTCTGTCCATGGTTATCTCCATTCCTAGAATATACCTTGCTGCACCAAGATATTTCATTTCGAACTTTGCAGACAACTGAGATTTAAGATCATAAATCATGTAGACTTGCTATTTTCTTTGAATAACATATCATCCACGTACAGGGTAATAAAAATCACACGATCATTTTCAATTTTATAATATACACAATGATCAAATTTTAATCTCAGAAATCCCATAGACAATACAAATGTGTCAAATTTCTAGTTCCACATTCTAGGAGATTGCTTCAAACCATACAAAGATTTCTCTAACTTATAGACCAAATTTTGTTTACCTTTTTCAACAAAATGCTCAGGCTGGGACATATAAATTTCTTCTTCCATCTCACCATGGAGAAATGTTGTCTTTACATCCATCCGCTCAATTTCAAAGTCATACATAGCTACCAATGACAACAAAAAGTTGATGGATGTCTGCTTTTCTGCAGGGGAAAAAATATCTCCATAATCAACTCCCACAAATTGGGAAAATCCCTTTGCAACCAGTCGTGCCTTATACTTCTCAACACTTCCATCAACACCTATCTTCTTTTTGAATATCCACTTATAGTCAATAGGATTTCGCCCTTTAGGCATTGGTACTAAATCCTAGGTTTCATTCTTCTTTAATGAATCCATTTCTTCATTCATGGCTTCCAGCCAAGAATTCGAATCAGACATGCTGATTGCTTTTTTTATAGTCCTAGAATCATCAGTGCTAGTAATTAAGGCATAGGCATAGTTCAAATTTAACAGTGAGAAACCATACCTCTCAGGTTTCCGTTTTTCGCATGTAGACCTTCTTACAAGCTAAGGTTGTGGTTCTTCATTATCAAAACTCTCAAAGTTACTTGAACTCGCCTCAGTCTCAGGTACACCATGTAGCTCTTCCCTTTCTGGAGTTTGGGGAATCTCAAATGCATCCTTCTTCTTGTCACTCTGATCTGTCTCAAGCTATTGATCACTTATTGAAGGTTTCAACTCATGAAATATCATGCTTCTATTGTATATAACCTTCTCAATAACAGGGTTCCAAAGCTTGTATCCCTTCACACCAACTCCATAGCTGATGAGAATACACTTGATAGCATTGTTATCCAATTCTGTTCTTTTCTCATTTGGCACATAAACATATGCCTCATAGCCAAAACACGGACATGCCTCAGAGAGGGCTTCTTACCAAACCATGCTTCCAAAGGCATCTTATCAACAAGAGTAGAGTAGGGAGAATGATTTACTAGATAACATGTTGTAGCTACAACCTCAGCCCATAAATCCTACCCCAGACCAGCATTGCTCAACATACTCCTTGCCTTTTCCATCGGCGTCCTGTTCAACCTTTCAACAACTCCATTTTACTGTGGAGTACATAAGGTGTTGTCTTATGCCTTTTAATTCCATGATCTATACAATACCTTTCAAAATATACTGAACAAAAATCACTGCCATTATCTATCCTCAAACATTTAATTTTCCTTCTAGTTTGATTCTCTACCAAAGATTTAAATTCTTTAAACCGACTGAACACTTCTGATTTACTTTTAAGAAAGTATAAAAATTCCCTTCTCGAAAAGTCATCAATAAAAGAAACATAATATCTAGACTTCGATAACAAAGTAAGATTAACTAGACCAAACACATTAGAATGAACATAATACAGTATACCAGAAGATTTATAAGGACTCGAGTAAAATGAAACACAGTGCTGTTTTCCATAGATACAATGTTCGCAAAAATTGATCTCAAGGTTACAATCATCACGCCCTTCTACAATATTTTTATTCTTCAAGGTTTTTAAACCTTTCTCATCTATGTGACCAAGTCTATGATGCCACAGCATAGTCTTCTCTGCTAGAAATTTTACCTCCAAAGCATTTGCAGCCAGAGAAGTGTCTTCATCTTTCTCTACAGGGACTGATTTACATGACTCTACAGAGGCATTGTTACATTGAACATGACATGCATCCAACATATACAGAGTTCTAGTACGAACACCCTTAGCCAGCACCATTGCACCTCTAGCCATTTTACATCATTTACTTGAGAAAGAAACTTCTACACCAGCATCATTTAACTTATTGACAGAGAGAAGATTTTGAGCCAGACTTGGAATGTGCAGTACGCCACCAATCCCTTTGATTCTTCCATCAGGAAACTGAATTTTGACTCTTCCTCTACCAACTATCTCCAGCATTGAATCACTTTCCAAGTACACCTTTCCACTGTCATATTTCTCATACTTGGAGAATCATTCTCTATGGGTCGTCATGTGAAAATACGCACCTGATTCAACTAGACATACATCATCTGATGCCTAAGTTGTCAAGGCTACTGCAATGAAGGCGTCTACATCACTTTGAGAAGAGTCATTATCTGAAGCATTCTTCTTCTTCTTCTTCTCCTTACAATCCTTCTGGATATGACTAGGTTTCCCACAGTTCCAACATCTCACCTTGAACTTTTTACCAGGAGACTTTGATCTCCCTGCAAATTTGGATTTTGACTTCTTTTCTTTCTTCCTGCCTTTCTCCTTTGGTCTACCTCGAACAAAAAGAGCCTCTTTGGCCATCTTTGAAGACTTCCTCTGCATCTCTTCAGACAACAATGAGGCAACAACATCTTCCATCTTGATAGAAGTGGTAGTATTTCCAATGGCCATCAAAAGATGATCCCAACTTTCAAGTAATAAACACAATAGGAGCATGCAATGATCCTCCTCCTCAATATTTACACCTACAAATTCCTGTTGAGTAACACTCATAATAAATGAGTTCAGATGGTCTACAACAAATGTACCTTCTTACATATTCAAGGAGTAAAACTTCTTCCTCAGGAATACATTATTTACCAGAGACTTTCCCTGATAAATATCACCAAGCTTCTTCCACAATGAAGTTACAAACTTCCTCTCATGGACGTTTAGGAGTACAGAATCAGCTAGATTCAGTCTTATCAAACCTCTTTATTTTCTATCAGCAAGGTCCCAATCCTATTTCTTCATACTTTGTGGCATAGTTCCAGACACTACAATCTAGAGGTCTCTATCCACCAGCAAGTCTTCCACTTTGAGTTGCATAACTCGAAGTTGTTTCCATTAAATTTTTCAATCTCTACTCTACCTGATGTACTCACCATCTCAAATAGAAACAAGTTTCAACAATGCAAGACTTCCACTAAAATAGTATTAGCACAAAAAAATGACATTTTCTCTCAAGGATAACACAACTGGCCAGACTTTAATACCACTTGAAGGGAAAACAAGGATGGATCTAATGACCCAATAGTGCGGAATACATTCCATTTACACTAATACAATAGAGGAGAAGAGAAAAAATGAGTTGTAATAGTTTCTTAAAACTATTGAGATGAATACAAACAACATAAATGAGATAATAGAAAATAAGAATTCACAAATTGACATAGTATTTACATGGGAAAACCTTTTTAGATAAAAAACCCACTACACCAAGCAAAGACTATTTTGTATTACAGCAACAAAATATTACATACAAAAGTCTTTAGCCTTCACTCTCTGATCAGCTCACAGCAGCTCTCAAGTTAAAACACTGTTACAATACTTCTCTCAAAGTATACAATCAATTATAAAACTTGCATCGGCTTGCAACCTAACCATCACCTTTTGGTTTACAAATATAATAATGTATCTTACTGATAGAGTCATACATCTCACTAACATTTCAACCAATCCCATGGTCTTCAGGTTCATGCATCGAACTTCCAGTACACCATCGATCTACACAGATTGATTTCATTTTAATCAAGCCACCTAGGGATTCAATTCCTTGCCATAATCAGGTTCATTCTACCAGTTGAACAAATCATGCAATAACTGCTTTTACTACATTGGCCTTTAGCCAATCAAGTTGTTATCAAACTATCGCGTGTCCATCTGCCATTCACTGGTCACTTCGACCATCTAGTCCAACTCGGTTGATCGAGCTCTTACCGCACTACTGCTGAGCTCATTGACTCACCTCACGGTATGGCGGTGAGATTAGTCGAGCTCACCCAAGTCTTCACCGAGCCTAGACCCACCATCCCTATGCTACCACTGCCTGGTTCGAGTCAACCCGTGGTGTGGCGGTAGCTGCCAGGTGAACCACTGGCGGTCATACCACACTATTACGGAGGCCGCCAGGCTGCCCACTCATAGTCTCACTATGGACACCGCGGTGAGAGGAACCACCACATGTGGTATGGTAGTAACCGCTGAGCCCACCGCTAGCGGTGAGAGTTACCACCACCTATGGTATGGCGGTAACCACCAAGCCCACCGCTGGCGGTCTCACTGCAGACACTACGGTGAGGGGGACAACCACCTGTGGTATGGCGGTAACCACCGAGCTAGGCCACTAGCAGCCTTACCGTGCCACTACGGTGAGAGAACTCATCGCGTGCAGTAAGGCTGTAACTGCCAGTGTAGGCTTCAAGCAGCCTTATTGTGCCACCATGGTGAGTGAACTCACCGTGCATGGTAAGGCGGTAACTGCCCAGACAGTCACTGTGGTACCACCAGGGGACGATGAAACAACCGTGGTAAAGTGGTTAAGGCTTAAAATAAACAACTTTTTAGCCAAGTCTTGAATTTCTGAGGCTTCAAACTGGAAGTTGAGACATACTTTCTCAATACCTCTATTGAAGAGGTTGTGGCAGAGGGACTAAAGACTGCTCAGGAGGTCGATTAATATAGGATGAGATATTATGAGGCAGTGCCTCTCGAGCAGAGGATAGCCTTTACATAGTCGAGCACTAGATCTTGCAATCACTCTCGTAGTCATTCCAGGAGTGCCACTAGGAGTGTGGGACAACTAGGTAGATGAGAGACAGATGGTACATGTGGTAGAGATCCAACTAGGCCCACTACTTTCAGAGGCAGTAGTATCCACGATCCTCACTCTGATGCTCTTCATTGATGACCCTGTATACACCATTTTTGTCAGATTTTATGTATCTCTCTGGACATTTGATATCATTGTACCTATATGCATGTGTGTTTTATTATGCTATGATGGATGTTTATGTATGTATTTCTATTTCTATATGCCATGTTGTTTATGATTATATCATGATGATGCATTTTTATGGATAATGATCTTTGCATGATGATGTTTATGTATATGATATGATGATGATGATATTTATGATGTGATGATGATGATTTTTATGAACTTTATATGGTTTATGATTGATGAATATGCATAATATGTTATGATGGTTGATGTGAATGAAATGTGAGTAATTTGTATAATGTTTTGTGATGTATGGAAAAATGTATTGATTATGGATGCAAAAATATCGTGATGAAATGGATGCATTTTACTCTTAAAAATTATTGATTATGTATGATGATGCAGTTATGTGGATGTTTTTTTAAAATGATAATGAATGGAAATGAGATGAATGAGTTGAAATGATAAGTAATAAATGATAAATGAAAATGTAATGAATGATGACGATAATGAATGAATGATAAAATGATGTGAAAATATGATATGGATGATATGATATGTCAAATAATAACGAGATGATAAAAATGATATGAAAATTTCAATGAAAACGAACATGAAAATTATGATATGAAAATGATGTGAAAAGATAATGATAACAATATGAATGTGAAAATGATAATACAAATGATAATGCAAAAATGGTAATATAAAATGATAATGCAAAATGATTATGAAAATGAAATGAATGGTAATGATAATGAAAAAAATGACATGAAAATGATATGAAAATGAAAATGATATGAAAACGATATAATATGAAAATGATATGAAAATGATAATGATAATATCTACAATGTACATATTACGTAGAAGGTCTAAAGCACAGTCTTCTAAGTGTTAGTCAAATTTGTGATAGTGGCTATCATGTTTTGTTCACTTCACAGGGATGTGAGATTAAAAACAAGCTTGGAAAGGCTATTGCAGCTGGAAGAAGGACTAAAGGAAATGTTTACAATCTTCTTGACACATCTGGTAATGAAAATAATCAAGGTATGTGTCTAATGAGTCAAGTTGAAGAAAGTTGGTTGCGGCACAAGAGACTAGGTCACATTAACTTTGACAATATGGTTAGGATTAGCAAAAATCAGAATGTAAGAGGTTTTCCTATCTTAAGAAAACCTGAAAATGTAGTTTGTAAAGAATGTCGCAAAGGCAATCAAACTAAGGTGAGCTTTAAATCTAAAGAACATTCTTCTACTAGGCCTCTGCAACTTGTTCATACAGATCTATGGGGTCCTACAAGGACTAGATCTATCAATGGTGAGAAATATTTCATGTTATTTGTTGATGATTACTCTTGTATGGTATGGGTTACTTTTCTCAAGCATAAATCTGAAGCTTTTGAATGTTTTAAAGTCTTTGGAAAAATGGTTGAAAGGGAGTCAGATTTAAAATTGAAATGTCTAAGATCTGACAAAGGTGGTGAATTCACCTCACAAGAATTCATTAACTATTGTGAAAAACATGGCATAAAAAGACAATATGTTACT
This sequence comes from Sequoiadendron giganteum, assembly GCA_007115665.2. Classification (NCBI taxonomy): domain Eukaryota; kingdom Viridiplantae; phylum Streptophyta; class Pinopsida; order Cupressales; family Cupressaceae; genus Sequoiadendron; species Sequoiadendron giganteum. Next base: position 20,300,172 of record CM021108.1, on the reverse strand, counting down.
GCCAGAACACCTGAACAAAATGGGGTTCTTGAGAGAAAGAACATAACTATAAAAGAGATGGTAAGAACTATGCTGGATGAAGAAAAATAGCCAAACATGTACTGGAAAGAAGTTGATCATACAACTATGTACATCTTGAACAGAGTACAAATCAGAGTTAAATCCAATTTCATTCCATATGAACTGTGGTATGGTAAATCTGCCTCAATTAAATACTTCATAATATTTGGCTGTAAGTGTTTTATCAAGAGAGATGATGATAATTTACGTAGATTTCAATCAAAATCTGATGAAGGTATCTTTTTAGGATACTCCACTCGTAGAAAATCCTATAAATGCTTTAATAATAGGTTGAATAAAATTATTGAATCTGTCAATGTCAAATTTGATGAAAATCTTCTTTTAGATGCCGAACTTATGCAAGGATGATGAGGAAGAAGAATTTGAACTTGAAATAAATTCAAAAGGATTTGAAATAGCCAAGCCTGAAGTTGAATCAGAAATTCCTAAACTAGCTGAAGAAAATTCTAAAAATGCTAAAACAAGTCTTGAAAAACGTGTGACAAAAACCCCTTCAAAATCTCTTGCTAGAAACCATCCTAAAGATCTGATTATTGGAGATAAATTTGTAGGAGTTCAAATAAGAAGAAGAACTACTAAATCTGATGAAAAATCTCACAGAGCTGAGCTTACTACTTGTTGTTTTGTTACTCAGTTTGAGCCAAAAAAAATTGATGAAGCTCTAACTGATGAATGTTGGCTTAAAGCAATGCAGGAAGAAATTGATCAAATTCAGAAAAAACATACTTGGGAGTTAGTCCCAAGACCAAATGACAAAAATGTCATAGGGGGTAAATGGATATTTAGAAATAAACATGATGAAAATGGTCATGTTGTTCGCAACAAGGCTAGGTATGTCTGCAAAGGATATGCTTAGCAAGAAGGTATTGACTTTGGTGAAACCTTTACACCTGTAGCTAGACTTGAATCTATTATAATATTCTTAGCTTATTATGTTTTCAAGAACTTTATTGAATATCAAATGGATGGAAAAACTTCTTTTCTGAATGGTGATTTAGATGAAGAAGTTTATATAGAACAACCTAAAGGGTTCATTTGCAAAAATAAGCCTAATCATGTTTACAGGCTAAAGAAGGCTCTATATGGCCTAAAACAAGCTCCTAGAGCTTGGTACTCTAGATTGGATAATCATCTGATTTCAAAAGGTTTTATTAGAGGAGGTGTAAACAACAATATTTATGTTAAGATTGAAGGTTCTGATATTTTGGTTGTTGAAATCTATGTAGATAATACTATCTTTGGCTGCAACAATATTGCTTTGAGTAAAAAATTATCTCAGATTATGGAATCTGAGTTTGAAATTTCAATGTTGGGAGAATTAACTTTCTTTTTAGGTCTTCAAGTTTCTCAACTTGAAACTGGTATTTTTCTCTCTCAAACAAAGTATACAGGAGAGATGCTCAAGAAATTTCAAATGGATGAATGTCATCCAGTTAGCACTCCAATGGTTACAAGCTACAAAATTAGCAAGGTTGATGATTCTCCTGATGTAAATCGAACTGACTATAGGTCAATGATTGGTAGCTTGTTATATCTAACAGCTTCTAGACTTGACCTAATGCATGCAGTTTGCATGGTTGCAAGATTTTAGTCATCTCCTAAGGAATCTCATATTAATGCTGTTAGAAGGATTATTAAATATGTTCACGATACTCTTGATTATGGTCTTTGGTATCCTAGAAGCAATGATTTTTCATTAATTGCATATACTGATGCTGACTAGGTTGGTTATCTAGATGATAGGAAAAGCACCAGTGGTGTTGCTTTCTTTCTTGGTGATTGATTAGTAGCATGGCACAACAAAAAATAAGAATTTCTTTCACTCTCCACTGCTAAAGCAGAATATATTGCTACCACCTCTTGATGTACTCAAGTAATATGGATGTTACAAAATCTATCTGACATGGGTATTGAAGTTCCTAAACCTGTTTCTATTATGTGGGATAATACTATTGTGATTAATATCTCCAAAAATCCTATTATGCACTCTCGCACTAAACACATGGCTATTAAATTTCAATTTCTTCATGAAAAGGTGTTGGATAATGAGGTTTCTGTGCAATATGTTCCTACACAAGCACAAGTAGCTAACATCTTCACTAAGCCTTTGGCTAAAGAGGTATTTGAAAGACTTCAGTCTAGATTGGGAGTTGTCTCTCAATATTTTCTCTCTTAATACTTTATCTTGGTGTTAGGGGGAGCTTGTTAGCTCTCTTAGACACTTATTACTGCTTCTTATGGTTTTCTATTTGTTGCTCCATTGCTATATTTGTAGTTTTTTTTTCTGTTCAACTTCATGGCATTTCACTGTTTTTCCCTTTGTCGTTTTGACAAAAAGGGGGAGAATTATGACCTCTTGGTTCTAGTTCAGTTTTTCGGTTTGATGGCTCAATTTTTTCCATCAAGGACAAAGGGGGAGTTTGTTGAGATTCTCTTTTGGTATTTGTCCTTGATGTCAAAATTGTGTTTTAGATTGGAATCTTGGTGATTGATTATCAGTTGCACTGTTTACATTTAGATGGTTGACACTCTTGTTTATATTCAATTTTGGCATACTTGGTTTTGGCTTTAGCATTGTGATGATGGTTTTGTTGGTATTGATCTCTTGAATCCATGTGTAGATTACAAGGCATCTTTTTTACAGGATTATCATTCTATGTTCAGTTTGATAATGGCATTCACATGGTTTTGTTTTCAAGTGTTTGTGATGTTCAATTCAGCTGAGGTTCTGATCACATTTGTATGATAGGTGGTATAGTTCTAGTTTGATAGATTTGACATTTTGAGCTATACTGTGCTAAGGTGATCTCAAGGTTTTCTTTTTGTATCTTTTTCTATGATCATGCTTTCATTTGATACAACTATTTATATAGCTTTGGCTTACAAGTTGATATCTTTTGGCCTTTATTTTAAAAAAGGTCATTTCATGGCAATTTTGTAATGTTGATTGGTGGCATCATGTTGGCTTACCTACATTTGAAAATGACTTAGAAAGAAGTCACATGTGTATCGGGTCCTTTAATTGATATTTCATTAGGCCTTAGGGGTGAAAGCAGGTATGAGGAAATAATTATAAAGTCACTTGGAAAGTGACTGGCATTGACTCTTGGTAATAATGTTCTGTTGATTAAAGTGGTCGACCTTTTTTTTAAAAGTCATGACAATTATCAAAGTGATAATTGTGTCAAAAAAATGTGTCTTTGACTATGTTTGGTTTAATGATTATTATGAAGTTTTTGACTTAAGGCCTCTCGAACTTCAAGCTTTATCAAATTATGAAAAGGCATCGAATGCCTTTGATTCGAATGTGTTCAAGAAAAAGGTAAGGTAAAGAGGTGATTAGAGCATTCATTTTAACATTTCATAAACTTGAGGGTCTGAAACCCTAGCCTCTACCACCGCCATGGATGTTGGGTCATAGCCATTACTCTATCATTTTTTCTCTTGCTGCATTTAATCTGAAAAACATCTCTGCCTTCTATAAGATGTATGGAAAAGTTGGTAAGGAGATGGCACAAGCATGGAAGAAGGTTTGAAGGTTTTCTCCAGCTCAGTTCCTTTCAAACTCATCTGGTATTTTCAGTTGTAGAATTATAAGCTCGAACAGGTATTATCATTCCCTATTTGAAGAAAGCTTTCAGTTTAAAAATGTAAGGCAATTACTATTTTACATTTCAAAATTAAAAATGCTTGAGTGATTTCCTACAAGGCATGACAAGATTTTGGTTACCTAAGTTGAAATTGATACCCTGATAGAATATCATATCTATTTGGTTCTGCTATGCGGGGTTGTGTTTTTTGGTTTGTGGGTAATCATGCATTTTGTGAAATTTGTCCTTATAATTATGGATTCAAAGTAGTAGTTGTTCTTGGTCACTAGATGCACAATAATGAGGGTTCGGTTACAATTTGTAGCAATGGTATTCAAGGATATTTTTATTCCATTAAAATCCTTCAGATCTGAAAATATTTTTATTGGTGCATTCAGTATATTGATTCTTTTTTAGATAGTATTGATGGTGCAGATTCCTTGTGTGGTCAGGGCTCAGAGTCTTCTTTCTCAAAATACACTTTCTTGGCCATTCTGTCAGAAGCAATCTTTTATTTTGGATACTTCTTTGAATCTCTGATCATACTTGGAAAAAAAAAATTGACATAAGTTAGTCATATTGAAAATACCTCATTTTGATGGACAAAAATATATATGTTTCTAGTTCTAATTTTGGTAATTAATTCAAAGATATTAGTTAGAGGACAAAGAGGGAAAAATCACTATTTTTGAACTATGAAATATGACTAAGAAAAAGAGTGAGGAAAACACAGCTATTCTATTGTCTATACTATGAGACATTTTTCATTTATGAGATTGTAAATCTGAAATATAAGTTCAATACAAGCTGTCTTAAGATAAGACAATGACTAGAATTTTGGAGTCTCAACTTAGAACCTTGAGGATTGTAGGTATTGTCTATTGAGAGGCACTTGCAAGAAAAGAGAGAAACAAAGAGAGCCTATGTGTCATTGTATTTTCTATGAAATGGAAAGGGGTTGGTGCTCCTTGAAATTGGTGTTTCAAAATGAGGGGTTGGTGCTCAGAAATCAACCTATAAGGCTTTGTTAAAAGTGGTTTTTCAAATATAAGCCTAAAAGGGTAGCAGTTTAGGAGTGGTTTTTCTACCCCAAGAGGGTTTTCCACTCGACATATCTTGTGTCACTTTTCTCATCTATGGTTCCTCTAATTAATTGTGTGAATTCTTTATTATGCAATGTTTCACTGTCATACTTCTCATTTCAGTTATATGTGATTGCATTCAATATATGGATGAGTTAATCATTGATAAATGAGAGCATAAATCTGTTTTGTTTCAGTTTTAGTAAAAATTTTCAAATTAGTTCATGACACTGATTCACCCCCCCTCTCAGTGTCTTTTTCACTCCAACATTTATATCATTTATGACACCTTTGGAGAAAAATTTCACATTTTGGATTAATTTTGATGTAGGGAAGACATCATTTTGTATGCTCGAAACAACTTAATAGATGGATAAATGAAATTATTATTAGGAAAAATAATATTAGTCTATTGGCGTAATGGTTATTACATTGTGTAGTGATTAGTTAATGTAGTTATGATGATGTATACAACCACATCCTATGGCAGCTATAAATTGCATCCTATGACAGTTTATAATCCTCCTATATGTGTCAATTCATATAGAACTATGGATCAATGAAGTACATTTTCCTTTATTTTGTATCAAAGCACCATGAAATCCTTGTGCCTATGTGTTAGGATTATAGAGAAAGAGAAGGCATTGCATAGACTTGCCATAACATTGATATGATTCTTGTGTGCCTATAATAGCATCAAAGGAAGCTCATAGCTGGACATGAAGAGCATAACATTTTGTTGGCATGTATTTCTATTCTTGTTTTGAAGGATCTATAGTGAATAAGGTTTATAAATATTCATGATGATGTGAATGAATTGTTCCTATGCATCACCCATGCATATTGGTTTTGTTATTTATTTTTATTGTTCCATTGACGTTGTATGGAGAGCGTGTGAAGGATAATAGAAGGTGGCACTGCTAAGGGAGGTGTATATGTTGGAGATATTAAGAATGATAGAGTGGTGGAGTTAGGCCCTTTGGTTTATCGACACTCATCATAGGATTGATTCATTTACAAGTTCGTCTTCTCTTTACAAAGAAGATCCATCAAGTACATTCTCTACAATTTGCATAGTTAGATAATTAAATACTAATATGCTACATAGAAGGGGTTTCAAAAATGATAGGAAAGAAATCCTTGGACATTTTTTTATTCACACAATAACTACATGTCCTTGATTTATTTTAGCGAGGATATATCATTACATGGGGACTGTAGTAGATAAGTTAGATAAGTATTCTAGTTTTTATTTTCATACTTGGAAAATGAAACTTCAAATGAAACTAATGAATAATAATTAATGGGGAGTAGTGAGTGGAAAGGAAAAAGAACCTACAGAGGCTACAAAGTTATTGGATTAGAACAATGAAGATGATAAATCCAAGGTTATTACTAGTCTTTCTCTTTCTAAATCTGAACTACATCATGTAGATTTAGATAAATAATCAACAAAAATTTGGGATAAGATCTCAATAAATTGTTTGGAGTAAAGGCATTCAATGCAAAAGTTTCCCTAAAACTTGAATTGTTTAGGTTCAAAATGGAAAATGGAATCAAAATGTCAAGTCATATAAACTTAGTTTGAGGTCTCTTAGGAAATTAGGAGAAGTTTAGGATATAGTTGATGGTGAAGATGCTAAATATATCTTGTTAAAAAACTTGCCATAAAAATATAGTAATGTTATATTTACACCACCAAATAACCTCTCAAAATTTAGAAGATATAATTTTAGCTCTTTTAGCAGAAGAAAAGAGAACAAATGCAAAAGATTCAGACGATGTTTCTCAATTGGAGAAGGAATTGTATTCTTGAAGCCATAATAAAAGATCAAGTATAAGTAGTGACAAAATTAAATGATTTTATTGTAAGAAAAAAGGTCACATAGCTTGGTCTTGTAAAAATCAAGCTAGAGATGCTCTTAAAGGAAATATCAAAGATAAAACTAATGAAGGAAACTTTGTGTGCATTGAAGATAAGGATCCATCTAATGATGAAGCTATTATTAATAACTCTTTTCGTGGTATTAATCTTGCATTATTACTACAAGCCTTCACATATTAGAGGTTGGTGGCACTAGAGGATGGAGAAATTTCCATCATCTCAAGTTAGCTTCTCACTTTGAGATGATGCTTTGCATGAGAAGAATTTTTTGGCTTTAATTTCTTTCCTAATTTCTTTATTATTGCTAGCAAATTTTATTTTATTTTATCTATAAGTTGTGAGGTAAGGGCCCACACCCTTTATATAAACATAAAAAGAATAAATAACATTACATAGAATCTTCCCAATAGGAAATAGAGGGCATACAATACCTAGGAGAAACAAGAAAGGACATAGAATCTAAACCATAATATCAACTACAAAGAGTAGACCAAATATAAAAGAAAACACACAAAAACATAAGGTCTAGAGCTCCCAAAAGGAGCCATCATGCTTTCTTATTGTTTCGAGAGAAAAGAGCATCCATGGTCCACTGGGTGCCCCCCTCAATGGCTTCGATGCCTTCCATTCAAAGTTTTTCTGCATTAGTCTTTCTCCCATTCTTTTTCCATGAACCACAGTCTGGCTTAAGCTTGCTGCTTGCTATCTGAGATATCCCAAGTTTACGAGGTGGTTCCAAGATCATATCATCCTCAAAACAACCATGGTTGGGATTACCCAGACTATCCATGAAAGAGTAGGTACCATCAGAATCATAGCTATCAAAATCCATTTTTGGAGAGGTATCAAGTAGATTGTCTTGGACTACAATTATAGGAAGAGGCGAAGGTTTAGGAGGAAGACCAAGTTCCATTTCTGAAACCACATGAGAATCCTGAAACTTGCCTTGATTCTACCATAAGAAATCAACATTGGGAGTGGAAGAATTTTTAACTCGTTTCTTCTGGCAAGGAAACCTTAACCCAACCTTACGCTATAAAGAGTAGGCCTCAACTTTGTGGCCCAATTTGTTGCAATGAAAATAGAAAAAGGGAAAGCCTTCAAAGTTAAAAAATTGAGTCCAAATGCCAACAAAAGAGTGGATCCAGATAGATTGTGGAAGAGGTTTGGAAATATCGACCATGGCACAAACTCAATAAAACCTGTGATTAGAGGCCATCAAAGTAGAATCCAACATAAAAAAAGTTCCAAAACTACTGATCTATTTTATAATAAGATCCACCTTTCACAATACCAAAGGCAGGTTTTAGAGTCTAATCCAGACATGGATTTCCGTAATCTTAGCTATAGCTGGATCAAAAAATGGGGTCCAAGAAGTAAAGAAGAGACCAAAATTCTAAAAAACCATGGTCCTTTTTGCATCATGAAATTGCAATCATTTATAGTGTGGAAGGTGAGCAAAAAGAAATCAAAATCTAAAGACTCAATCTCTGGAATAGCGAGATTGCTCCAGGTAGTTTTTTCCCAATCAAGGAAGGATTCAATGGAAGGATGCCTACATAAACATCACATTATCAAGGAGCGACTGCCAATGATTGTTGATAGATTTGAAGAATACATATATTGTGAAGTTTTATTTTTGGAGACAAGGGGTTTGGTGTAGAGCTCAATATGGATGGTTGTCCAGAAAGCTTATGAGACTATGATCAAGAATTATACCCTTCTAAGGGTTATCAAAAAACTTGATGGATCCATGTGTTTGGAGAGATCAATATGTATTGTTGTCAAATAATTCAGGAATCTATGATTTAGGAGTTCATAGGTGGAAGAACGTACGAATTTAGTGTGAGGCTACACATTTCTAATAGTTACGAGGTAGCTTGATGGAGTTCCACCTAATGCAGTGTTTGTTTCTTCAAGGAACATCTTTACAAAGATGTATATATATATATTGTAATCAACAAGTTTTGTTATGTAAGCCTTAAGGCAGGATCCCTTGGAAAAGTGAATAAGAGATTTTAGGGTATATAGTTGTAGGAACAATGTAATAAGGGGGGAGAATGTTGATGTAATTTGGTTATTACATTATGCAGTTATTAGTTATTGTGGTTATGGCGATTTATACAACGAAATCCTATGACAACTATAAACCACATCCTATAAAATTTTGTAATCCTCCTGTATGTATCCTTTCATATAGAACTATGGATCAGTGAAGTACATTCACCTTGGTAGCCATCCAAAGTATACAAGTTGAATGACCACTTTGAACATTATCTAAATCATGATGATAATTAAATAGATGGCCAATACACACATCAAGAGTAATGGAGATATCTATCATTTGGCTCATCACTCCTACATTGAAAACTTTTTTATTAAACAAATATATGTTGACCATATCTTTAAAGCTTTTCTTGATAGTTTAAACATTTATGGTTTGAATTTCATCATTTTTCATTATACTAGAGTTGATTGATAGGAGATCATATTGAACATTATCTTATAACTGCTCGCAAGTTTCTATAAGTTTCTCTTGCTCAGTCAAGGTTTATTTGATGATCAATAACTTCCATTCTATGCTATGAAGCCAAGAATTGAATTGGTTCTCCTGGATAAATAAGAAAATCTTCTCAACAACCTAGATGCCAACATCTATTTTTTCCATTTCCTTGAGATCTTTCAAAATCCTTTACCACACTAATTATTTCTTTTTCATGCTTCTAAGATATTTTCAAATTAATTATTTCCTTATTTTCACTTCACCAAAGATATTTTTGGCCTCAATGAAATTTTGTGTATCTAATTTCATTTTTTTTAACTCACTTTTCTATCACTTTACCATATTATTGACACTTTTGAATATTTTTAATGGCCCGTTTTTCAATACTACCTTAAAAAATGATCTATAAAAGTGGGGATTACATCTAGAGGTAAAGTAGAGGTGTCCAAAATAGATTTGATATATCAAGTAAAGACCTTAGTGATCAAATTAGATCTCAACAATTAATTTTCTTCATAGGTATTTCCAAATTGATCCTTCAAGGATATTAACACATTACTCACATCTACAAGGATTGTAGCAAGATTTTAGATTTTAAACAACACCTATAAAAGAAATAATGAGAAATATATAGAAGGGAAATGAGCCACAAGAAAGAGAATGACACATGTATAGCTTGGAAAAACCCTTAAAAAGAAACACTACCACCAAAGTATCAAACCAATGTTTTATTTAACATAATAATTCTATTATAATACAATATCAAGTTGTTTTCTCAATGGAGATGAACAACATCTTTATCTAGTATAAATTTGATAGCATGACCTTATCTAAAATTCCTCTCTTAGGTCACCGTATCAAGCCTTCAATATAGACTCATGGATATCCAAAAAAATACCATAAAGTATTACAACGGGCCCAAATAAGGTTCCAAATAAATATTTTAAAATTCAAAGTAAAAAACTCAAACATGAAGATTTAAATTTTCTTTATTTAGGTCAAAACTAGTCTTCTAATCTCATAAGGAAAATAATTCTTTTCCCAAAATCTATGGTACTTCAACAAACACCTTATCACAATCCTCGTAATTAGAAAAATAAAATTAAATAAATCCTTTGAGCATGAAAAAATATCAAGGTGTCCCTTTAGTCTCCACTTCTTGTCAACTTAACTTCTAATTGTATATATATTTGGTCTAATCCCCATAAAATATCCTATTAATGTGTTATCCAATTTGAAGGATGCTCTATCCCTCATTGATTTAGGATATCAAGCATTACCAAAATTTCAAGGTGTTTCTTAAGTATCCACTTCATATCAACCCAACTTGTAGTTGTATCTATATTTGATCTAGTCCCCATAAAATTCCTTATTACTGTGCTCTCTAGTTTGAAGAATGTTCTATCTACAACTTGATTTAAGATATTTAATTAGAGACTGTCTTTAATAGAAGTGGGCTCCAAAGTAGAAACCTTCAATGGAAATTAACCCATTCTTCCTTGTACTCTTTCTACTAATGATCTCTAATTTTTAACGTCTTAGAATTTTAATCTTTCAAACCTTGAGATGAAACCCAATACTTTCTTTGAGATCCAAAATAGGGTTCTACTAAACTCCATGTAGTCCCTCCTTGTCTTTATCTAGTTAAGATTCTTTTGAATATTTGAAACCCTTCCTTCAAGGCCTACTACCATCACTATTTATATACTTGAGATAGCTTATCTCTATTTCAAGTTTAGTTTATAAATTTACTTCTATTGCATGCTGGTTTTTCTATGTTATCTAAAAACATTAATTTGACCTAAACATCACATATGTTTACAAGGAACAATGATTTTTAAAAAAATTTAACCTAAATTATTTGCATATGTTAGATAACGGAAGACTTAATGGGTTGGTTACATAATAGATGCATTTTCAATCTGTTTTAGAAAATGCCAAAAATTACAACATATAAAAATATAACAACTTTTATAATGATCAAATTTTGTTATGAGAAAATTTGGTGAATTACATGTATGTATTTTCAATTTACTTTTCCAAACAAATTTAAAACTATGGCTTAGAAACATTTTTTTTTTTCCAGCATTAACATTTTGAATAGAAATAATTATCCACATTTTCTTGAATAATTCATACCCCTAATTCGATAGGGACATTAAAGAAATGGGACTCACCTAGATGATGGGACTGGTATGATTAATGATCTTTTTTCCACAAATGTGAGGCTCGTATTGGCAGCAGACGAGGTTGAAATTTTAAAGTATCACAATGTAAAACGACATGTCTACTTTATTCTTGATTTGTTTTATTCTTTCCGTGTGCCTTATTCTTATAACATAGGACGGGGCAGTCTAGTTGGTAAGCATTAAGGTAAAGTGGGTGATGCTGAGACTAAGCCGGACAGAAAAACAAGAAAGCATAAGACAGAAAAATTAGAAGTACAAAAGCAGGACCACACCAGCCGATCAAAGGCGAGATTGCGCAGCTATATAAAACATCTCTTATACCTAGAATACTTAAAAATTACGTGGGGATAAATTTCTCATATACCAAGAAACATGAAAATTTTAGATTTTTCTGGCGTCCTAAGATGAAAAATAACTCTTTTAGGTGGATCTCACATACCTCGTTCTATTTTTAAGCTATAAAGATGCATTGTATAGTTGTCAAGGATTTCACCCAAATTCACTATCAGCAATTCATTTTTAATAATTCATCACTGTGATATATTCATCGCGTATACAATTCACCACCAACAATCATTCCATATACTTTTTTTATGCGTCTAACAAAATTTATGTACTTTTTATTTTTTGTATAATCTTGACTATTTATAATAAATGAATTATTGAAGATGAATTGTATACATAAATTGCTATACGATGAATTTTTCTTAAACCACCTTCAAGATGCCCATCATTTCCAGTAACATGACAGCAAACAAAGAAGATGGGAGCAATACCCATCTTAAACTCGGAAATGATGTTGAGCTGCACGCTAGATTAATATCCATGGAAATGGATGATGTACAACTAGAGGGTAATGTGTGGTTATACTACTAACAGAGCGAAGAAAGAAAAGACTGACAGTAGCACGAAATTTGGTAAATAGTAGTGTGTATGTGATGGCAGAGGTCAAAGCAAGATTGATATCGCTTTCAGCGCGATACGCATGTGGTAAGATGCAAGTCAGAGAGGATACATCATACCATTATTGCCGACCAGTTCTGTTCAGCCCACTTAGCTCTTCGCGACGGCTTGGACATTGGACGGTAGTGCTTTATCTCGTGAATTAAACAAACAAATAATTTACTGTCATACGTACAGCTGATTAATTTGCTGATATAAACCTTTGATGCATATAATCCAAGTAAACATAAAATGGAAACTCCAAAATTCAGCCATAGCATTCACTTTCTTCTTAAAATAGGAAAGCTATTTACTTCTTTTGTGCATAGATGAGTTGATAAGAGGATTGGTAGAGGATTGGTTTTAGGAGCAGTTGAGTACATGTTAAGCAATATTGAATAAATTACCTAATAATCTATTTTATTATAGAACAAAAATATATATTCTAAGCATTCTTTCTTATATATATCATCTATCCTATTTTATTGATTTTCATTGATAAGTTTTAGTAATCTAGAACATTTTCTATGTATAATGCTAAAACAAAACTTGTTTGATCTAAAATTAATTTGTTTGTATGAGAATTTGTCAAGGTTTTTCCTTACCTTGGCTTGGCTTGATCTACATGTTCCTGGTCATCTCACTCCACTATCCTCATCACTCTTGTGTAATATTATGTTTTGGAGAAGGAGGATCTCTATATTTATTGCAAGTTTCTTTAGCTTCATCACTTTTGAGCAATTCATTTCCCTTATGATATGTCAATAGCCCAAACAAAACCATATTTGAGTTAGGGCTTTAGGCTTGTTGGACATGTAGAAAAATAATTCCTAGACAATCACTAAAGATCATTCTAAAAGTAGTGCATAAGGTAATGCTATTTTTCTCAATGTCATTTTATCAGTTCATGATTTTGAAAGTGTGTGTAAGTGACCCAAAAAATACTCTTGTTGTCTATTTTATTTGCCATATCCACTTTGAAAGCATGCTACATGGTTGGGTCAACTCTACTTGGATCTCACATGGGGTCTATCTTGAGACCATCCAGAACATATGAAGGGTTTCTTTCTTTTCTATTATATTTATATTATGGTTGCCAAGGTTATCATCAGGCATGGCCCTTGTTGCATTAAGATATCCTTTCTCATCTTCTCTGCTTGGGCTCAAGAATATGTAGTCTTTGAGGAGAAGTCTCGTCATATCCTCATTTGAGTCAAATTCCCTAGAATTCCATTACCCTTATGACCCTACCTTGACCACAACACTATTTCTTTAGGGTGAGTGGTTTACATTGAGCAAGATAATATTTTTCTACTCACCCTCAAATGAGTGTTTGTGTCTTTTCCAATTCATTTAAGGACCTCAAGGAGTCCAGAAAAGCATAATTTTTGGCCATACTCTAAATTACTATTGATTCATTAACTATTGAACTATATATCATACACTTAGATGATGTTTAGGTAGGGTAGTGTAAAAAATTCTATTAATTATTTACCATCAAAATAGAATATGTTTATGCAGGGTGTTAATTGTCTACAAGCGTAAATTGAGCAAACATTCAAATTCAAGATTCTTATGCAAAAGACATTCAAAAAATGTTTAAACTAAGGTTTAAATTGAATTCAAGAAAAAATTAATGTGGAGGAATAATCCATACCAATAGTGAGATGGATGAAAATATTAGTGCCCACCCATTTTGTTATCTTCCCTTCTTCAAACACCTTGAAATTATACTAATAGGAAACCATAAAAATATAATCTTAGAGATATGAAGGATGCCAATTATAGAGAGAGGAATTTGCGGGATGACATATAATTAGTATTGAGATAAAGAAAAATAAATGTCTATGAAAAGGGTGAATGATACATGTACTTCTTCAAAATCATATGTGCCACCAAATTTTAGCAATACATTATCCAATCTTTAATATAGTAACTTGGTTAATTTTCCATGTATGTGTTAGGAAATGGAAGCTCACAAATAACTTATCAATTTTATTAGATCTCTAGTGGTTATTAATCATTGTATAAATTTCAACATTAAGCCTTCAAGGATATTATCACATTAATCATATATATAAGAATTTTTGTAGCATTTTGGAATTTAAAAAAATGTAAAAGAAAGAATGAGAATGAGATAGAAGGGAAATCAACCACAAGAAAGAGAGTGACACATACATAGCTTGGGAAAACCATTTCAAAATAAAACCTACCACAAAAGTATCAAACCAATATGTTATTTAGCAACAATAACTCTATTACAATACAATATCAAGTTTTCGCCTCCATGAAAATCAACATCCTCTTTCTCTAGAAGAAATTTGATAGAATAACCCTTTAAAACCATCATCCCTTATGTTTCAATCTCGAGTATCCAATATATATTCATGGGGGTCTAAAAGATACCATAAAGAACTACAAGGGGCCCAAATAAGGTCCTAAAATACCATGTAAACAAACTCAAATAGAAAGAAAATTTATATTTTTTTGTCTAGGTCAAAACTAGTCTTCTAATTGCATAAGGAAAAACATTCTTTTCCCAAAAAATATTATCCTTTCACTAATACCTTACCACAATCCTCATAGTTAGGAACGGAGAATTAAATAAATCCCTTGATCACAGCTAAAATATAAAGTTACCCCTTTAGTTTCCACTTTATGTCAACCTAACATTTAATTATAGCGATATTTTGTTTGGTCCCTATAAATTTTCATATTAATGTGTTATCTAGTTTGAAGGATGCTCTATCCACTACTTGACTTAGGATATTGAGCATTGCCAAAATATCAAGGTGTCCCTTAATTCTCCACTTTCTAATAACCAAACTTATAGTTCTGTTTATATTTGATCTAGTCCCCATAAAGTTCTCTATCAATGTGCTCACTAGTTTGAAGGATGCTCTATCCGCTACTTGATTTAGGATATTCAATTAGAGAGCCTCTATAATATAGGTGGGATCCAAAGTAGAGCTCTTGAATGGAAGTTGGTTCATTCTTCCTTGTACTCTTTCTACCCATGAAATTCTAAGATCAAAAGCCTTGGATTTTAGTCTTTGAAATATTGGGATGAAACCCAATATTCTCTTTGAGATCCACAATGGGGTTCTACAAAACCCCATGTAGTCCCCCTTGTCTTTATCTAGCTAATCTTCACTTGAATATTTGAAATTTTCCCTTAAATACCTACCACCATCAGTACGTTTTGCATTTAGGATGCCTTGTCTCCATTTCAAATTTAGTTTATAAATCTTTTTCTATTACACACTCATTTTTCTATTTTATCTACAAACATTATTTTGACCTAAAAACCACATATATTCACAAACATTATATAGAAACATTATTTTGACGTAGCGTTCAAATTGAAGAAGTATTTCAACTAGACATACATATCCACATTTGTTAGTTTCCATACATGTCTAGTAGACTAGATTCAAAATAATATAATGAAGAAGAATATGCCTCACCTTAATGATGCAATTGGTGTGACTAATAATATCCTTCTATGAGGGTTCATAATCACCACATATGTTTATAAAAGAAAACAACATTTTCTATAATTTAGCCTTGACTATTTAGATAAATGATGAAATTTCGTTATGAGAAGATTTAATAAGTTACATGATAGAAGTATTTTAAATTTACTTTTTGAAATAAACTAGAAGTTGTGAGATACATAAACATGATTTTTTTATATATATTTTTTAAACATATCAACAATATAATGTGTTTGGTATTTCAACATTTAACCTACATATTTTTAAAAATAGAAATATTTTAAATAAATATAAATATCTGTATTTGCAACTTGTTTAAATCTCTGCAAAAAGAGATTCATACCTCTCATTTGAAAAGGACATTTTTTTTTTACTGCAGCAATCGAGTAGCCCCCTTATAAACTGCAGTGCGCCTGGTAAACTTTTTCACATGAGTGGTGACGCTCGTGTGACACACCCTCCAATACCATAGGAGACAGGTGAAGACTAGACCTCATGATCTCTTGCCTGCAAAAGATGCTTTAGTCAATTGAGATAAGACCCCTGCCCCATTCGAAAAAAACATTGAAAGAAAAAGAAACTCACCTAAATGATGGGACTAATATGACCGATGATCCTTTTCCACGAGGGCTCACAAATGTGGGGCTCGGCATTTGCAGCAGACGAGGTTGAAATTTGAATGTATCAAAATGTAAAACGACATCTCTACTTTATTCTTACTACGTTTTGTCATTTCCCTGTGCCCTATTATTATCATCTAGAGCGGGCTAGTCTAATACGGCGCAGCCGGTATGCATGAAGCAAAAAAAGGAGGCCAGATCTTAAGAGTAAGCAAGACAAAAAAGAAAAGAAAATAGTAGGACAGAAAAGTTAAACAGACGAGAAAGAGGACCACATCAGCCCATCAAAAGTTAGATTGTGCAGCCACAAAGAGACATCTCCTACAGCTAAAATACTTTAAAAGTAGAACATGAGAATAGATTTCTCATACAGAAAGATACATGAGAAATTTGGAAGTTTCTCACCGCCTAACAAGAACGATACAAGAAGTGCCATCAAATGAAACATCTGAGAAGGCAGTAAATCAGAGGAACCCACAACTCTCCCGTAAGTGGATCTCACGTACCTCGCTCTCTTTCTGAGCCATAAAGATGCACTGCATCGCCTTCAAGACGCCCATCATTCTCTGTAACATGACAGAAAACAAAAAAGATGAGAGAAAATCCCTATCTTAAGCTCGGAAAAGATGTCGAGCGACAAGACAGAATATGGAAGGAAATTGTTTGTGGTACAACTACAGGGTAATGTGTCGTTATGCTACTAACACAGCGAGCAAAGAAAGGACCATCTAGCACGCAATTTGGTATATAGCAGTGTGTATTTGATGGCAGAGATCAAAGTAAGATTGATATTGCTTTCAGCGTGATACGCGTCTGGTAAGTTGTAAGCCACACAGGATACATCATTATCATTATCCCCGACCGGCTTCAGCCCACTTAGCTCTTGGCGACAGATTAGACATTGGACGGTGGTGCTTTATCTCGTGAATTAAACAAACAAACAATTTACTACCATGCGTACAAATGATTAATTTGCTGATATCAACTTTTCATGCAAATAATCCAAATAAACATAAAATGGAAACTCCAAAATTCAGCCTGAACATTGACTTTTATATTAAAATTCGAAGGCTATTTGACCATTAGTAGCACCTTATTCTTAGGAACAGTTGAGTAGACGTTAATTATTATATAAAATTACTAGCAATCTGGAACATTTTATGTGCATATTGTTAAAAATACGCTAAGTAAGCTTGTTTGATCTAAATCTAATATGTTTGTGGAGGGTTTGTTAGGGTTTTTATTTGGCTTATCATTTCACTATCCTTGTCACTTTTGTGTCATATTATTTTTTGGAGAATGAGATATGTACATTTATTGCAAGTTTTTTTAGTTCCATCACTTTTGAGAAAATCCTTTCTTGTGATATGGTCATCAATCCAAGGGACCCCACATTTAAGTTGAGAATTCAATTTTAAATGTGTAGGAAACTCATTTCTAAAGAACTACTAAATTTCATTATGAAAGTAGTGTGTGATGTTATGCCATTATTCTTGATGTTATTTACTAAATCATGATTTTGAAAGTGTGCATAAGTGGCCTAGAAATTATACTATTGTTGTATATTCTATGCAACATATCCCCTTTCAATGCATTGTAGACATAGTTTACCCAATCCTACTCAGGTCCTGCATGGGGTCTATGTAGAGATCATCCAAAACATAACAAGAGTTTCTTCCTTTTCTATTTGTTGGTCCAAAGTAGAACCCTTGAATGGAAGTTGGTTCATTCTTCCTTGTACTCTTTCTACCCATGATCTCTAAGATTAGAAGCTTTGGATTTTAATCTTTGAAATTGTGTCACCAAAAATTTTATACCTTTGAAGAAAAGGACATTTTTTTGCCTAATTTGGTCCTAGTTTAGACACTCTTGCATCAATCACTCTCCTAAAACAACATTTATAGGCCCCTAAGACACATTATCTTTGACTTTGAAGCCTGTTTCACCTAAAAAATGGTACAAGTCCCGAAAAACAACATTAAAATCACTCAAATATCACAAATCCCACCTCAAAAACACCTGATGGGACTAAGTCACCCAAGGTGGAGACTTAGTCCCTTTTAGGGTTATTTGCATTTTCGAGCAGGTAAATCTCTGACTTGATAAAAATTCTCGATGGGTGTCGGCCTCTTAGGTCAAAATAACCAACAACTATGTATTGTTGCTTATAAATACACATTTTTAGGTCATTTTTCAGGACCTTTAGTCATTTTTCACAAGCAAACTAAAGAATCAAGTGTTGAACATCTTCCATAAGAAGATTCATTACTATTTCTACAACAAAGTTGAAGCTTAAGGCAACAAACTAGGGTTTTTGCAGGTCTTCAAGCTCACTTCTCACTCAAGATCTCACATTGCAAAGGGTTGATCATGGATGCCTATGGAGAATCATGGAGAAATCTAGGTTGAGGAGATGCAACTAGCCATCAAATCAATCTAAAGACTTGTTTTCAAAGTGGTTTTATCTTCCATTTTCTCTCTATCTTCAGCCTAAGGAAAGTTTGTATGTCAATAAGATTCATCTCTAATGTGATCTAGGTCTTTTGGAATGAATCTTGCATTGTTCTAGTTTCATTTATACATCTTATTCTTGCACATTAGAATAGGGTTGCATGATACGTCAGATTTCCTAATCTTAGACACACTTAGGGCTAGGGCCTTATGCAGATTTCTTATCTCTTTCAAAGTTTAAATACTAACTATGGGTTTGACCAAGGCAAATCCCACATTAGAAACCAAAATATATTTTGTTTTGTAGGTGATTTTGCGGATCTCGACCCAATTTTTAGTGGCAAAGAAGATTGCAGACTACAAAATTTCGTATCCACTTTTTGATTCTCATAAAAGATTGAATGGACTAAGTCACCAATAATGGCGACTTAGTCCCACTGCATGATTATGTAAGGGATTCTTGAAGATTTGTGTACCCAGTTTGCTGGAATGGAGCCCAGAGCAGTTTTCTAGAATTGGGACTAAGTCGCTGAGCTTGGAGTAAGTGTTTGAGTTGGCCAAAAAAGTATATTTTCTAAAATTTCAGAGGCTTCTACAGCTTCCACTTTAGCCCTTGTCAGTTCGCAGGTGCACATTTCTTATCTGTTCTCTTATCTTTCCATTTTATCCTATTGTATGTCATCATGTGTTTTCAAATAACCTAAGTTTCATTGGTTTATATTCAATAGTTAGCTTATTTCTATTTCCAATTCATTGCATATAGGTACAGTTCAATCACATTTAGCAAACAATATTGAATGAACTTCAAAGTTTTAGAGTGAAAAAGAACTGTCCCATCTAGCTTCTAGGTGAAAAACCTAGGAGCCCATTTGGGAACCCTCTTTCCCACTAAAATTTATGGTTCATTTTGGTGAAACTACATTTAGAAACATCTTATTTATGATTTAGCTTGCATTTACATCCTAAGAACTTATTTTAACATTGATTTAATTTTGCATTGTTTAAATTTGCATCCTACGGTTTCATACTCTGCATTAGTGAGATTTTCATTCATGCATTTCATTTCTTTCACCAATAGAGAAATTATACATCTTAACTTTAGATTACATTCTACATTACATAACCCATCATTATTCATCAGAAAAAAAAGTCAAAAATACCCCTATAGAGACTAATTCACCACCTTGGGCGACTTAGTCCGAGTGCTCATTTTGCATCAGTGATTTTTGTATTTCCTTTCTAGTTTCTAAATTTTTTGTTTGGTCCAGTTGATTCTTTGTTTATATCCAGTTACTTTCTATTATATGGTTATCATTAGCATAAGAATCTTTTACTTTGATGGAATTTATGAATAGCATTAAATATTTGCAAGTTTCATTTTCAGCATTAGTTCCTAGTTCATTTAAAGCAAATTCATTAGAACATGAAGCAAAAAAATTAGAAACACCACATGAAACTATTCACACACTTTTTCACTATAGGAAAACTATATCATCTAAATTGTTTAGTAGTGATGACATGGCTAAGTTAGACAAAGCTCTACAGGGCTTCCTCTCACTGAGTTCATCCACTAAGGTTCGTGATGATAAACCCAAACCAACCACCAATAACCTCTCCCCCAAACCTTTTAGTTGTGATGATATGGATATGTTAGATGAAACTCTTTAAGGAATCATCTCACCTAACTCATCCACTATTTTTTTTGTGATAAACCCCAAACAAAAGATGTCAATGTAATTCAAGCTCAGCTCGTTCTTTACCCACCTTCCTATAAACCTCAAACTCCATCCAAACCTGAATTTACCCTTTACTCACCTAAACATGATGTTGTTGCTCACACCCATTACACTAGAAATAGCCCACACCCCCAACAAGCCACCTCAACACCCTTACCTTTACCCAACCCCATCTTACCTATGGCCCCTCGTTTAAATTCACACCTTAGGGAGTACGATCTCGTTGAACAATTTAAAATTACTCTCACCAAGATATCCCTTTGGGATATTCTTTAGAACTCCCCCAACTATCATTCTATGCTTCAAAAAACATTGGAATAGATAGTGGTCCCTCTTGGTATGAATGCTAATGATGTGGCATCTCTAATACAAGAAATGAATATAGTTAATGGAGACATTACCTTCTACCAACATGAGCTCTCCCTCCACTAGAATTAAGAAATAAAAGTGAAGCCTTTATGATAATAGCCCAATATGATAGGATAGGCATCAAATGGACCCTTGTTGACAATAGCTCTACCCTTAATGTGTGTAGAGCTAAACTTTTTGATAGATTGTGTTTGGATAAAGTGCAAATAAAATCTGATTCCTTATCTATTAGAGGATTCAACAATGTTACAAAGTAACTTATTGGTGTCATTACTTTACCTATTACTATTGGAATGGTTATGCTACAGACTCCTATTCATGTCATGCCCTATGATCTTTCCTATAATCTCCTCTTGGGAAGACCATGGATTCATGAGATGCATACAGTACCCTCGACTCTTCATCGAAAAATGAAATATGTCTATAATAACAAAGTTTATCAAATTGACATAGATCTCGAGCCTAAAAGTTGCTTGCAACTTGAAAAATAAACAAAAATTTCTCTCAACACATTAATTCCCACCTCCAACATAGCACTTCTTGAGAAGAATCAACAAGAAGAATAATTAAAGTCTAACTTACTTGACTGACAATTTGGGATCATTAGAATTCACACCTTCATTTATGGGCAGGTACACAATCACACACAAAGAGGATGAAAAAAAAGAACAACCAACAGTCCTGTCCACCCAGAATGAAGAAAAACCTTCCCACATATCTACCTCATCCCCTTTGGAAGAAAACACAATGTATACAACAAATTTTGATGAGATAGATTACCAACAACCACCCAACCCACAGAAATGGAAATTCTTTATGGACAAGGTTATGATCTTGTGAAACAATTAGGATACAATAGTAAAGGATGTGGAAAACATGAACAAGGAATTTGAGTTCCCATTGAACCTAATACATAGGAGACTAAGAATGGTTTAGGGTTTTCCTTTTCTATATCTACAAAAGAAAATCAATGCCCATCATTCAACATCAACACCATCACATGTACACCTAGAATCAATCTCACACTCAAACATCCTGAATTCCTTGATACGGATTCCCCACCATTAGACTATGTTAATGGTGATGAAGCTTTGAAACACATGTCAGGTGCTTCTAATAAGATTTTTGTTCCCAATAGGAAATTTTCTTGTGCTATGATAAGTATTGAGTTCAATGTTGTTGACATTAATGAAACTCCCACAAGCATGGAACCATATGATCTAGAATTTTCTATGTCAAATGCACTCCCCTTGGGGGATACCATTGATATACCAATGGAAATAGATGATAAAGACAAAGTCATTCAAATTGGGAAGTGCCTTGATGATGACGAACATGAGGATCTTGCAACCTTGCTTCATGCCTTTCCTAAATGCTTCGTTTGGAAATATTCCAATATGCCAAGAATAGATTTGACAATCATCACTCATAACATTGTCCTTGCTAAAAGTGCTAAGCCCGTTCTCCAAAAGATATGAAAGATGAACCCTAAGATAGCCTTGCATGTTAAATGGGAACTTGAAAAAATATTTGATGCAAGTTTCATTCGACCTATTGATTATTCTTCATGGATATTGAACATTGTTTTCATTGCTAAACCTAATAATCACATTAGGATATGTATAGATTTTTGTGACTTGAATAAAGCTTCTTTAAAGGATGATTTCCCTCTTCCTAATATCGACATGATTTTGGATTCAACTGCTAGACATTCTTTTTTCTCCTTCATGGATGGATTTTCTAGATATAATCAAATCTTCATCAATCCACAAGATCAATACAAGACAAAATTCACGTTCGCTTGGGGAACATTTTGTTGGGTTATGATGCCTTTTGGATTAAAGAATGCATGCGCCACTTATCAATGACCAATGACATTAATATTACATGATTACATCCATAAAATCTTGGAAGATTATATTGACGACATTCTAGCCAAATCCCTAATGCAACAAGATAATGTGAATGTTCTTTGACAAATATTTGAGTGAATGCGCAAGTATAACATGTGCTTAAATCCAAAAGATGTGTCTTTGGAGTATATAGCTGTAAAATTTTAGGGTTTATCATATCTCATAGAGGCATTGAGGTGGACACAAAGAAAATTGATGCCATAATTAGCAGGCCACCTCCTCGCAACATTTCCCAACTACGCACATTACAAGGAAGGATTCAAGTCATTTTTCATTTTTTTGCCTCCTTAGCTAATTAAATAATACCTTTTACACACCTCCTCTAAAAGGATGTGAATTTTGATTAGAATGATAATTGTAAATAGGCCTTCAAGATTTTGAAAGAATACCTTACAACTCCTCCTATTTTACAACCTAGTATACCAAACAAACCATTCATCCTTTATATCGCCGCTTCCACCCATGCTCTTGTTGCAATGTTGGCTGAACAAGAGAATAATGGTAAATAACATCTTGTTTATTACATCATTTGAATTCTCATAGATTATGAAACACACTACACAACCATCGAAAAACAATTTTTGGATCTTGTATTTTCTACTAGTAAGTTGCGACATTATTTACTAGACGCATAAATACATGTGATGACAAAACTTGACCCTCTAAAATATCTTTTCAGTTAAATAGGTCCCTATCCAGACATCTTGCTAAATGCGTAATGTTGTTGACTAAGTTTGACCTTAATTTTGTTTCCCAAAAATCAATCAAAGCCCAAGCCTTAACTGAACACTTAGGCGATGCTCCTTTTCCTTTAGCATTACCTACCAATGATTCCTTTGTCGATGATATGATGTTGACCATAGAGCTTCCTACATGGGAATTGCCCTTTGATGGATCCAAGTGTCAAATAGGCTCTGGTTCTAGAGTTATATTAATTCCGCTCATAGGAAAGCTTATTCCATTTTTGTATCGCTTAAATTTCCTATATATGAATAACACAGCTAAGTATGAAGAATTAATTGTTGGATTGCATGCTGCTTTAGTCATGGGAGTCAAAGATATTAAGATCTTTGGTGATTTGCAATTAGTGATCAAACAAATCAATGGTCTCTATCAAACTAAACATGATAAATTATTGCAATATAAGTATCTCGTACCGACTTTGTTAGAATAGTTTCAATCATTCACCATTGATAAAATCCCCCAAAAAGATAAATCGACAAGCAAATGCAATGGCTAGTGCAGATTCTCTCATATCTCTTTCAAATTCTTCTAAAAACATCATGTTTACCATCCATCCAATCATGAAATCCTCTATCAATGATAAATCTGATTATTTTCTCCCAACATTCCCAAGTAATTCATGTGAATGGTATGATTCCATATACAACTATTTAAAATATGGTACCATTCCCGAGCCTACCACTCGAAACACCTGAATTCATCTAAAAAAGACAACAACCAAGTACATAATTATTTTTGATACATTATATAGAAGATCCTTTGATGGAATTATCCTATGATGTCTCAAAGATTCTGAATCTCATATCGCCCTCGAACAGGCCCATTCCGACACTTGTGGAGGCCATTTTGGAGGAAAAACCTTAGTACAAAAACTCCTTCGTATGGGTTACTATTGGAAAACTATAGAGAAATATTGTTATGCGTACATTAAGTGATGTCACAAATGCCAAGAACATAGCAATTTGATTCATGCTCCTACTTCTGAGCCCCATGCCAAAATCCCTATTTGGTCATTTTCTATGTGGGGATTGGATCTAATTGAAAAAATTTCACCAACTTCTTCTGCTGGACATACATTTATCATCACTTCAACTGATTATTTCATCAAATGGGTCGCAACTATTCCTTTCTGGTCCACAACTACTGATGTGATATTTCATTTCTTATTGGAACACATCATCGCTCATTTTGGACTCCCTTCCGCATTAGTCTCGGATAATGGCACACCATTTAAAAATAATGATGTGAAGAAGTTCATAGAGACCTTTCATTTTCAACATTTTTTTTCAGCACCTTACTACCCACAGTCTAATGGTCAAGATGAAAAAACTAATAAAATCCTTGAATAAATCCTTAATAAAATAGTTAATCTAAACCAAAAAGATTGGCACACATTATTGTAATATGCGTTATGGGCCTATCTCACAAGTGTTTGCTCCTCTACAGGTAGTACACCTTTCAACCTTGTCTATGGTACCAAGGCTATCATACCTTTGGAGTTAGAAACTCCCATGTTACGGATTTCTCTCCAAGGCCTTGTCGATAATGACACCTATACGTAACAACGATTACACCAGCTTGAAATGCATGATGAACACCACATTAATGATCTCAAGCATCTTTGGGATTACACCAAAGAATTACAATGAAAACATGATATTGGTGTCATCCCTCAGATATTTAACAAAGGTGATTTAGTTTTATATGAAATTCAACAAAACGCTACTGTTGATTACGCTAAAAATGGAAACTTTAGCCGTAATTGGTTAAAACCCTAGTATGTAATCAATAAAAATTATGGATCTCGTGTTTACACCTTAACAAAACGTGATGAAACTCCTCTTAAAGACCCTGAATTAATGCCACACATCTACACTGGTATTATGTCTAGTCCCTTTGAATGGTATGAATTATAAAGAAGTATTGTTAGAGCTATTGGATTATATCATATATTATTTCCCATTGGTTCATTCTTGACAAACACTTATGTATTTGTCTTGAACACTAAATTGATTATTACATTCGTTTTATAATTGCTTTAGGTTTCATACTATTCAAAATTCCTCTTGTGTGTTATGTTACTTTCAATCATAAGTGCACAACATACTTAATTTTGATGTTGTATCTAAAAGAAACTTTAACAAGTTTTAATTAGATCACATGAGCTTTGGTAAATCATGAAGACATTAATTAAGTAATCTTACAAAGGTTATTTTATTAATCGCATTGTCATTTAACATTCACAAATTAAAACAAGATGTATATAACATCAACATTATCATATATATATATATATCAAAAGTTTTGTGTACATGTCATCAACATCTACATCACTGAGGATTGTGATTGCTAGATAGCTTAGGATCTATTACTCACGCTACATCAGTAGTTAGACATGGGGAGACGGTCGTGTGTGATCATGATTGCAATCTATCGAATCTAATGGCATACTCTAACACCTCCATCCGTTAAAGAGCCACCCAATGCTCTCTTGCTATCTAATCCCTCTCTGTCTGTAGCCATGTCACCTCCCTCTCTAGTCTCTAAAAATCTATTGGAGTCCTCGATGTCTATTCCTATGATGTGGTCGCAACTCGATGGACTCATCTCCTAAAGCTCTCATACACTGCTCGTAGTCTCACAAATGGTCTAAATGACTCCTATTCTCCCTGCATAATAGGTGGGAGCACATAATCCGAGTCCATCTCCTCCTCATCAATAGACACTACAACTATCTCCGTAATTGCTTGATGGTAGAGATCCCGCCAATCCTCCGTGGGCCCTACAAGGTAAAAACAATATATAATCAATACACATCATGATATATATATGCATCAAAATTAAATACCATCACTTATATCTATAGTAGGATGAGTGATATCAACCTCATCCTATGCTGGGGTCATGGATGTTGTGCTAGCCTCTCCTCGACTATGAGTATTGGTACATGCTACGCTACTACTCAAGATCTAGTCATATGAATGGGCAAGGTCTCTCTCCAATATTCAATTGTTGTCTCATCACTCTCACTCAGGGGTGGCTCCTCATCCTCATCCTCATCCTCCTCCTCTCCCTCCTAGACATCATACTCCTCATCAAAATTTTTGATAAATATGTCTACAACCTTGTAGTGTGTCTCCTTGACTCTATCCTCTCTCTCATCTCCCTCATCTGGAAATGTTCTTGCATCTCCCACAAGCTCATCAATCAGAAACACAAGAGTTGGTCATGATACTGTTGACCACTCCTCATGATCCCATGTGGCACTGATGTCGTCTATGTCGGATATCGGCGATTGATCGTCATCAGAGAAATTGGAGTCACTCTAGACTGCATCATCTAGAGTGAACCATGATGTATCACCTGGTCTACGGGCACTCTATACAAATCTCCTGAAAAATGATCATGCCTTGGGTGGCCTCTAAATTTGTCGAAATTGCCACATGATTCAATTATAGTAGAAGGGATGTACTATTTGATCATGTTGACCAACCAAAAATCTACCTATGTCACCAAAAATTGTATACCTTTGAAGAAAAGGACAATTTTGTGCTTAATTTGGTCCTACTTTAGACACCCTTGCATCATTCACCCTCCTAAAATAGAATTAATAGGCCCCTAAGACTCGTTATATTCATGCTAAGGAAGGTTTTCATGTCACTAAGATTCATTTATAATGTGATCTAGGTCTCTTAGAATGAGTCTTGCATTGTCTTAGCTTCATTTATGAATCTTATTTTTACACATTAGAATAGGGTTGCATCATATTTCAGATTTCTTAGTCTTAGACACACTTAGGCCTAGGGTTTATGCAGATTTCTTGTCTCTTTCAAAGCTTAAATACCAACTAGGGGTTTGACCAAGGAAAACCCCACATTAGAAATTGAACCACAAATTTTGAAGGAAAGATGTACTCTTACACTTCTAGGGTTTTGGACCTAAAAGGAAAGAGGTCTCTCTTTCACATCTAAAACTTGTTAGGGTTCTTTCAAAGTATTGGGGTTTGGAATAGGTGTGATAGGCTGCAATGAATTGATAAAGAAACTAATTAAGAATGTATAACCTAGGAAATGCAACTATGTTGGAAAACACATTAAGATATGCAAACATTAAACTAAATGACCTAAGAATGAACATGAAACATAACAAAAAGCTAGGGAATAAAAGGGGTGTGCACTTGGAAACTTGTAGAGGATATAAATTCTATTGAATCTGAGGTTTAGGTTTGTTGGGACACTTATGCCATTCTTGGCGACCTAGTCTCTTTTTTGTAAAAATGTGTCAGAACCCATTTCTACCAAAAGGGTACTCAAATCTACAAAAAACCCTAAAATTATTGTATTGTGGGACTAGGTCACCACTAATGGTGACTTAGTCCCTTTTATCCTTTTAGAAAGTCTAAAAGTGAAATCTGGAGGTCTTGGTCTGCACTTTCTACTTCTCCAAGTGTCTAGATCTGACACCTTGAATTTCGGTCTATAGGTGTCTTTTAATGGATATTTTTCCCTAGTTTTCAAGGAGGTGTCTTCAACAAGCTTTCAATCCACTCTTCAATGATCTCCAAGATTAAAAGATACCTAAATCTGCAAACAAACAAAGAGAGAGAAGGAAATGTTGATTGTTAGGGATTAGGGGTTTTCCTTGGTCAAACCCCTTTTAGATAATCAAATAAAATGATGAAATAATGTACTCAAACATGAAACAATGGAGTTTACCTTGCCATGATGTTTGATCTTGAGCTGCAGCAATGGAGCATTCAACCTTTGAGTGCTTCAGCAAAATGTTTTGATGACTTAGAATGTAGAATCCCTAGCTTGCTTGGGAAGAATAGTAGATGAGTGCTTGATAATATTGAGTGAGGAGGAAAAATGAGACTTACGAGATGCAAAATGAGGGGAAAAACCCTTATTTCTACAAGTTATTCCCTAATTTCCTGAAAATAACACCATATAGGCTGACCTTAGGGTTTAGAAGACAAAATCCTGAAAGAAAATTATGTTTATTTTGAATTTAAAGCCACATGGGACTAGGTCCTCCAAGGTGGAAACCTAGTCTACCTGGGCATTTTTTGATTGGTTTTCAAGGATTAAAGTGTTATTATTATTGTTTGTCAGGATTGTCTCAGAAAACACACTAAAGTAAGGTATGCATGTGCATTGAGGGGTCATTATAGCATAAGAAATAGGTAATCTAGTGATGAAAAGCCTAGGAAAGTGTGAAAATGTTTTACAACACCTTACAAAACTTTGGAACAAGTTTTGGAAAGGGGTAAAAAGAGGCTGAAAAGGTCCAAAATCTATAGGCAAGGGTCAAAATGAGTGAAAAGTGTCAAAGGCTACAGTTTTTGGCGAGACATTTAGCCCCCACTTTAGTGAGAGGATGAACTTGCTTCAAACTCACACTAAAGTAGCCCAATGGATATGGAAAAGAATGACAAAGAAGAAGGAGGTGGTCAAGCCCCCAAGGATTGGAGATTCTAAGTCAAGTTGACATCAATGAAAAAGACACATTCAAGGGGGAATGAATTACAACAAGACAAGCTACATGATCATGGAATGACAAGGATTGGAATAAAGAGAAGAGGAAAGAAAAAGGTTGGATCAATATTCGACTATTTGTCCAACTAGTTGTGGATCATATCTAGGTTGTTTGTCCAAAAAGAAGTGTACTCACTCCAGGGTGACTATTTTTTTTGGTTTTCCATCGAGTGAGAAGGCCCATAAGGTGAAAAACATAGGTGGCTATGGGGAATGTCATACCGCTGGTTGGGCTTCCTGCTCAAACCATACCAAAGTTATATCTCCTAATAACTTTAATAAGGCACCACAAAAGGAGAAATGATATAAGGAGGGTTCAAAGGGTTTTTTCTTAGTTCATGCAATGTATCATCTAAAGGAAAATCATGTGTAATATCTCCAAGAGAGGAAAAGTGAAAATGGTCTCATATTGTTTGTAAGAGAGGACAAGTGCAATGTCTCGTCATGGGAAACATTGTACCTAATTTTTCCAAGAGAGGGAATTGCGAGAAAAATAAAACTGCACAATAAAATGTGAGTGGTGATGTATGTCCCCACTTTAAAGAAATTTCTAATGTCAATACTGTGAGAAATTTCTTTAAAGTAGAAGAATAGGAAGACATGAGAGCTTGTGTGGAAAGCCCTATGCTGAGTCATATGTTTCCGATAAGCTGCGTCATGAAAAAGGGGAGTATGTCACATGCGAGTCAACTTAAGACATGTCATCCACATCTCAAGATTTCTCTTATATGTTCATGAAAGGTTAACGACTAGTCAAAATAGATAGCACAAGTGACATATGAGGGAAAAAGGCTAACTAGCCACTTGCCCCCACTTAGTGCAGGACAAGATTGGGCTGAAAGGATTGGTGAAATGCAACCTGGTTGAGTGAAAATCAGTATCAATTAGAGGAATGAGGTGCCCCCATATAAGGGAGAGCACAAAAATCCTTAAGATGTTGATTTTTTCTACTCAAGGCCTTACACTCATTAGTGTGATGACCGTGAACTCAGTGGTAGGCACAAAAGGAATGTTTGTTGTAACATTTATTTTGAGTTCTGGGAGGAAGAGAGATCAAGTGATCTTGGAGGAGTCTCAATAAGATACCCTCTTGATCGAGGGGAGAAGGTGTTACTTTGGTGTGAAAAAAAGAAGGGTCTTGCTTAGTATAGGATGTCATACCTATGCAAGGCGCTATAGATTGTGAAAATTTTATATACTCCCTTGGAGGAGTGTGTAAAATCCATATCAGTAGTGGGTTGCGAGATGACATTTGCATTAAGTAAAGAGTCCTTTGTTGGTTTTAAAGGATCACTTTCGGGGGGTGGTTTAGAAGGGTGATTTGGGATAGGTTTGATGTTGGAAGAAGGTTTGATGATTTTGATGAAATGAAAAAATCCAAGACCACGATTGGATGTTTGCATGATAGGCTCGATAGGGTTGCACGAATACCTTGTTCGTTAGCACCACATCCTTTTCCACTATAGCCAAGTTGTTTCATGAGCTCATAAAATTTTCCATAGAGATTTTTTAGAACTTTTGGATCGGGTGAGGGTTCATTGTTGGCTTCTTTGTCTAAAGAAGTTGAGGTGGATGCTTTCAAAGGATCGATTGAGTCTTGTGTTGGCAAGACTATGTTTCCCTTTTCAGAGTCTTTGTTTATGATCTAAGATTCTCCCATTAAGGGAGGGGTGAAGTCTAAGGAACCCCAATCATCATCTACGGATGCTTGTTGTATTGGTTCCACTTGTTTGGTGGGTGTGGAAGTATTAAAGGGTTTGGATTTATTTTTCTCAAGTTGTAAGATATTGTAAGGTTGAAGATCGACATCGAGTGTGTACACCTTGTTGTTGTAGATATACTTTATCTTGTGATGAAGAGTGGAAAGAACTCCATTCATTGAATGAATCCATGGCCTGCCTAAAATTAGATTATATGAAACATCATTGGGCATAACATGGATTAGTGTTTCTAATGTAGCCATTCCATCTATAAGAGGCAATGTGATCATACCAATAAAAATGCGTCCTTTACTCTCAAATCCATTGAGAGATAAGGAACTAGGTTGAATGGTTGATTTATCAATATGGAGCCTATCCAAGAGATTGAAACTACACACATTAATAGTAGAGCCATTGTCAACAAGGGTTTGATTGATCATTATGCGTTTTTATTGAAATATGATCACAAAGGCTTCGACTTATTTTTGCACATCCAAAAGAGGGAGCTCACTTTGGTGGAAAATAATTTCAGCATGAAAGCCTTGAATCATAGTTGATATTTTATTTATTTTCACATTAGAAGGGACAATAATTTGTTGTAAGGAATTCTACATCATGTTGTGATAGTGAGGGGAGGCTTTAATAAGTTCCCATAAAGATATCTTAGCAGGAGTATTTCATAGTTGGTCAACAAGGTCATATTCCTTAATGAGTGAATTCAAGCGATAGGCAGTAGGTAAGATGGGAGGGGAGGTAGATAAGTAAGTGGAGGTTGGTTGGGGTGGGTGCAGATTATTTCGAGTGTAATGTGTATGAGCGACACTATTATGACTTGGTTGTTGCAACACATTATTCTGAGGCGGGTAGAGGGTAAATTCAAGTTGAGGTTTAGTTGAAGGTGGGTAAAGGATGAGTTGAGGTTGAATAATATTAATGTCTCCTTGGGAAGGAGATTCAATGTTATCCTTGTCTTGCATCATGATATCCTCCCTAGGAGGAGGGATTTTAGGAGAACTACTAGCCTCATGTTCTTGACATGCAAGGTTTGGCTCTTCTAAAATGACTTCTTCACAAGTAGGGGAATGATCAATGATGGGATTAAGAAGGGTGGGAGGATGAGGGGAGGGTTCTATTTGATTATTAAAGGTCTCATTCTCTTGTTCCATACAACCTATCCTAGTAGGAGAGCTTGGAAGAGGTTCATCACATTCTTCATCACAAGGATAGGAGGCATCAAGAGAGGGACCACTATCATTGTCAAATAGATTGTCCCAAAGGGTAGGAGCATGAGGAAAAGGAGGGTCAAGAGTCTCATGACTTGTAATTGGTGTATCTTCTAACACCGACCTATCCTCATGCCATCAAGGAGGGATATGAGAAGAACAAGTTTTAGGGTCATGGGTATAGAGACTAGGTAAGCGGATGATATTTTAATCTTCTTGTTTTTGAATGTTTTGCAAAGGGGAAGGGGAAAGAGGAAGAAAAACAAGACCATCACTATCATGATTATCAATGCTTACATCCTCTCATTGAAAATATTTAATGGATGAGCTAGAAGAGAAAAATTCATCAAGGGATTCATCTAACATGTCCAAGTCATCACTACTAAAGGGCTTAAGAAGGTTGTGAGTGGGTGCATATGATGTTGTTAATGTTGCATTTTCATTTTCTAAAGAATCTGATTTAAACGATCTAGGAACTAATGTAGAAAATTAAGATTGTAAAAGTCTAATGCTATCCACAAGTACCATGAATTCCATTTTTAATAAATTAAATGTAATAGAAGCTATGCATGCAATGCAAAGACATAAGATGAAATACAAGTTTTAGATTGTAAAGAAGCTAAATGATTGATTACACTATGCAATGATCTGAAAATGACATGTTGAAAATGCAAAAGTGAAAATGTGAAATGCATGAAATGAGCTAATTTAAGCTAGATTTAATTAAATTCATGCTACAAAAACATAACCCAGTGATAGAGATAGGTAATGACATAAAACAAAAGCATAAAAATAGTGTTTTCAGCTCTGTAAAGGATAGTTTGAGAGGCCTAAAGGGACTAGGTCGCCCAGGGTGGCGACTTAGTCCTCTTGGTGATATTTTTGAGATGTTTTGGATTGAATCAGGTGGTTTCTATGTTGGGTGATGTAGACCTAACATGGAAATAATTTCTTTTAGAAATGATTAATGTTTTAAGATGCAAAAATGCAATCTATATGCACTTTTCACTAATGAAATTTTTGAAATGGTAGGATGCAACTTCACTAATGCAACATGAAATGCAAGATAATCATAGGAAAATGAAGAACTCCAAATCACTCAAGAAGGGGGTAGGACATCAAGTTCCCCAAAATGAACCACAAATTTTTGGGGAAAGATGTACTCTTACACTTGTAGGGTTTTGCACCTAAAGGGAAAGAGGTCTCTCTTTCACACTTAAAACTTGGTAGGGTTCATTCAAATGACCGAGTTTTGGAATAGGTGTGATAGGGTGCAATGAACTGATAAATAAACTAATTGAGAATGTAGAACATAGGAAATTCAACTATCCTAGAAAACACATTAAGATATGCAAACATTAAACTAAATGACCTAAGAATGAACATGAAATAGAATAGAAAGTTGGGGAATAATAGGGGTGTGCACTTGGAAACTTGAAGAGGGTATAAATGTTGCTGAATCTAAGGTTTAGGTCTGCTGGGACACTTACGCCATTTTGGGCGATCTAGTCCTTTTTCAGTAAAAATGTGTCGAAATCCATTTCTACCAAAAGGGTACTCAGATCTATAGAAAACCCTAAAATTATTATATGGTGGTACTAGGTCACCACTAATGGCGACCTAGTCCCTTTTAGCCTTTTGAGAAGTCTGAAAGTGGAATCTAGGGGTCTCGGTCTGCACTTTCTGCTTCTCCAAGTGTTCAAATTTGAAACCTTGATTTTTAGTCTGTAGGTGTCTTTTAATGGATATTTTCCCATAGTTTTCAAGGAGGTGTCATCAACAAGCTTTCAATCCACTCTTGAATTATCTTCAAGATTCCAATATACCTAAATTTGCATACGCACAAAGAGAGAGAAGGAAATGTTGATTGTGAGGGATTAGGGGTTTGCCTTGGTCAAACCCCTTTTAGATAATCAAATAAAATGATGAAATAATGCAATGAAACATGAAACAATGGAGTAAATACCTTTCTAGGATGTTTGATCTTGAGTTTCAGCAATGGAGTGTTGATATTTTGTCCTTGATGTCAAATTTGGAATTATGGCATATTGACTTTGACATTGTGCTACTTGATTGAACTTGTTTGGTTCAGCTATGGCATATTGGTCTATACATATTATGGCATTCAGTATCTTGTTTATGGACAACATTATTTCTTTTCTTTGGTACTGATCAAGTTGAGATTCATGTGTAGATAAAGGATATCTTGCTTAGACAGGTACTTGGCATGGTTACTCAAGTATATTATTATCAGGTGGTTTTCAAATTCAATTGATGCTTCTCAGTTTAGTTCACTGGTTTTATTGGTCGATCTTGGCACATATCACTCTATGATACTTTGATGTGACATGGCATCAACCCTTGGTAATAATGTTGTGTTTGTTTAGGTAGTCAGCATGTTGGAAAGTGAAGGAAATTGCATAATATTTGTGTCAAAAGGCATCGACATGTTTGATAAGTGCTGAAATTGCATGGTAATGATTTTAATTATTATGTCAAAATTTTGCATGGGATGAATTTGATTATGTCAAATGGTTGAAACTGTGGATTTCAAGTGCAATGTTTATTTGATTATGATATGATTTATTTGAAACTTTAAATGACATCAAGTATCTTGTCAAAGTCATCGATTCCTTTAGCAAAGGGAAGTTAGGGAATTCTTTTTGGTGTTTCACAAGCTTGTGCGTTTGAAACCCTAGCAACTCTGCCACCATGGAAAGATGGTATTAGTCATTACCTTGATAATTTCTCTTATTGTAACTCGTCTGACAAGAGGAAAGGATCACTAAATGAACTATGAAGCTATTTGAAATCTGGTTCACCATTTCACTGTGGGTGTGGACTCGTGCATGGAAGGAATATGTCGATTCGTCAATCGGTTGGGCTGGTAACTTCCTCTCAGCAATTTTTCAGGTTCATTTTTTAGTTACTTGGAAGATCTTTAGGTATTCTTTTCTCTCATTGGTGAAAGATTCAAAGTGTACTCACTCTTTGGTCTAAAATCGTGCTATGTCTGGAATCTTTTCCATCTTATTTGGTGTTTATTTATATTTGATTTGCAATTAGTCTTGCTGCTCGAATTTTCTAAGGTGAAAAAGATTTATTTATCTAAAAATGATGCATTTAGTTCAGTTACTTCGCATTTCTAATTATGGATGGTCTGAAAACATTGATTATTTTTTATAATCAAGATGTGGGTTGGGTTACATTTCAGATTCTTTAATTTTTTCAGCTGGTAAAATAAGGAATAAGATGCCTTCTTGTTCTTGTATAAAATAGATTCATGAAGGGTATTGTTGTTTAAGTCTCTTCAAAAAGGAAATATGTATTTGTGTGCATACGTTACTGGAATCTTGTAACAGATGTTGGCATTGGTGTAGATCTATCATTCTTTCAAGTTTCTATGATCAAAAACAAAAATGACACATTGTCTCTCCAAAAATAAAACCTTGGCTGAAGATTCAAAATCATAAAATGATTACATCCACCTTTCACAGACTCTAAGGGTTTCAGTGCTATTTTCTTAATATATTCATTTATGCTCATTCTGTCAATAGAAATCTATTTTGTGTGGTCACTTCTCTGAATCTGAAAAAATACCTTCTCAAATTGATAGAAGTTTGTAACATTGTATATACCTCTATTGTTGAGAAATATAGTGATGGTTTTTTGATTATATAGAAAAAAAGAGAGAGTATCAGTCTAAAAAATGAAGAGAGATTGAATACAACATTGTATGAATGGTCTATTTGGATAGACATGTTTTATTCTAAGATTGTAAATCTGAAACATAAGATTAATACAGGTTGTCTTGAGATTAGGCAATGACTAGAATTCTAAAGGCTCGGCTCAGAACCTTGAGGATTGTAGGTATTGTCTATTGAGAGGCACTTGTGGGAAAAGAGAGAAACAAAGAGACCCTCTGTATGATTGTATTTTTTGTAAACTGAAAATAGTTTGGTGCTCCTTGAAATTGGTGTTTCAAAATGAGGGGTTGGTGCTAAGAAATCAGCCTATAAGGCATTGTTAAAATTGGTTTTTCAAATATAAGCCTAAAAGGCAATAGTTTACGAGTGGTTTTTCTACCCTAGGAGGGTTTTCCACTTGACATATCTTGTGTCGCTTTTCTCATTTATGGTTTCTCTAATTTATTGTGTGAATTATTTATTATGCAATGATTCACTATCATACTTCTCATTTCAGTTATATGTGATTGCATTCAATATACAAGATGAGTTAATCACTGATAAATGAGAGCATAAATCTATTTTGTTTTCTAGTTTCTATAAAATTTGTCAAATCAGTTCATGAAATTGATTCACCCCCCCCTCTCAGTGTCTTTTTTTTACTCCAACATGGAGGATTCAACCTTTGAGTGCATCAACAAGATGTCTTGATGACTTAGAATGTAGAAATCCTATCTTCCTTAGGAATAATAGTGGATGAGTGCTTGAGAAGATTGAGTGAGGAGGAAAAATGAGACTTAGCAAATGCAAAAGGAGGGGAAAAACCCTTATTTATACAAGTTGTGCCGTAATTTCCCAAAAATAACACCATGCAGGCCGACCTTAGGGTTTAGGAGACAAAATCCTTAAAGAAACTTAAGTTTATTTTGAATTTCAAGCAACATGGGACTAGGTCGCCCAAGGTGGTGACCTAGTACACCTAGGCATTTTTGATTGATTTTCAAGGATTAAAGTGTGATTATTATTGGTTGTCAAGATTGTCTTACAAAACACACTAAAATAAGGTATGTATGTTCATTAAGGTGTCATTATAGCATAAGAAAGGGTTGATTTAGTGATGAAAAGCCTAGGAAAGTGTGAAAATGTCTTACAACACCTTACAACACTCTGGTACAAGGCTTAGAAAGGGGTAAAAAGAGGTTGAAAAAGGTCGAAAATCCATAGGCAAGGGTCCAAATGAGTGAAAAGTATCAAAGGCTACGCATTTTGGTGACACAAAAACCAAAATATATTATGTTTTGTAGGTGATTTTGTGTATTTGGACCTGAATTTCGGTGGAAAAGAAGATTGCATACTATAAGCTTATGTTCCCACTTTTTGATTCTTAGAAAATGAGCAATAAACTAAGTCACCAATAGTGGAAACTTAGTCCCACTACAACATTCGATCAAGCATTTCTTAATATTTAGGTACCCATTTGGTTGGAATGGAGTCTAGAGAAGTTTGTTAGAACTGGGACTAAGTTGCCCAACTTGGTGTAAGTGTCCCAATTGGCCTAAAAAGAATATTTTCTAGAATTTAAGAGGCTTTTGCAACTTCCACTTCAGCCCTTGTTAGTTTCTAGCTGCACTTTTATTATATGTCCTCTTATCCTGTCTTGTATAGTCTTTATTCTATCCTTTTTGTATATCGTCATGTGGTTTCAAACAATGTAGATTTCATTAGCTTGTATTCAATAGTTATTTCATTTTTAGTTGTAATCTATTACATTCAAAATACTTCATCTAGACACATATCACATCACATTCAACCCCTAATATTGAATGAAATCCAAAGTTTTAGGTGTGGAAACAAATCCCCTTCCTCCTAGGTGAAAACCCTAGAAGCCATTGGGGAACCCTCCTTTTACCCTTAAAATTTGCAGTTCATTTTGGCAAACCTTCATTTAGAAACATCTTACTTCTGATCTAGCCCACATTTTCATCCTAGGAACCTTTTCTATTAACCTTGCATTTCTTGTTACATTGTTTATATTTGCATCCTAGGATTTCATACTTTCCATTAGTGAAAAGTTCATTTTTGCATCTTATTTCCTTGTGTGACAGAGAAAATCTGCATATACACTTTAGATCTGCACTCTACAGTCCATAACACATCATTTTTCATTAGAAAAATCAGAAAAAAAGTCAAAAATACCCCTACTAGGACTAATTGTCCACCTTGGGCAACTTTGTCCTAGTGCTCAATTTGCATCAGTAATTTCTGCATTTACTTGCTAGTTTCTATTGTTTATGTTTTTTCCAGTTCATTCTCTCTTTACATTCAATTACTTTCTTTTATATGGTTATAATTAGCATAAGCATATTTTAATTTAATGGAATTTATGAATAGCATTATATCTTTGCAAGTTTCATTTTCAACTTTAGTTCCTAGTTCGTTTAAAGAAAATTCATTAGAACATGAAGAAAAAACCTTAGAAACATGACATGAAATAGTGCACACAATTCTTCACTATTAGAAAACCATATCATCCAAACCTTTTAGTAGTGATTACTTTGATAATTTATATGAAGTTCTATATGGATTCTGCTCACTAATTTCATCCACTAAGGTTTGTGATGACAAACCCAAACCAACCACTAATTACTTATCTCCCAATCCTTTTAGTTGTGATGATATGGGTATGTTAAATTAAGCTCTCGAGGAATTCATCCCACCTAAATCATCCATTAAGGTGTGTTGTTAGCAACCTCAAACAAAAAATATGTCAATGTAATTTAACCTCAGCTTTTTCTCTACCCACCTTCCCATACACCTCAAACTCCATCCAAAACTAAATTTACCCTTTACCCACCCAAGCACGAGGCTATTACTCATACTCATTACACTAGAAATAACCCACACCCCCATTACCATTGCCCAATCCTATCTTTCCTATGGCCCCTTGTTTAAACTCACAACTAAGGGAGTACGATCTCATTGAACAACTTAAGAATATTCCCACCAAGATATCCCTTTGGGATCTTCTCCAAAACTCCCCCAACTATCATTCTATGCTTTAAACGATATTAAAACATATAGTGGTCCCTCCTGGTATGAATGTTAATAATGTGGCAGCTCTAATACAAGACATGAATACAATCAATGTAGACATTACCTTCTACCAACATGAGCTCCCTTCATTAGACTTACACAAGAAAAATGAAGACTTTATGATAATAGCCCAATATGATCAGATAGGCATGAAAAAGACCCATGTTGACAATGGTTATGCTCTTAATATGTGTAGTGTGAAGCTTCTTGATAGATTATGTGTGGATAAATCACAAATCAAATCTGATTCCTTATCCATTAGAGTATTTGACAATGTTACAAACCATCCAATTGGTGTCATTACTTTACCTATTACCATTGGAATGGCTA
Organism: Sequoiadendron giganteum; assembly: GCA_007115665.2. Classification (NCBI taxonomy): domain Eukaryota; kingdom Viridiplantae; phylum Streptophyta; class Pinopsida; order Cupressales; family Cupressaceae; genus Sequoiadendron; species Sequoiadendron giganteum. The sequence goes on along the minus strand of CM021108.1, from coordinate 20,261,001 downwards.
CGCTGCAAAATCCTATTCATGTCATGCCCTATGATATTTCCTATAATATCCTCTTGGGAAGACCATGGATTCATGAGATTCATGCGGTGCCCTCAACCCTTCATAACAAAATGAAATATGTCTATAATAACAAAGTTTATCAAATTGACATAGACCCTGAGCCTAAAAGTTTCTTGCAACTTGAAAAGGGAACAACTAGTCCTCTCAACACATTGGTTCCCACCTCCAACATAGCACCTCTTGAAAAAACTCAACAAGAAGAAGAATCAAAGTCTAACTTACTTGGTGACGATTGGGGATCATTAGAATACACACCTTCATTCATGGGTGAGTACGTAGTCACACAAAAAGGGGATGTAAAACAAGAAAAACCAACAATCCCCTCTACGTGGAATAAAGAAAAACCTTCCCAGACATCTACCTCATCTCCTTTGGAGGAGCAAATAATGCATACAACAAATTTTGATGAGATAGATTACCAACAACCACCCAACCCACAAGAAAGGGAAAGACTTTATGGCCGAGGTTATGATATTTTGAAATAATTAGGATACAATGGTAAAGGATATGGAAAACATGAGCAAGGAATTTCCATTCCCATCAAACCTAATACACAGGAGATTAAGAATGGTTTAGGGTTTTCCTTTTCTAAATCTACAAAAGAAAATCAATGACCATCCTTCAACATCGACACTATCATATGTGCACCAAAAATTAACCTCACACTCAAACATCTTGAATTCCTTGATATCCATTACCCACCATTCGACTATGTTAATGATGAAGAAGCTTTAAAACACCTATTAGGCACTTCGGATAAGACTTCTATGGGTATGTGCAGGATCATCATGGAAAAAATAGGCCCTTAAGTGGTGATGAAAATTCAGAAAATCAGAGTTAGGAAACTTGACATAAAAAATTGAATAAGTTAACTATATTATTTCAAAAATATGTAAGAATAGAATCTATACAAAATTGAATTTAGTTTCTAAAATACTAGGTTTATTTAAAAAAAACAAAACTCTATTTGGTGAAAATTTGAAATTTCAATGCAGTAGTACTTAAATTTCAGGGAAAAAATAAGAAGTAGGTGTTTGTCTGACCACCCTAACCACAATGAAATGATAATGTTCTTTATAAGATTTTATATATGAGTAGAGGACTCATTTCCCGATGTGATGAATATTTTTTTGTAATTTTTTTCCAAGTAAATAATTAATTATGAATTTTTTATTACAACTTTTAAAAAATATAAAAAAACTCGTATTTCTAACCACCTTAACTTTGTCAAAGCTTCATGAAATTCAATTTTTATTTTTTAATCCTATAGTATGTGAATCATAGAATGTGACACATGTTTTGGATAAAAAAATTGTGATACCATTTGAAAGCTATAGATGTTTTTCAATAAGCCTATGAATCAGGACTTTAGTCGTAATTCAAATAGAAAATGAATAATAATTATTTATTAAATTCAAAGTAAAGAATAATTTATATTGGTGGAAATCTGAGAATCTCCTTTAAAACCCTCTTTGTTTCATCAATTTTGTGTAGAAAAAAAGTCATCAGCCACATGGGTCATCATATCACTTACATATCGCCACTTTTTGGCCAATCATGATCCTGCACATACCCCTATCCTCAAGAGAAATGCCTCTTGTGCTATGATTAGTTATAAGCTCAAAGTTATTGACATTAATGAAACTCCCAAAAGCATGCAAACCTATGATCTATAATTTCCTAAGCCAAATGCACTCCCCTTGGGGGATACCATTGACATACGAATGGACATCGATGATAAAGAAAAAATCATTAAAATTGGGAAGTGCCTTGATGATGAAGAACAAGAGGATCTGGATACCTTGCTTCACTGGTGCAAGGGCACCATCACCTTGGAATGTAAAGGATAGAGTCTTGAATGTTTACCAAGTGAACTGAAGATAGTTTAATCATTAGGAAATGAGGAAGTTGCAAAATATGTTAAAATATGGTGCAATGTAATAAGCTATCCATGTATGTCAATGTTGACAATGGGTTCTAGGTAGATAGTAGGTGGTTTTAAGTCATTTTTTTTCCTTTAGGAAGGAGTCCATCACCTTTCTCTACATCATAGTGGTATCAGAACAAGGGAGTAGGTCTTTTGTAAGATCAAGGTCGAAGCTTGTGTGTAGAAAGAAGAAGGAAATTGGAGGAATCAAAATGCCTCCTAAAGGTAATGTTGTTGCAAGGAAACTTGGAAATCATGACAAGGATATAGAGACACTAAAGCAGGAGATGTCTGCAATAAAGGCTAAGGGTAGGACCCTTTTGGATGAATGTGAATCTGAAGAGGAAGAGACCTCTCGTGAAGAAGAGCAGATGGATCTAGATGATGTGAGAACAATGAAGCTTTCGAGAGCTGTGAAGAAGGATGGACATGGAAAAATGGATGTGCCTATGTATGGAGGAAAAATTGATAGTGAAGAGCTCTTGGATTGGATAGGGGCTTTGGAGAACTACTTTGATAGTGAAGATGTTGATGAAGGACACAAGGTGAAGAGAGAAAAATCAAAACTTAAAGGACATGCTTTTGTGTGGTGGAATTTTGTGCAAGAGAATAGGGAGAGAAAAGGAAAGAGAAAGATCGCTTCTTGGGAGAAGATGAAAACAAAGATCAAAGGTAAATTTCTTCCTTTTGATTACAATATTCAATTTATTAAGAAATTATAAAACCTTAGAAAAAAGGAGTTAGATGTACAAGCATATACTGAAGAGTTTTATAGGCTAATTATAAGGTCTAAACATGAAGAAGATGAGGAGGAAATGATTGGTAGGTACTTGAATTGTCTAAGATTCAAAATTCAAGATGAAATCAACTTAATGGCACCAAAATCAGTTGAACAATGCTTCCAAATGGCAATGAGGGTAGAAGAAAAGCTAAAGAGGAGACAAGAGAAGGCAGTAAGAGGAAGATGCAACACTTCTAGAGGAAGAGGATTCAATCCTAATTCAAAGGAAAACAATGAGAGTCAAGGAGATGTCAAGAAGGACCAAGAGAAATCTGATTTTAGAGGTGGATGGAGAGGTTCAAGAGGGAGATTTAATGGAGGAAGAGGCTCCTACCAGTTCTCAGGTAGATGTTACACCTGTAACCAGCCTGGACATCCAACCTTTAAATGCCCGAAAAAGAAAGGCTCAAGCTCTTATGGTGGAGAGAGGAGGAATCAACTAGTGCAGGAAGATGAAGAGAGTATGACTTCACCTGTAGTGAACCTCGCATCAGAAGAAGGAGAGGCACTCATGATAAGAAGAACTATATTGCAAGCATCCAAGGAGGAAGATTTGAGTCAAAGAAGGAGCCTATTCAGAACTACATGCAAATGGAAAGGTAAAGTGTACCAAGTTTTCGTTGATTCTAGTTCTCAAGATAATCTAGTGTCTAGGGAGATGGTGAATAAGTTGAGTTTGGAAAAGTTACCTCAAGTAACACCTTATAGAGTTTCTTGGGTGAATGATAGTAAAAAATTTGTGGTGAATGAGCAAGCATATGTTGATTTCCAGATTGGGGAGTATAAGGATAGGGTCCTATGTGACATTTTTCCAATGGATTGTTGTCATGTACTCTTAGGGAGACCTTGAAAATTTTATAGGAGGTCTATATATGATGGCTGGGAGAACACATATACCATCAAGAAGGATGACATAATTTTTAAGTTGACTCCCTTAAAAACAAGTGGAAGGGATAAGGGTAAGTCCAAGGTAGTGATGTTTGGCAAGAAGGAGCCTTTAAGGCCTGAGGAGAGTAAGCCTAGTGTGATTACAAGTTTGGAGCAGGTTGATGATGTTGTGAAAATAAGGAAGGAACCTACAAATGGTGTTAGGACAATGGGAAGTTTGTTTTTGCAAAAGGAAAAGAAAGCACTCATGCCTAAGTCGGATTTGGTTAAAAATAAATGGTGAGAGGACAATGAGGAGTTTGGTTTTACAAGGAGTGAGTGATGGATTCACATCTAGGTCTGATACAGTCAGGGAGAATTATGGTAGGATGGTGCATAAGCATTGAACATAGGGTGGAGTGTTTGAGAAGCAGGATGGGGTTATTGTAGGGGCCATTGTGTGTCCTATAAGCATAAGAGATTGTGACAATCATGTGAATTTTACAAGCATAAGGGCTAGTGAGTATGATAAGGCAACAGTACTTGGAAATAATAGTGGGAAAGGTCTTATCACACTAGGAAAAGACCAATAGGAACAAAGGTGCAAAGGTCTGATTCCAGTGAAGAGAGAGTAGAGTATGCAAGCATTTATGGATTGGTGCAAGTGTGCAGATGGAGAAAAGAGGAAGGTAGAATAGTATCTTGCTAACTCTTTCTTATTTGTAGGTATAAGGACTAGGAGGACATTCAATTTTGATCTAGGTGTGAGGACAAGGCAAGTAGCAAGTTTGTATTGTTAGAATAAGGTGTCTCAACCTTGGATAATTCCTATTCTTTATTATTTGTTTTAAAATGTATTTCTGTAAATAATGTAATTAAGTGTGAGTGTACATGTCTAGTGTGCATGTTGATGTGTCACTCCACTTAATGTGTCGGTATCTTGAATTGTGTGTAAGGAGATCATGGCTGAAACGGTTATGACGGATTCCTATGACACATAAGAGCTATGTCTGGAAGATTCAATGACAGGTGAAGACATGTGGCAACTAATAAAGTTGAGTACTGTACACTCTTCCACGATAGTGGGGTTCGGGGCATCGCCCCGAAAAAAAAAAATTTCGAGTTCCTATTTTCTCGGAGAATGGTAAAACCCTAATACAGTTATCTTCGGAAGTTGCCCTAAAAGGGAAGCGCATGATATAAGCGTTTTTTAGGGTTGCGAAGATTTGTGATGTGAGTGTATTGTTGGAGCGTTTTTTCATGCTGCCGCATTTTGTCTTCAAGAGTTGGAAATCTCCTGAAAGAACTTGCATTGCAAGTGTGTTGTAACCGTTGTGTTGAAGATAATACATTGTGCAGGTTTTGGAGTGCTGGGGTTTTTTACCGAAAGGTTTTCCCCAGGGTAAATCATTGTGTCATTCTTCATTTTCTGTATGTATGGTATATTGCTGCAATATCTTTGTTAAGTAGATTAACGAATCTGAAATTGTAAGGGTTTAAAACGAATTTGCACCATACTTTCCTTAAGAGATTAGTGTAGGAAGCTGTTTCGCACTGAAGTTTCCTTACATGTATATCAGAGGGAGCAGCAATGTGGAGACAAGGAATAAGATTTTACTCTTGGGATAAGAGTTTTTCTATGGGGAGGTGTATGGTGCAGGGGAACCATCACCTTGGAATGTAAGGGAGAGATTCTTGAAGGTTTACCAAGTGAATTGAAGATATTTTAATCATTATGCAACGAGGAAGTTGCAAAATATGTTAAAATATGGCACAATGTAATAAGTTGTCCATGTATGTCAATGTTGACAATGGGTTCTAGGTAGATAGTAGGTGGTTTTAAGTCATTGTTTTTCCTATAGGAAGGAGTCCATCACCTTTCTCTGCATCATTCACATTTTTCCTAAACTATTTTCTTAGAAATATTATGATATGCTAGGAATAGATCCAAAGATAGTCACTCATAACATTGTTCTTGTTGAAAACGCTTAGCCTGTTTGCCAAAAGATACGAAAGATGAAACCTATGATAGCCTTGCATGTTAAAGGAGAACTTGAAAAAATCCTTGACATAGGTTTCATTCGACCTATCGATTATTCTCATTGGATATCAAACATTTTTGCAATTGCTAAACCCAATAATCATGTTAGGATATGTACGGATTTTTGTGATGAACAAAGCCTCTTTAAAAGACAATTTTCCTCTTCCTAATATTGACATGATTATGGATTCAACTACTGAACATGCTTTGTTGTCCTTTATGGATGGATTTTCTGGATATAATCAAATCTCCATCAACCCACAAGATCAATACAAGACGGCCTTTACACCTGCTTGGGGAACATTTTGTTGGGTTATGAAGCCTTTTGGATTAAAGAACATAGGTGGTACTTATCAATGAGAAATGGCATTAATATTTCATCATTAGGTACATAAAATCTTGGAATATTATGTTGATGGCATTCTCCTTGGATATCAAACAGTTTTGCAGTTGCTAAACCCAATAATCATGTTAGGATATGTATGAATTTTTGTGATTTGAATAAAGCATCTTTAAAAGATGATTTTCCTCTTCCTAATATTTACATGATCATGAATTCAAATATTGAACATGCTTTTTTGTCCTTTATGGATGTATTTTCTAGATATAATCAAATCTTCATCAACCCACAAGATCAATACAAGATTGCCTTTACATCCGCTTGGGGAAAATCTTGTTGTTTTATGAAGTCATTTGGATTAAAGAACGCAGGTGCTACTTATCAATGAGAAATGACTTTAATATTTCATGATTATATACATAAAATCTTGGAAGATTATGTTGATGGAATTCTAACTAAATCCTTAACCCAACAAGTTAATGTGAATGTTCTTCGACAAATCTTTGACTGAATGTGTAAGTATAACATGCACTTAAATCCGAAAAAGTGTCTTTGGAGTAGATAGCGGTAAAATTTTAGGGTTTATCATATCTCACAGAGGCATTGAGATGGACACAAAGAAAATTGATGCTATCATTAACATTCCACCTCCTCACAACATCTCCTAATGATGCACATTACAAGGAATAATTCAAGCCATCCTTCATTTTGTAACCTCCTTAGTTGATCACACATTACCTTTTACACATCTCCTAAAAAAGGATATAAATTTTGATTGGAATGATGATTGTAAAAATTCCTTCAAGAGTTTAAAAGAATACCTTGCAACTCTTCCCATATTACAACCTGCTATACCAAACAAACCATTCATCATTCATTTTTTCGCTTCTGCCCATGCTCTTGTTGCATTGCTATCCCAACAAGATGATAATGGCAAAGAGCATTATTTCTATTACATCAATCAAACTCTCATAGATTATGAAACATGTTACACAACAATTGAAAAACAATGTTTGACTCTTGTATTCGCTACTAGTAAGTTGCGACATTATTTACTAAACACATAAATAGAAGTCCTGAAAAAAATTGATCCTCTGAAATATCTTTTCAATAAAATAGACCTTTTAGGATGTCTTGCTAACTGGGTAATGTTGTTGACTCAGTTTGACCTTAAGTTTTTTTCCCAAAACTAAATCAAAGGCCAAGCCTTAAGTGACCACTTAGTCAATTCTCCTTCACCTCTAGCATTCCCTACCAATGATTCTTTTCCCGATGATAGTGTATTAACAATAAAGCTTCCTACATGGGAATTGTACTTTGATGGATCCAAGCGCCAAACCAGCTCTGGTGTTGGAGTTATATTAATTCCACCTATAGGAAAGCCTATTCCCTTGTCGTATCGCTTAAATTTCCTATGTACAAATAACACAACTGAGTATGAAGCATTAATTTTTGGATTGCGTGTTGCCTTAGCCATGTGATATAATAACATTAAGATCTATGGCGATTCACAATTAGTAATCAAACAAATCAATAGTCTCTATCAAACTAAACATGATAAATTATTGCAATATAAGGATCTTGTCTTGACTTTTTTAGAATGATTCAAATCGTTCACCATTGATAAAATCCCCCGAAAAGATAATTGGCACACGTATGCAATGGCTAGTGCATCTTCTCTCATATCTCCTTCTGATCCTTTTGAAAATGTCATTTTACCATCCACCCAATCATGAAACCCTCCATCAATGATAAAACTAATGATATCCTCCCAACATTCCTGATTAATTCATGTGAATGGTATGACGGCATATATAAATATTTAAAAGATGGTGCCATTCCTGAGCCTACAACCATAAACACCCACATTCATCTCAAAAATCTTGCAACTAAGTACATAATCCTTGCCAATATGTTGTATAAAAGATCCTTTGATGGAATTTTTGTCCCCAAAATGTGTAGCCTTTGACACTTTGCACTCATTTGGATCCTTGCCTATGGATTTTAGACCTAAATAACCCCTTTTCATCATCACTTATAGGCTCCTATGACCCCTTATTGTGCATCTCGAAGCTTAATTTAATCAAATATATGATAAAATCATCATACAAACTTGTTTTCTTCACTCTTGAATAATCCAGCTGGCAAAAGGACCCCTATGGGACTAGCTCACCCATCTGAGTGAATTAGTTCTATCCAGGTGGACTAGGTCGTCCAAGGTGGTGACCTAGTCCCATTGGAGCTATTTTCGAGGTTTTGAGCGGGAAAAGTTAGGGTTTTAGTTTATTTCTCCTTCATGTCAGCCTTGAGGATCAAATAATGGGTGTTTTTAGGTGGATTTCCTATAAATAAGCCTAAAAACCCTAATTTCTGATAATTCACAACTCTCTCACTCACTCTTAGCTATTCATCCACCACTCTTCTCAAGCAAGCTATGGTTTCTATTTTCTAAGTCACCAAGACACATTTCTAAAGCATTCAAGGGCTGAATCTCTCGCCATTGTTGCTACAACTTAAGATCTAACATCATGGAAAGGTATTGGCTCAATCATTTTATGTTTCATTACATTATTTCATCATTTGATTTTATTATCTAAAAGGGGTTTGACCAAGGAAAACCCCTATACTCTAACAATCAACATTTCCTTCTCTCTCTTTGTGTGTTTGTAGATTTAAGGTATTTTCTAGGTTTTGAAATCATTCAAGAATGGTTTGAAGACTTGTTGAGGGAATCTCTTTGTTGGCTAGGGAAAATAATTCAATAAAAGACACCTATAGACTAAAAATCAAGGTTTCTGGTCTGAACACTTGGAGGAACAAAAAGTGCAGATCAAGAGCTCTCATTTCCACCTTTCGATTTTTAGAAAAGAAAAAGGGACACTCCCGACAGTTGTGGTGACTTAGTCTCACTATGCATGTTTTTTAGAGTTTTCAAAATATTTCTATACCCTTTTCGTAGAAACTGGCTCTGAACTAGTTTTCCAAATCTGGGACTAGGTCGCCAAGAATGGCGTAAGTGTCCCAGCAGGCGTAAATTTTAGCATCACCAGTATTTCCAGTCTCCAATCCAGTCTACAACTCATTCCCAAGTGCACTTTACATTTTAATATCTTGTTTCATAAGCTTTCATAGGTTGTTTAATTTAATGCTTTCATATCTTTATGTGTGTTTCAAACACTTTACACTTCAATAGTTTTTATTCAATAGATTGTTTCATTCATTAGTTTCCAGCACTTAGATACATCTCACACATATCACACACCACATCTTAAACCCCTAATATTTGAATGTAACATTAGCATTTTGGCCTACCTCTCTACTTTTAGGCGAAAAACCCTAGAAGTGTTAGAGAGTCTTGTGGTGCCAAAATTTGTGTTAAATTTTGGTGAACCCAAATTTCCTACCCCCTTCAATATTGTCTGATTTGGAGTCCATCATTTTTCTATTATTACCTTGCATTGCATGTTGCATTAGTGAAGTTGCATCCTAGGGTTTCAAAATTTACATTAGTGAAAAGTGTATATAGGTTGCATTCTTGCATCTTAGAACATTAATCATTTCTAAATTTTTGCATTTTCATGTTAGGTCTGCATCACCCAATACAAAAACCACCTAAATCCATCATAATATTCTGTAAAATCTCAAAAAAATCACTAGGAGGACTAATTCACCACCTTGGGTGACCTAGTCCCTTTAGGCCTCTGAAACTGGCCTTTACAGAGCTGAAAACCCTATTTTTATGCTTTTGTTTTGTGTCATTACTTACATGTATCAATTTCTTGTGTTTCTATAACATGCATTTCCTTACATTTAGCTTAAATTAGCTCATTTTATGCATTGTTTAAATTCACTTTTGCATTTACAACATTTCATTTTCAGATCATTATATAGTGTGATCAACAAATTACCTTCTTTGAAATCTAAAAATTGCATTGCATCCTATGTATTTACATTGCATTTTAAGTTTACATAGCTTTTGTTACATTTTAAATTAGCATTCATGGCAATTATAATTTTTCAATTTTCCTTTTATACATTAGTTCCTAGATCATTTAAATCAGAAAATGAAGACAACACTTTAACATCACAAGCACCCACTCACACCCTTCTTAAGCCCTTTAGCAGCGATAAATTATACATGTTAGATGAAACCATTGATGACTTCATCTCTTCTAGCTCATCCACTAAATATTTTCCACAAGAGGATGCCAACATTGATAATCATGATAATCATAATTGTTCTCCTGATATCTCTCCCATTGGTGACGAAGGTATCTTGCGGAAAGGACACACAATCATTGAAGATCATGATGGTCTTTCTTGTCTTACTCTTCCTCCTCCCTCTTGCAAATACCTTATAACACATGAAGCTAAAATCATGGTTACTTCCTTACCTAGTCTTCAATCATCTCCCAACACCTCCCCTATATGAGAGTTATAGAATTATTTCTCTCCTTCCTAGTGTTCCTCACATTTGGAAGGGTCTATTTGAACAAACAAGTCCAATCATTGGTAACCATATAATTCCTAGCTACACTTCTTTTAATGCCTATCCTATGAGAAATGAAGCTACTTTACCAACTCTAATCATGCCATGTGATAAACCTATTCTTTGTCACTCTCCAAGAAGCTCTCCTCCTAGGATAGATACTATGGCACAAGAGAATGACACCTTAAAGGAAAATAATGCAACCATCAACAATCACAACAATCCACTTTCCTTCTCTCCTAATATCTCTCCTATTAGTGAAGATGATGTTATGATGTTACAAGATTCAATTGATGAGAATCATGAGAATTTTATGACACAAGACACTCTAACCATATATCATTCCCTTACTTGCGATGAAGCCAATAGTGTAGAACCAAATAAAAAATGTCTTGAAAATATTTTTTGTTGTTCTACTAAGCACTCTCCTACTAGCAAAGGCATCATGGTGGAAGAAAACAACAACATGGTTGCACTCCTTTCAAGCAATAGTCATGTGTCTTCATTAGGTAATGATAACAAGATGATACTCAATTTCCCTTTCTTAGAGATACATCACCCCAAGCCCACTAAGGTTATGCATACAAAATTTTCCACTATATCCCCATTTACTATTGGAACTCCTAAGAATCCTCTAATCCTTCACTCACCTATGCATACCGTCTCACACCAACCAAGTTCCCATGACACTTATCACATGTATGAAAAATTCTATACCATCAAGGCTAACTTTTTCAGAACTTTATTTCCTTACCCACATAAATAACATTAGTTGCTGCTCCTTTTCATGTAATAGCTATAGGATCCTAGCACACTCACTATTGCATTTTTTTCATCCCTTGCGAGGATCAACATACCATCATCCATTTTGGCCTCACATTTTTCTTGCACTAAGTGGGGGAAATGGGTTACGTAGACTTACCTTCGTATGTCACTTATCATTGTCTCTTTTGTCTTTTCATTAACCTTTCATGAACGTGTAAGAGAAATTTTGGGATGTGGATGATGTGTCTTAAGTTGACTAGCATGTGACATACTACCCCTCTTTATGATGTATCTTACTTCAGAAACATATGACTTTGCATAGGTCTTTCAAAGTTAGATCTCATGTCTTCTTAGCACCCATCCTTGGATACTTTAAAGTAATTGCTCATAGTGAGGGTGTTGGAATTCATTTAATTTGGGTGCATACATAGACAAAATATTTTTACAAACTTCCATGGTGTGATTTTTCTTTCCTTGTGATGTGTCCTCTGCTTGGTGGTGTCATTGGGTTTGATTCCTTCCAAGAGTGTACGATCAATTAAAGTGGCCTAATGCAAATGAGGCATCCCATGGATAATGATCTGACACCCCAAATTGTCCTCTCTTGGAGACATTAGGCACAATACTCCCGAAGAAGAAGACCTTGCATGAACAAAGAAAAATCCCCTTCAACAAAATCTTTACATAACATTCAAATTCAAAATCATTTATAGAAGCATTACATTGTGGTGCCTTATCAAATTTAACAACCAAGGTAACATTGGTATGGTTAACTATATAATGGGAAGCCGACACACTAGAATGAATTTCTCATTATATGGTGGGAAGTAGACACATTGGAATGAATTTCCCACTAAACCATTGCTTTGGGACAACTCACCCTGTAGATGACTTGATGTTTGGTGGCCCTAGAGTGAGCACATCTTTTCCACCTCATTCTTCTCTCTTTTAATCCTCATCATTGCATGATCATGTATCTTTCTTTGTTGCATATCATTCACCCTTGAATGTCTCTTCTTGCACGTATGTATATTTGGCTTAGAATCTTGAACCCTGGGGGCTTGACCGCCTTTTTCATTCTTCACCATCTCCATTGGGATAATTTAGTTTAAATCTGAAGCAAGTTCATCCTCTCACTAAAGTGGGGGCTAAATGTGTCTCCAAAAAGTGTAGCCTTTGACACTTTTCACTAATTTGTACCCTTTCCTATGGATTTTGGACCTAAATAACCCCTTTTCATCATCACTTATAGGCCTTATGACCCCTTATTGTGTATCCCAAGGCTTAATTTAATTGAATATCTTATCAAATCATCATATAAACCTGATTTCTTCACTCTCAAATAATCCAACTGGAAAAAGGGCCCCTATGGGACTAGGCTACCCATCTGGGTGAATTACTTCTATCTAGGTGGACTAGGTCGCCCAAGGTGGTGACCTAGTCCCATTAGAGCTATTTTTAGGGGTTTGAGCAGGAAAAGTTAGGGTTTTAGTTTTTTTATCCCTCATGTTAGCCTTGAGGATCAAATAACAAGTTTTTTTAGGTGGATTTTCTATAAATAAGCCTAAAAACCCCAATTTCTCATAATTCACAACTCTCTCACTCACTCTCCACTCTTCATCCACCACTCTTCTCAAGCAAGCTAGGGTTTCCAATTTCTTAGTCACCAAGACACATTTATGAAGCATTCAATGGTTGAATCTCTCTCCATTGTTGTTACAACTCAAGATCTAACATCATGGAAAGGTATTAGCTCAATAATTTCATGTTTCATTACATTATTTCATAATTTGATTTGATTATCTAAAAGGGGTTTGACCAAGGCAAACCCCTATACTCTAACAATCAATATTTCATTCTATCTCTGTGTGTGTTTGCAGATTTAAGGTATTTTACAAGTTTAAAAATCATTCAAGAATGGGTTGAAGACTTTTAGAGGGAATCTCTTTGTTGGCTAGGGAAAAAAATTCAATAAAAGATACCTATTGACCGAAAATCAAGGTTTCTAGTTTGAACACTTGGAGGAACAGAAAGTGCAGATCAAGAGCTCCCGTTTCCACCTTCAAATTTTTAGAAAAAGGAAAAAGGGACACTCCTCATAGTTGTGGTGAATTAGTACCACTATGCACTTTTTTTAGAGTTTTGAAAAGATTTGGATACCCTTTTGGCAGAAACGAGCTCCAGACAAGTTTTCCAGATCTGGGACTAGGTCGCCGAAAATGGTGTAAGTGTCCCAACAGGCCTAAATTTTAGTATAAACAACATTTATAGTCTCCAATCTAGTCTACAACTCATTCCCAGGTGCACCTCTTTCATTGCCAACTTTCTATTTTGTCTCATATGCTTTCTTAGGTCATTTAGCATAAATTCTGCATATGTTAACGTGTTTTCATACATCTTGCATTTTCTAGGTCTTACATTAATATTTAGTCTCTTTTATAAGTTCTTTATATTTAGATCATTAAATTTAGATGCATTCACACCCCCATTCCAAAACCACTCTAATCCTTTGAATGAACTCACCAAGAACACTTAGTACGAAAGAGTGCTCATTTCTCACTAGCTTCTAGGTGAAAAACCCTAGACACCTATTGGGGAATCCTCTTTCCCTAAATGCATATCTTTGGTGGTTCAGAATTATCTTGCGATGTCTCAAGGATTTTGAAGCTCATATTTCCCTTCAACAAGTCCATTCTAGCACTTGTGGCGATCATTTTGGAGGAAAAACCTTGGTGTAAAAACTCCTTTGTATGGGTTACTACTAGAAAAATATGGAGGAAGATTGTTATGCATATGTTAAGCAATATCAAAAATTCCAAAAACATGGAAATTTTATTCATGCTCCTACTTCTGAGCTTCGTGCCCAAATCCTTATCTGGTCATTCTTTGTGTGGGGATGGATCTAATTGGAAAAATTTCACCACCTTCTTCCACTGGAAATACCTTTATCATTGCCATTGATTACTTCACCAAATGAGTAGAAGTTATTCCTCTTTGGTCTACAACTACTGATGTGACATGTCATTTCTTATTGGAACACATCATCGCTCACTTTGGACTTCCTTTTGCAGTCATTTTGGACAATGGAACACCATTTAAAAATAATGATGTGAAGAAGTTTCTAGAGACCTTTCATATTCAACATCAGTTTTCAACACCTTACTACCCACAAACTAATGGCCAAGTTGAAAGAACTAATAAAATCCTTGAATAAATCTTCAAGAATACTATTAATCTAAATCAAAGAGATTGGCATACACAATTGCGATAAGATTTATGGACCTATCACACAAGTGTTCACTCCTCTACAAGAAATACACTCTTCAGCCTTGTCTATGGCACCGAGGCTATCATACCTTTGGAGTTATAAATTCCCACATTACGGATTGCTCTCCAAGGCCTAGTCAATAATGACACACATACGCAAGAACAATTACATTAGCTTGAAATGCTTGATGAATAGCGTATTAACGCTCTCAAACATCTTCAAGATTACACTAAAAAATTACAATGCAACCTTGATACTAGTGTCATTCCTCAGACATTTAACAATGGTGATTTAGTTTTATATGAAAATCAATGGAACACTACTGTCAATTATGTTGAAAAAGGTAAATTGAGCCCTAATTGATTAGGACCCTATGTAGTCAATAAAAATTATGGTTGAAGTGCTTACACCTTAACAGAGTGAGATGGAACTCCTCTTAAGGACTCTATTAATGTTGTGCATCTACGTTGGTATTATGTCTAGTCTCTTTGAATGGTATGAATTATAAAGCAGTGATTGCTAGAGCTATTGGATTATATCCTATATGCTTTCCCATTTCTTCGTTCTTGAAAAATAGTTATGTATGTGTCTTGAACACTAAAGTAATAATTGAATTCATGTCATAATTTCTTTCGGTTCCATACTATTCAAAATTCTTCTTGTGTTTTGCATTACTTTAATTTATAAGTGCATAACATACTTACTCGTCATGTTGTATCTAAAAGAAAATCTAAGAAAGTTTTAGTTAGATCACATAAGTTTTGTTAAATCATGTAGACATTAATTAAATAATCACATTGTCATTTAACATTCAAACATTAAAACAAAACATATAACATCAAAATTCTTATATATAAATATCGGTAGCTGGACATTTGGAGAGGATCATGCATGATCGTGATCATGATCCACCGAATTTGATCACAACATATAACCCCTCCATTGGTGCAAGAGACACCTAATGCTCTCCTGCTATGTGATCCCTCTTTATCTTTAGCCATGTCACCTCTCTCTCTAGTCTCTCAAACTCTACTAGAGTTCATGATGTCTATTCTTATGATGTGGTCCTAGCTTGGAAAACTTATCTCCTCAATCTATCATATGCCACCCGTAGTCTCATGAATGGTCTAAGTGACTCTAGATATCACTCCACAATAGGTGGGGGTACATAATCCGAGTCCACCTCCTCCTCATCGATCGATGGTTGCACTATCTGTATAGCTTCCTAATGGTAGAGATCATGTCAATCCTCCATGGGCCCTGCAAGATATAAACAAAACATAATCAATCCTCATCATGATATATATATACACACATAAAGTAATACATAGAAACATAATTTACATGCATAAAATAAATATCATCACCTATATCTTTGGTAGGATGATAAATAACAACCTCATCCTATGTAGGGGGCATGGATGTAGTGCTAGCCTCTACTTGACTATGAGTACAGGTGCCTATTGTTTCCACTTCTTAAGATCTAGTCATATATGAATGGGCAAGGTATATCCCCACTTATATCGATCCTCAGCTACTACCTCATCACTCTCACTCAAGGGTAGATCCTCATCCTCATTCTCCTCCTCCTCCTCCTCTCCCTCCTATCCATCATAGTCTAGATCTACATCCTCATCATACTCCTCATCAATAATGTTGGTAAATATGTTTGCACCCCTATAGCATGTCTCCTCGTCCTTATCCTCTCTCATATCCCTCATCTAGCAATGCTCCTGCATCTCCCATAGGCACATCAATCAAAAACATAAGATCTTGTTTTGATACTGTCCACCACTCCTCATAATCCCATGTGGTACCAACGACCTCTACTTCAGAGACCAACAGTTGATCGTGATTAGAGTAATTAGAGTCAATCTAGACAACGTCATCTAGAGTGAATTGTGTTGTATCACCAAGTCTTTGAGAACTCCACACTAATCTCCTGAAAGATGACTATGCCTTAGGTGGCCTCTAAATATGTCTAAACTATCGCATGACTCGATCATAGTAGAGGGACATACTATGTGATCATGCTGACCAACCAAAAATATATCCAATTGAAGTCTCCTCATCTATCTCGTGTAGTCTGGCCATTGCAATGTGAGGTGATAACATCTCCATAATCTCTCATCTTCCTCTAGTCAGTCAAACTTCACTCTCCAAAAGTGAATCTCCATACTACCATAACCACTGTAGGGGACAATTGAAGGCCCGAGGATACCTGATTGTGATATGCTCTAGGCACCAAACCTGTAGAAGCATACAGTGCACCATATTGTCTACCTCCCAGAACACAAACCACCCTATATAATAATACAAGTGTGCAAGGATGTAGCATCCCTAGGTGTATAATAATCTATACTCTATCATACCCCGTATCAAATGCACTATCCCACCCTCAAGGTGTGTTGCACATCCATCTAGAAGGATTACTAATGTGATAGTATGCATCATAATCTGCCTAACCACTGGTGCTCATGAATAAAGTAACAGTTCCAAGTCAATCCATTTTGACACCCTCTCATCATGAATTGGTCCATCAAGGCAGTAATACATATCATCCCGCTACTTGTGAAAGGTATAGTCTCTCTGGAAGCACACTCACTCCCACCGAATAAGAAATTGGAGTATCCAGTGCACGTCCTCCAAAGTGACTGTCATCTCTCTAGTAGGTAGGTGGAATGTGCATGTATTTGTGTTCCACCTCTCACATAATGCCATCAACATCACATCATGGTATGTCATGGGGGGAATGAGGTACTCCCAGTAGATCCATACCGCCTACAAATTCTCTTTGTCTTCCACTAACAAAGTAGGGGCTAAATCTCTCAAAAAACTCAACAGTCTCCCGCCCAAATGCTACCACGATCGGGTGGGTACCTATCAAAAACATCAAAATATATTCTCTAAATCATCTAATATCTTAAATTTTACTCTAATTCATCATGCAAGTATAATAATCTTGTCCTAGTGTGCTTTCTTTAAGGCCCTAGACACTTTAGAACCCTTTTGGGACACTTCACAAAGAAACGTGACACTTTGCAAAAAAGTGGGACACTTTGCAAATAAAAGGGACACTTTGCAAACAAAAGGGGCACTTTGTGAACAAAAGGGACACTTTGCAAAACAAAAATTCCAAGATCCTAAATTAACCTAGATATGCATATGAATCATTCAATAATTGAACAATCACTATACGAAGGTAGCATAATCAACTCACCTCGTGATAATTCTCTCTATGTGCCACCTTGTCCCACGGTTCTTCTAGTCTCACAGACGTGAAATATCTTCTACTAGGCATCTTTCACTCCTATTTTGTCACTCTCAAACTACACAATAGTAAAATGAACAAGTGACAAATTACCTCATTTTCATTCCTTTTACTCTTTCTCATTCTCATATAAACACATTCGTACTTTTACTCCCTTATGACATATTACAGTGTTTTTCATTCAAAACAACATAATAGGTGATAGCGAACTCCATTTTTGATGTAATTTCTTGCATCATAATCATGCTTCCACACCTCACATCATCAATCACCTATCATTATGTGGCATGGTACTTAGAAATTCCTAGTGATATGTGTGTCCTCATTCGATGTGGCTAGATTGCTACCTTGATTCCACCTCTATAAAGCAAGTGGAATCAAGGGGAGCATACATCTACCCTCGAAATTGATTTCTAGAAATTAAATAAGAGGATTTTTGGACTACTAATTTGAGTTTGCATTGTAGGATGTGGTTACTAACATTGTGGTTTTGTAGGAAACTACACTAGGGGCTTCATTCTCCCACCTTTCAATGAGTATCCTTTTATAAGCAAAGTGCATTGTTTAGCCACCTTTCAATGAGTGACCTTTTATAAGAAAAGTTCATTGTTTAGAGTCCTTTAGCTTACATATGCACGTAGAGTCATATGGGCACTAAAGTGGGAGCTAAATGTGTTGCCAAAAATTGTATACCTTTAAAGAAAGGGACAATTTTGTGCTTAATTTGGTCCTACTTTAGACACCCTTGCATCAATCACCCTCCTAAAATAGCATTTATAGGCCCCTAAGATTTGTTATCTTTGACTTTGAGGCCTATTTCACCTAATAAATCATACAAGTCCCAAAAAATAGCATTAAAATTACTCAAATATCGTAAATCCCACCTCAAAAACCCTTGGTGGGACTAAGTTACCAAAGGTGGCGACTTAGTCCCTTTTAGAGTTATTTGCATTTTTGAGTGGGAAAATCTCTAACTTGATAAAAATTACTGATCGATGTCGGCCTCTTAGGTCAAAATAACTGACAATTAGGAATTATTCCTTATAAATGCATGTTTTTAGGTCATTTTTAAGGACCCTTTAGTCATTTTTCACAAGAAAACTCAAGAATCAAGTGTTTAACATATTCGACAAGAAGATTCATTTCTCTTTCTACAACAAAGTTGAAGCTTAGGGTAGCAAACTAGGGTTATTTGTAGGTCTTCAATATCAGTTATCACTCAGGATCTCACATTGCAAAGGATTGGTTGGTGATTTTTCTAGCAAAACCTAACAATTCTCTAAAAAGTATCCAACTCTTATAATGAAGAAATTGTAAGGTTAGTGGCCAACACAATGAGCCTAGGATTTTGTGATCCTTACTCCTTCACTTTTGGCTTTGTTCAACCAGGGAGGGTGATCCCAAATTAAATATTCATGAAATATATCAAATTAATAACAAATTGATTCTTGGTTAAATGCAAATAAAACCCATCCCAATGAAGATTTGGCATATCTTTTATGCGGATGACTACTTATTTTCTATCAATCAAAATATTTCCATCCCGCACAAAATTCATTAAATAAGGATCTTAAATGAGCATTGTTCTTATTTTATGTTCAAGGCTAGGTGTGCTAGTTTCTCATTTTTTATGCTAGATTTCTATGATAAATCGACCAGTGCCTTAACAATTGGAGCAATGGAGTCAAATATGTAAGAATCTTTAATATATGAACTAATAAATTATAGAAGTAGATGAACTACCCTCATACTACTTTGCAGATTATGAAAACTCAAAATACCTAAAAAAAATATTCACTACTTATCAATCCTAAGCAATTTCATGCAAAGTGTATACCCTCTTCAAGCATTTTAATCAAATCCTCGAGTTAAAGATGAAAACATGATAGTAAATTCAAATATAACCATTTGAAGATAAATGATAACACCATTAGCATTTTCATTCATAACTTGTAATAAATATACATAGGAGAGTATTTATTTCTAGACAAAGATTCGTTTATACATCAGTAGTTTTTATAAAACTAATTTAAGACAGTTACATAGAGAACCATTCCCCAAGACCACTTACTAGCCTATTTACCCTTATCCTATTCAAAATGCATTTTTTGAGATAAGCATTCACCTGAAACCCTATTGAAACTCAAAAGTATAACCCCTGTAATGAGCCCAGAAATCCCTTTTATAGAACAAGGGAGTGACAAGCATCATGCTCGATTACATTTACATTTCATTTCATTTTGAGATGTCCCTAGTCAGTTACATGCCTTCATTGAGGAACATGGAAGAGTAAAATACATCATTCCACATCCCGTGCATGTAGACCTGCCAGCTCCTCATGAGGAAGAGTTAGTTGTAGCAGCAACATCCTCGTCTTTTCTGACCAAAGAAGATTCTCCACTCACAACCCCAACCAAAATATGTGCATAACCCGGTGCTAGGAATTCTGACACCTCTCCTATACACTAGCCCAAAAATTTTCCACATGAGCACTAGAAATAAGAAATCACATGAACATTGAATAGGAAAATCCTCATAAAAGGGCTATGGTGTCATCAAAAAAAAAAATGGGGCACAATCATCACTCTGAGTCATTAGCCTTAGAGGATACTACCCCACACCTTGCTCATGGTGGAACTGGAGGAAACATCACCACCACCTTGTTAGAATCATCAGATGGTACCAAAGAGAGGGGATAATAATCACCCTCTGAGTTAGTGTCACCCTCATTGTCTGAAGAGTTATCAAAAAACTCACTAGAATAACTGAGCCTTCCTAGATAAGATTTACGATCCTTGCAAATTTTCTTTGTCTTCTTTTCATATTCCACCAACTCCTTGCCTTTGAACTTGACTAATTATTTTGAAACTATTCGGTTCCTTAGGCTATAGTTGCTCATAACACCGTACTTCTTAAATTTCTTGTGTCCTCTTCTATCATTTCGTGTATCAGGAGCTCCCTGCATATCAACTTCATCCACTTCAACATTCTTCTTAGAATCGAGCAAACTTAATCTCCTAGACCTCTAGACTAGCCTAACAAACTCCCTAGACTTATTCATCCTCTCAGAAAATATCTACCAATTTTTTTCTCGGACTCAAACTCAATGGAACTTCTGAATGAGAAATGTGGAATTCAGTCCTTCTTATAATGAGCCATGCAAGTGTGCCAAACATTAGTTCTTCAAAGAAAGCTTGTGGGTGTGAGCTAAAATAGTCTACCTTGATCCTTTTAATCTTGACCCTTAATCATGATTTGAAAGATGAATCAATGGGTAGATCACCATGCAAACACTTATAATTAATTTTTAATTGTGCTTTAATTCCCCTTTTAAAACAAAAAAAGCTCTGAGTAGAAAAACATCTAATTTGTACTTAGCATCAATTAAAACTTTCTTACCATAATTACCCAGTTGCCCGTAGGAGTTATTTCACTTGTGTTTCTGATTGTCAAAAATAGCAGGGATTGATCTTGATCCGATCTCAAAATATAGGTTCATACACTGCCATGCTTTGTTACCACCCATTCCACATGTATCAATGGTTGACAGAACTGATGACCGAGATCTCAAGCATGTGCCTTAAAGAACAAAGCTGAAAATAGCACAATTTAGAAATAGTATCCTTTCGGCCATATTTTGAAGTATTCCATCTTCATTAGAAACCATCCAAGCCCTTTTAGAAAGTCCACATGGCATATACCCGCTTTCCTATCAAAAGATACAGGACACAGGCAGTGGCCATACAGGATGGCGAGGAGTGGCCAGGATTTTTCCACGTTTCCAGTTGTAAATGATAGATTTTTTCTGCAAACTAGAATAACAATGTTAACACTAATCTAAAATCAAACAACAAAGAACGAATAAGTAAACTAAATAAACTAAATAATTTAATGGAAAGCTCTCACCGAATATGCGTTCACTCCTTCGAATTATCTTGATTGTTCTTCTCCATTTTTCCTTTTATGTATTCTTGCCCTCAGATTTTTGTGTTTAAATGCAAGCATAACTTCATCGAGTTTCTAAGAAAAATATCAAATATAAGTCTCTTCTCAAAAGTGTATGATTTCAAGAGGAGGAATAATGATAATGATAGGCCATCTTATAGATTTTGGGTTTCCGAACGATCGACTCAGATTGAAAGAGAGATCAACAGATGAGATTGATGAATACCATGCAATGTTAGTTCTATCTCAGATAGAACTTGAGTTAGAACACGAGTTAGAACACGATTTTAGGGAAGACTGAAGATAGAGACTAAGTTAGAACACAAGTTAAGGATCTTAATCTTCAAAAATAGAAGAAATAGACTTTGTATGCAAAATCCAAAGTTGGAACTCGAAGATGAGGAATTCGAATGAATAATTAAATTAATTAATTAAATAAAGATATTTAATTAATAAACGCATACATGCATATGAGTTAGAACTAGTTAATCGACTAGTTGTAACGGAGAGTCTTCTTGTAGAGATAAATAGGTGTTGAATCCAGAGATAACTGGAGAACTAAAAATAGATCTCGAGTCAGAAGGTGAGTGAATGACTAGATAACTAATTGATAGAAGAATGTGACATAAATATTTAATAAATGAATTAAATGTTAATTTAATTCAACATTCGAAAATAAGAGACTTTAATTAAATAAAGATAATTTATTTAATTTGACTTTTGAAAAGGATAATGTAAATAATTAAATAATAAATATTTAATTATAGATAAAAGGGGTTAAATGAATAATTAAATAAATATATTTAATTATAGTTGGAAAAGTATGATAAAGGGGTAATTAAATAATAAATTATTTAATTGATAGATAAAGGGGGAAGAATTAATTAGTTCGCAACATAATTAAATAAATATGATTTATTTAATTAATCAGGTTGAATAAAGATTAATAATGAATTAATGAATTAATTAAAAAGGGTATTTAATTAATAGAGGAAATATGTGTTAGAAAGGTTAATTAAATAATTAACATTATTTAATCATGACCACGGACTATATAAAATTATGTCGAATGCGTACTCGCAGGCCTAGACCAATTTTCGGTATCTACAGTTTGCCCCTCTTTGATACAATGTTTGTACGACATTGTGTCAAAGAAAATATGCCCCGATCGTGCCCCAACATGAAACAGGTTAAGGTATGCCTCCTCAGGAAAATTGACAAATTTTTGAAAGATTTTAGAAAAATCAGGAAATATTCCTGATAAGTCAATTTGATAGTCATAAATGCTATGGAGTTGACAGAATTGAATTTGGAGTTGATTCGAAGGAGTACAGGTCATTTGAAGTTGAAATGTTAAGTAGCCAATAGATTAGGTCAGAAGAAATGCCATTTCAAACCCACCTATAAATAGAAATTAGGGTTAAACCTAATTAATTTGCACCTAGAGGAGTTAGAAAAAGAGGAGATTTTGCTCTGACTAGCTGACGAAATGGCACCCATTCCATACGCTGTGCATTGAGGTTATCGGATCTGGACATTCAGGAGGCCAGCCGACATAGGACCACCGGTATGTACCTGAAAATAAACTTGTCAAAGTTAATTTTGCACATATTTTTAGGCATTTGAAAAGTAATTAAGAAAATGCGGTGTATCATAAACGACGCATATGTCGTCGTATTCGCTACATCTGACTATGAAATGATGCATGTGTGAAAAAACATCTAGGCTAGTTTAGGTGGTTTAGGGAATGATCGCATTTGTTGCATAATGCACCGCATGTGTAGTTATACAACACATTTACATTAGGAATAAACACATGTGGGTTTGTGAACTGCATATGCATTTTGAAATGCATATGTTGTAGATAGGTAGGCGGATGAAACTACATTGCATTTGTGAAAATGCACCGCATGTGGTTTAATGAACCACATGTGCAGTAGGATGATTGGGGTTGTGGAAAATATGTGACGCATATGCAATATGGACCGCATGTGAGGCTCTATGCAACACATTTGTTAAAGTGAGCCGCATTTGATTGGTAAAATTTTTGAAAAAAATTTCTAAGGAAAACTTGAAAATTTTGGACATCATGGTTCAAATGCAGGTGGTCCTAGATCCTATTTATATGTAGGAGTCATGACCAGATACATTCGATCTCAGAGATCATTTGACTTCTACAGAGATTCGACTTCTATGGAAGTTGGGTCTACGTCACTGTTTTTCGATGCCCACTATTCGGGCGAACAGGGGTATGTTGATGGCTTTATGCGAGCGATTGCATTTGAAGACATCGTCATTTCATTTACTGACTGGGGCAGCCACTATCACATTGGAGGATGTGTATAGGATTTTGAGACTACAGATTAGAGGAGAGTGGGTCATGTATGATACCCAGCGAGGATTGACTGAGTTGGCGAGGTTTTATCAAGTTGATGACATCAGTAGGCTCGGGATCAAGCACTATGAGATTAGATGGCCAGTATTAGTACATATATACAATCAAATCGACTGTATTTTATGTACATTGATTGGAGGGATAGTTCTGCCAGACAGACGGGGTCATGAATTTCCAGAGGGATGGGGAGCTATGTTGGTTCGTATGTTGGAGAGTGAGATGAGGTATGCATGGGGTCCATGTCTACTCAGGATGTTATATTTTCATCTTCATGGCATTTCTTACAGAGATGCATAGTCATTGAGTTGTGGGACTACACTGCTGATGGTATGGGGTTGGGAGAGGATAGTTGTGTTTCATCCTCTAGTTACTATAGAGAGACCAGAGAGACACCCTTATGTGTTCTGATATACAGGACAGATTACGCAGACACATGTTGGAGACACAGGATATTGGAGACATGCATTGGATATTCTTGATTAGTTCACATGGAGACCTTACATGGATTGTGAGGAGCGGGTGGATGAGGATATACATTTTCCATTCTGCAGACAGACACAGTATCTCATTGGGAGGAATTTTTCTAGTGTACACATTATTGAGCGACACTTGCCAGACAGAGTTTCGAGACAGTTCGGCGAGGTTCAGGATGAGCCTCAGAGTAGAGCAGAGTTTGCGCATTCATCTAGAGAGGTTCCATATTGGGGACCTATGATACCAGTAGCTACTGCTGAGTCAAAGATACAGGCATTACAACCAGTACAGTGGGGATGGAGAGATGGATTAGCAGATCCAGGTACTATAGTGGCGTATGACGCATGGTGGATAGAGCATGGACCTGTTCCTTACACGAATCCAGATCAGCTGGCACCTATAGAGAGACGAGGCACTTGGCCTAGAGGATGACAGAGAAGTGGAGGTGCTAGAGTGGGGAGATTTGGTGGGAGAGATGGTGATGGTAGAGGTGGCAGACGAGGTCAGAGAGGATGGAGAGGGGTCGGGCAGGTGCACTATCACCTATCTATGAGGTAGCAGGAGAGGATGTATCGATGGTAGACATTGGAGGGGGAGTGGACGTACAGGCTGGGGATGAGCATGCTGCAACGGAGGTAGTGGTAGAGGATCGTGCAGAGGTAGATGTTGGAGTAGAGGATATTGCAGAGGATTTAGATGTGGACATGGCTATAGATCCTCTAGGTGTTTTGGCAGGATACTGAGAGGATGATGTGGAGGATGATATTGAGGATGACGTGGAGGAGGATGCACCGATGGAGGAACAGGAGAGAGAGCTCAGAGATTGGATTGTGGAGGGGAGACAAGAGGAGGATGCTCCTAGGGATGGTGACAGGGAGGCTTTAAAGGAGAGACTGAGACTCATGATAGCAGAGTTTGACGCTATGAGACTAGAGAGAGAGTGCCTACTCAGAGAGGGACAGTGCCTACACAGAGAGGGATAGTGCATATTCCGAGAGGGACAGTGCTCGTATAGAGAGGGACAGTGCACTTATGGAGAGAGATTAGGCTATAGCACAGAGACATGAGATAGAGCAGCAGTTCACAGAGGTTAGACGCCTTTGCAATGGGTCCTCATCTAATGGAATGGTGATGGAGTTAGTTAGATCGGTTGAGAGAGCTACGTACTACGGGGATCTTTATGAGGCATCAGTGCTAGCAGATAGACGAGCTCCTACATTTTCAGAGGTGTGCAATCAGAGAAGGGGTCATACTAGGAGTCAGAGGACATAGAGTACTGATGGGGTGGTAGGACCATTGAGGGCAAGTCCATATGAGAGGCCTTCCACCTCGCAAAGAGGACCTTCGAGTCTTTCCCACCACTATCACCACATGACAGCAAGGGTAGCGGGACACGATGACAAGGTTACATATGTAGACATTGTATGTTTGATCAGAGAGCCTGCGAGATCATGTTTTATTTATGGTTACATTTAGACATTGTACTGTAAAACACTATTTTTGAGCAATATATATATGATTTTGGCGGCTTCTACATGATATGCAGTTCTATTCTATGGATGATGCATTATTGCTATATGATTATGTTTCCTAGATGATGTATGTACATGTGTTATGAATGAATGTTTCTACATGTTATGAGTTATGCATTTTATAATGATGTTATGGATGTCTTAATTACTAATGATAATGGATGCAAATGTTCTATATGATGTATATTTATATGTGATGGTGATATGTACATGCAATGTTTACATTATTTATGCTATGATGATGAAATGCCTATTACGTCATGTGTGAAATGCAATGCAGCTATGCGAAATTCTTATGGAATGTATGCAAATGCAAATAACCTAATGTTTTTATGTGTCACAGGACTTTATCATTATGTTTGAGGAAGAGAAATGTTAGGATGAACTCAGAATATTAGAAAGAAATATTTAAGGTTGATTGATTGAGAAAAATATATAATGAAGGTTGATTGATTGAGAAAAAGACAATCTTCAATATATTACCAAATACGCTATGCTTGCTTTTTATCATCATTGGGTGAGACATGACACAGATGGATAGTACACACTATGATATGAGATAGACCATAGTGTACAAATTCATCCATCTACGAAAAATAGACAGTCACAGACAAGGAGTGTCTCAACTCATACTAAGGACATTATTGCCCCAGTCATTTTTTCAAGACAAACCACAGACAACAGATAAATAAAAGACGGGTCATGAGATGTCATTGCTCCTCTAAATCCTTGATCAGACATCCCTGAGGAAACTAGTAACATGACTCAAAAACCAATGTTTAATAAGATAGTTAACAGATAGTAGTCAAAGAAAAAGAGTCCTAAGACATCCTTGCTTCTCTAAACCTTCAAGGGACATCCTCAAGAAGGCTAGTAACCAGACTAATTCACAAATCAATAATAACATAAGACAAAGTAGGATATAAAGTCATAAAGTAAAATAAATGTATTTTCCAAAACTTGATCTTGTGGGATTGTTTGATGTTTGATGTTTGACATAGCGTAATGTGAGAGAATGACACATACCACATAAGACATTGAGTTTGGTTTCAACTTGGTGACTTCTGTATAAGGCATGGAAAAGCCTGCTTTTAGAAAAGATGCATGCTATATAAGATGTTGGAGCCTGATGACATTGAAGTGACAAGCCACATGAGACTATGACAATTTGGTGACATCTGTTGACAAGAAAGACATATCTTGTGTAAGACATAGGTTGATCATTTTGACAATGTGTTTGATATTGACTTGATGACAGATTGAGATGTTGCCTTGTTTGATGCATGAATTGTTTTGATTCCTTGACTAATAAAAGTGTGTGTGCGTAGACAATGTATATGATGTGAGACTCTACCTTAAACTATGATATGCAACTTGTGTGATAGTGATTGTGAATGAACCCTATTGGACTGACCTAGTGTGGTCTCAGGAGTTATTAATTGATTAGCCTTGCCCATGTTGTACATGCAGAGACCTCGTAGTTCGACACGACCAATGACTTTGAATGTACAAAGTGTCATGATTTAAATGTCTGTGATACATGACAAACCTAGACTGACAAACCTAATGCCTTAGGGGAACATCGATTGATGGCCTTGCCTACATCCCAGTCGCACAGGCAACGTAGTTTGACAATGACTGAATCAACTTGATTGACTTGACTCTATTTTTTTGTATTTTCTGACATGTTTTGATTTTTTTGGGATTTTTGAAGTTTTCTAATGTTTTTGGGATTTTTCAGGACACTTTCGATGGTGTGATGTTATGTACATGGTGTTAGGGCATAAAACAAGGATCTGCCCCCAGTCGGGAATAAGATGTACAAAATGGAATGGGTAATGTGATGGAATGGATGCTAGATGTCAATCATTCCGAGGAATGGATAAGACAACCATTTATTATGAGTGGATGGTGAAAAAGTCCAAATAGAATGATGGTAGATGGAAGAGCGAGCTTGACTACACATGGCACTTGTTTGCTAGGTTTTCACCATGGTACCTATCCATAGCACCACTGAAGCGGTTTTCACTATTGGATGGATTATTTCTCTTTACTTTTTTGATTTCCTAATTTTTTCGTGTTACAAAGATGCCTGTTTGCTAGGTTTTCATCAAGGTAACCATTTTTTTGTTTTTTCATTAGTTTATATTTTTCTAGATTAAGACACAGATTCTCAGAAACTAAGCATAGAACCTCTTTAGATGCAGACTGTTGATAGGTGACAAAATCGGCTCTCCTTCAGGAGTAGAGAGTTGGTACACTCTTGACCCAAATTCTTCTTTGACAATATAAGGTCCCAACCAGTTAGGTTCAAACTTACCTAGTTTCTCTCGTTCTGCTTGGTTTTTAGGATTCTCCACTAATACCAGGTCACCAATGTCAAAAAGTCTATTGAGAACCTTCCTATTGTAGCTGCGATGAATACAATTCTGATATGCTTGTAAATGATCTAATGCTTTCTATCTTTGCTCATCCAGTAATTCTAGCTCTTGTAACCTAGAGACACGATACTCTTCATCGTCAATATGAACCTTCAAGGATACCCTAAGAGAAGGTATTTCAACCTCGATAGGTAAGATAGCTTCAGACCCAAATACGAGGGAATATAGAGTGGTGCCGATGGGAGTACAGATGCTTGTGCGATAAGCCCATAAGGCAAGGTTAAGCTGTAGGTGCTAGTCACGACCACGTCATTGACAGTCTTCTTAAGGATTCTAACAATAGTCTTATTAGATGCCTCAGCTTGGCCATTACCTTGTGGGTAATATTGGGTGGAGAAATGGTGTTTGATGTAGAATTCTTCACATAAATGGCGTATTTCTTGGTTCTTGAATGGGCGTCCATTTTCTGTGATTATGGATTGGGGCACACCATATCGACAAATGATATAGTTTAGGATAAACTTAGATATTTGTGTGCCAGTTATGTATTTCATAAGAATAGCTTCAATCCATTTGGTGAAGTATTCGGTGGCGATGATGATGAATTTATGGCCATTGGATGATGGAGGGTGTATCTTACCTATGAGGTCAAGTCCCCATTGGGCGAAGGGCCATGGTGAAGTAATTGGACGAAGTTCCTGTGCTAGTGCTCTTATCAAGTCTCCATGTATTTGACATTGTCTACATTTCTTCACAAAGATGTATGAGTCTTTCTCCATTGTAGGCCAATAGTAACCTAGTCTCATAATCTTATGGGCTAAAGTAGGACCACTCGAATGAGATCCGTATATACGCTCATGTACCTCTCACAAAGTTGTTTGTGCTTCTTCAGCATCAAGACATCTCATTAAGGCTTTATCTAAAGTACGTCTATATAGGGTTTCACCGATGATGGTGTACTTAGTTGACTTTCAGATGAAGGTTCGACGTTGGTTATTGGATAAGTCTTGGGGTAAGGTTTGGTCAGTGAAGTAGTCAAATATGTCTTTATACCAAGGAGACATAAGACCAACAATGGTACACACTATTGTAGTATCAGGGACATCATAAGCAGGGACCAAGAGTTATTCAACCAGAAACTCGAACTTAGGCACATTACTTGGAATATCCAACAAGGAAGCCACGGTTGCCATAGCATCTGCAGCTCTATTCTGGATACGTGGTATTTGTTGAAAAGTTATGTCATTGAAATACTATTTGAAACTATCAACCATTCTCTTGTAAGGTGCAAGCTTCTCATCCTTAGTCTCGTAATCATTATTTACCTATCGGATTACCAGTTGAGAGTCACCAAAAACATGTAGGCTCTTTATTTTCCACTAAACTGCCATTTTTAACCCTGTCACTAAGGCTTCATATTCTGCTATATTGTTGGTATAAGGGAAAGTGATCCTGAATGATTTGGGAATGGTATCACCTTGAGGTGTAACAAATAAGATACCAACTCTTGAACCATGATTTTTATGTGATCCATCAAAGTATAGTTTCCATTCGGTTTTAATGTCAACATTGAAGAGAAATTCATCAGGAAAATCTGCCACTAATGGATGATCTGCCTTCATAGGTGCATCGACTAATTGATCTGCAATCACCTATCCTTTTATAGCCTTCCTCTCGACATACTAAATGTCATACTCACTAAGTATCATAACATATTTAGCCAATAGACCTATTAATGCTGCCTTACTTAGGAGGTATTTAAGTGAATCAGTCTTTGCAATTAACATTGTTTGTTGATTGAGCATATAGTGCCGAAGTTTTTGGGTAGCAAATACTACCGCAAGATAGGCACGTTCTATATTGCTGTAATTCAATTCATAGCCCACTAAGGTACGACTAATATAATAGACTGCTCTCTCATGACCTTGATCATCGTGTTGTGCGAGAAGAGCCCCTAATGCCGACTGAGTTTCTGAAATGTATAATATCAATGGTTCTCCCTTTGTAGGTGGCATTAGGACTAGTGGAGTAAGAAAATAGTCCTTAATTTTCTGGAAGGCTTCCTGGCATTTAGGTTTCCACACAAATGGTACTCCTTTCTTGAGTAGGTGCTGAAATGGGTGTATCTTATCTGCCAGTTTTACTATGAAATGCCTAATGGACTTTAATCTCCCTTGTAGGGTTCTGAGTTGACCAATGCTGACTGGAGGAGGCATTTCTATGATAGCTCTTACCTTCTCTGGATCTACTTCAATGCCTCTTCTGGAGATGATATACCCTAACAGTTTCCTTGATTTCACTCCAAAGACACACTTCTTCGGATTTAGCCCGACGTTGTAATTTTCTAGCCTTTGGAATATCTTGTCTAAAACCTTTAAATGATCTTCCCTTGTTTCATATTTTTCTATAATGTCATCTACATAATCTTCCATGAGAGTATGTACAAAATCATGGAAAATCGTAGTCATTGCCTATTGATAGGTAGCTCCTGCATTCTTAAGGCCAAATGGCATAACATTCCAATAGTATGTGCCCCATGGACATGTGAAAGATATCTTGTGTTGGTCTTTAGTTGCTATTTTAATCTGGTTATATCCAAAGAAACCATCCATGAGGGATAGCATCTCGTATCCTACTGTCAGATCTCCTATCATGTCGATATTCGGCAAAGGGAAGTCATCCTTGGGACATGCCTTATTGATGTCTCTAAATTTTTTGCATATGTGAATGCCCCTAGTTGGTTTAGTTACTGGTACTAGATTTGATATCCAATCTGCATAGTTGATTATCCTTATGAATCCTACATCCAAGAGTTTCTTAAGTTCTGCCTTGACCAATAGAGCAATTTGCGGATGCATTTTCCTTAACTTCTGTTTGACTGGCTTAATACTTGGCTATAGTGGTAAGTGATGCAATATTAGATCTAGATCCAGCCCAAGAATGTCAGCATACGACCATGCAAAGTTTATCTATCTCTTTCTGAAGAAGTTCTTAAACTTAGGTTTTTTTGTCTCTGTTAAAGAAGCTGCAAAATATACCTTCCGAGGATTCTCTTTTGTACCTATGTTGACTTCAATAGATTCTTCTACTAGCATCATTGACTTTTCTTGTTCAACAGGGAGAATATTTAAACCTCTATCCTTGGGTGCCTCTGAGAGGTTTTCGCCCTTAGATACATCCTTTATTTTGACTTTTTCTTCATCCAAAGGCGCCTTTCGGTCTTCACCTAGGGACTCATCATTTTCTTTTTCATTTTCTTTTTTCTTTTCATTCTCATTTTTGCGACTAGAGGTGTAAATAGACTCCCCAAAATATGCTTTATCATCCAAGTCTATGGTAAAACCTGCTTTATGATCCCCTCTTGGTATGCCTTCTCTAAGTCCCATGAACTTAGCAATTGTATCGTCATTCTTGAATGTATCTATGATAGGTGTACCTTGTTGATCCCAGTCGATAAGTTCGGGATATATAAGGGGCATGTCATCATCAAAGTTTTTAAAGGTAGCTACTGACAAGGTGAATATAGAATGGTTGACATGGTCATAGAAGTTTTGGACTAACTCCTTCTTATTCTTCTTCCTAGGTGTAGGTATACTCTGATGTGGGACTATAGTAAGGGTGGAATCGTTAGAAGATGGTTTGTCAGGTACCCAAGATGCATGATCAAGGGTTTCCCAATAATAGTTCTCTTGCCATTCTTTTTTGGACAAGTGCTTCTTAGGACAAGGACTATGTGGTTTTGGTACAAGTTTCATGTTGAGGTCCAATTCTCCAAATAGGGCATCTATGTTCATGGTACTGGTAGATGAAAGGGACTCCCATTCACCATCGCATGAGTAAGGGGATTCATCATAGACTGGAGGTTTTTTGTAAACTGGGGGTTTGTCGTAAACTGGGGGAAATGGTTCATGAGATATCTTGATGTCTGCATAATCACTCACTTCCTCTTGAAACGATGACGAAGTACCAGGAAACCCAATTCTAAGCGATTGACACCCTAGCCCTAGATATTTCGGTCATGGGTAGACAGTGATCGATTCCATCCTTCCATTTTGGTATAGTCCTAGCCCACTATGCCCATCATAGCCTTAATTTTTCATTATCTTAAAGACTTTTCCATACTAGTCCTTAGCTATTTGAATAGATGGGGAGGGGTATTCATGTTCTTCTTGATACAACCAGGAATCACCTTGATCCACAATTTCGTCACTTAACTCTCCCCATTTGGTCAATGTCATTGTAGGGGGAACATGAAATATGACCACTGACTATCTTCTTTCTGCCATGGGTAGGCCATATGCCTTAGGTGGAATCAGTTGACTGACACAATATGATGCCTTTATATTATATTTGCCACAACCCTTGTCTTGGATCTCAAGCTTAGGAGTGGATGATGGTGGTTTGAATGAAGTGGACCTAGTGAGATGTGATGGGTCAACGTATAGGGATAAAGTGGATGATGAAACTTCTTGGTTAATTGGTACTTTTCGTTGTGGAATATCCCTTAGGCTTGTACAATACTGAAAAGGATACCATCAATTGTGATCTCTGTTCCATTATAGGGGAACTTAAGACATTGGTGATATGTTGAAGGTACAACTTTCATTGCCTGTATCCAAGGTCTACCTAACAACAAGTTGTACAGAAGGGTGAGATCAAAGACTTGGAAGCTAGTGTTCATGATTGCTGGGCCAATTCTGATAGGGAGTTTGACAACTCCTTTGGACGATCTTTCCTCATCATCATAAGCCTTGATGACTATACTCTTAGAGGTATCTACACAGTCTTCTGAGAATCCTAATGCCTTAACCAATTTTAGGGTACACAGGTTCAAACCTGCTCCTCCATCTACCAAGACTCATCGAACTTTGTTTTGATGGATTAAGACTTCAAGATGTAAGGGGTCATTATGATTAGACTTCTATGTTGAGTAATCTTGTTGGGAAAATGTGGCATGATGTGAGTTGGTCAAATATCCCACCATTTCTTTGAAACAATTGGCATCTAAGTCTGTAAGAACAGTTGTGTTCTATAGAGCTTTGTCAAGAATGGCTTGATGCTTAGGTAATAAGGTCAATAATTCCAAGATAGATATTTGCGCGGGGCTTTTACTCAATTGATCAAGAAGATTATACTTAAACTGGGAGGCTTGTGTAGGTGGCTCAGAAGAAGGACTAGGAATAGTAATCTTAGTTCTGCATGTGTTTACATTACATTCTAGATGCTTCTTAATGGTGAAGGTATTGACATTCTCATTTGCAGCTCGAAGGTGATTTATGATCTTTCTGATAGGGACAGGGTTGGACTGAATCAATCACAGACTCAATGCTCCGGGTCTCACCTTTGATAACCCCTTGGTGTCACTTCCTCCACCACTCAACCTATAGGTCCTAAGCTATTTAGGCACCCTTGGTTCCACTGCCAACCCTGCTATCATTTACAAAGTCTCAACCAACCAAATCTTGGTGCTCTTCCTCTCATGCAATTCCTAGCCCTTAATACTCTTAAAGACTAGCTCACCTCCAAATACTCCCAAATCTTGTTGCAAGGGTGTGAAAAGCTTCCATGGCTTCTAAATCATTTGAAAAAGGCTCCTG
This sequence comes from Sequoiadendron giganteum, assembly GCA_007115665.2. Lineage (NCBI taxonomy): Eukaryota > Viridiplantae > Streptophyta > Pinopsida > Cupressales > Cupressaceae > Sequoiadendron > Sequoiadendron giganteum. Next base: position 20,226,868 of record CM021108.1, on the reverse strand, counting down.
ATCAACCTCCATTCACTAGCTCTCCATCGCTTTCAAGAAAATGCTTTTATTGGGTTTAAAAGGCTAGTGGCCTTGAGCCCGAATTAGGTCGCTGAACAGGGAAAAATATGCTTTTTCTTTGTAAACCCACCAAGTAACCTGGTTCTTTGCTTAGGAAATTTTTTTCAAATTCCCTCACCTCCAAGATTCTTATGGTTTCAAGACTGCTCAGGCTGTATGCTGTCCAAACACCAATTTGGTCAAGCAGCTAGGGTTACAAAACTGCTCAGATCCAGTTTTAGGACTGGTGAAAAGTTCTCCTCCTAAATGGATTGATGGGATCTCCTCCTTGTCACCATATGTGGCCAAGACCTTCCCCTAAATTCTCCAAAAATAATTTCTCAAAAATCTTCACTCCCCTACAAGTTATCAACGTTGTTCTGCAACCTTTCCTAGTCGGGCTCTTCACTGGCTCGCCTAGGGCAAGGCTTTTCTCATAGCTCCTGCAACCAAAAGAAACCTAACTCCTACCATATTTACAAGTACAAATATGGAGCTTGACCATGTTCCCAACAATTCCATACTTCCTAGTACAGAGGGAATGCAGCCTAGAGCTCCATTTTTACACAGTTCCAGTTAAAGCAGAAATAAGGGAAAAAAACACAGAATTTACAAGAATGGATGAAAGCGATGGAACAGCTATCAAATGTACCAAAAAAAAACTTCCAGAGGCCTGTCTACATGCTAAAAAAACCTACAAAATGCCTCTTTTAATTCATTTAGCTGCTGTTACACAAACAAGAACAGAAAAAACACAGAAAATAAGACAAGAACGCTGTTTTCTTTAACTTCTGTAAAACACAGTTCGTAAAAAAACTTCTCACCCCCCAAAAAGGTCTTGGTATCTCTTAAAGATGCCTCCACAACAATTTAGGTTTTTGGGTCGAGGCTTAGATGACCTAAAAATGCATTTTTGTAAAACCCGCTGTGTTTTCAAACACTTAGGCAATTTTTACAACTTAGCCAAAATGAAGAGTGAAAACTACTTAACTCTTGTTACCCTCCTTTCCAAAGTTCAAAGACAACCCCAAGCATCTAAAAAAATGGTCAACATGACCTTATGAGAAAACACAACATAACAAAATTAAACTTCAACCAAAAACTCCGAATAAGGCTTGAATTTTGCCAGGTGCTCCTGCACCATTCTCCCCCTCTCAGCACAAACACTAAGAACTGGAAGGAGGGATCATTGCTAGATCAATTCCAAGTTTCTTGATCTGATCTTCTTGTACCCATGTAGCTTCTGAGTCAGGCTTGTTCTTCCACTTGATAAGGTGCTCCATGTATACCTTATTCCTTGTAGACTTTTGCACTCTGGACTCCAAGATCTGATCTGCCTGAGGCTGCTCTTGATTAGGTAGGGGTACATTACTAATGTGCTTGAATATTTCATGACTATTTTGAACCTCATCCCTGACTTTTCCCTTATACCTGATTAAATCAACAACATTGAACACCAGTGAGATGCCCAAATCTGATGGTAACTCCACCTTGTATGCATTCTTGCCATATTTAGCCAACACATTGGACCCACTCTTTTCATCTGTAACCTGGTTTCCATGCCCTTCTATGATCTGGATTTATTGAGGTGGACCATAACATAGTCCCCAACTGCAAATTATACATCTCTCTTTGACAAATCAACTTTTTCCTTCAACTTGTGGGTTGCTACTATAATTGTGGTCTTGACCTGCTCATGAATCTCCTTCATGGTCTGAGTGAAGTCCTCTGCATGTCCACTCCTATTCTCCATAGTTCTAAGGTCTCTAAGTTCACAAATTCCTCTTGGGTGCATCCCATACACAACCTCAAAAGGACTTTTCCCTGTAGTTCTATTGACACTGTCATTATAGGCATATTCAGCTTGTGAGATGACCATATCCCAAGTCTGTCCATACTCCTTTGTTAGACACCTCAGTAGGTTACCTAGCACCCTATTAACCACCTCTGTTTGGCCATCGGTTTGAGGATGATAGGCAGATCCAAAAAATAGATTGGTTCCCAACCTATTCCATAAAGTCTTCCAAAAATAACTCATGAACTTCACATCTCTGTCAAAAACAATGCTTAGAGGTAGTCCATGGATCCTAACAACTTCCTTGAAGAAAAGATGAGCTATGTAGCTTGCATCATGAGTAGTTTTGTAGGTAATAAAGTGACTCATCTTACTAAATCTATCTACCACAACATAAACACTATCAAAACCAGTTTTGGTCTTAGGAAGGCCTACCACAAAATCCATACTCACACACTCCCAAGGTCTATTTGGAATTGGTAGGGGTTGATAAAGATCAGCATTACTAGCTCCCCCCTTAGCTCTCATGCATACAACACACTGTTCCACATATTTTCTAACATCTCTTGCCAACTTAGGCCAGTAATAGAACCTTTGTACTAGTTCTAAAGTCTTATTAATGCCAAAATGCCCAATAAGACTGCCATTATGCTTTTCTTGAATCAGATTTTCCCTCATTGACCCTCTTGGAACACACAACTGATTACCCTTAAATAACAGTCCATTTTGCAATGTATACTCAACATATTAACTATGGAAATGATTTTCAAAATCAGAACATACCTTGTAAGCTTCTGAGAAGTCTTCATCTTCACCATAGAGGTCTTTGAAACTCTCTAATCCAATGCTCTTCAGCTGTATTTCTTGGACTATCAACAACCTTCTGCTCAATGCATCTGCTACCTTTTTCATTATTCCCTTTTTGTGCTTGATAGTGAATGTGAAAGCTTGGATGTATTCCATCCATTTCAAATGTCTATTACTCAGCTTCTCTTGGGTGTTAATGTAACTGAGTGCCTGGTTATCAGTGAAGACCACAAACTCTTTGGGCAATAAATAATGCCTCCACTTCCTAAGGGACTACACTAAAGCATATAATTCTAGATCATAGGTGGAGTATTTTTGCTTGGCTTCATTGAGCTTTTCACTAAAGAAGGCTATAGGCCTACCTTCTTGACTAAGTACTCCTTCTACTACTACTCCACTTGCATCACACTCAACTATGAATAACTTGTCAAAACTAGGCTATAACAAAATAGGTTGAGTTGCCACTTCTTGTTTCAGCTTTTCAAACCCTTTATCAACTTGTTGAGTCCATTTAAACTTTGTTTTTAGACCACCTTTAATAGTATCTAGGACTGGTGCACATATACCACTGAAATTCCTTATGAATTTTCTATAGAATTGAGCTAAACCATGAAAACTCCTTACCTCTGTTGTTGTGGTTGGTGTAGGCCAGTTTATGATTGCCTCCACCTTGCTTGGATCCATTTTCAATGATCCCTTAGACACTACAAAACCCAAGTACACAAGTTCTTGTTTGAAGAACTCACACTTCTCAAGATTGATTGCCAACTTCTCTTCTTGCAACCTTTTAAGAACCATCTCCACATGCTTCAAATGTTCTTCTGCTGTCTTACTGAAAATCAGTATGTCATCAAGATAGACTACCACAAAAATCCCTGTGAAATCCTTAAACACTTCATTCATTAGTCTCATGAACATGCTAGGTGCATTGGAAAGGCCAAATGGCATCACTCTCCATTCATATAAACCATCTGTTGTCTTGAATGCTGTCTTCCATTCATCACCATCCTTAATTCTGATCTGATGGTATCCACTTTTAAGATCCAATTTTGTGTAATATTGAGCCCCTCCAAGATAATCCATTAAATACTCAATTCTAGGAATTGGAAACCTATACCTAATTGTGATCCTGCTGATTGCCCTAGAGTCAGTACACAACCTCCATTTGCCTCCCTTTTTAGTTGCCAAGACTACTGGTACTGCGCATGGGCTGATGCTCTTTTGTATCAAATTCTGATCCAACAATTCTTGCACTTGTCTAGCTACTTCCAAGTTCTGATCTGGTGTTAATTTATATGCTGCTTTGTTAGGTAATGATTCTCCAGGTATGAAGTCTATTTGATGGCTAATAGCTCTCTTTGGAGGTAAGGTTGTAGGTGTACCATCACTTACAATATCCTTGTACTTGTCAAGCAAATTCTGGACTGCTCTTGGTATGACTGGTTTTTCCATCTTCTCTTCCTCTTTGGACTGCAATAACACAACATATCCTTCTCCACCTTCATGTAGGGTGTTGAGGAACTCTTTTCCACTACTAAGGAGCACACTTGGTGTCTTGGACTGTCCTTCATCTTCTTCTGACAGTGACTGCAACTTGAAGGTTCTTCCATCCTTTTTGAATGAAATGGTATTCTCTTTCCCATCATACACAACACTCCTGTCATATTGCCATGGTCTGCCCAATAGTAGATGACATGCATCAATGGGTAATACATCACAAACTAGCTTATCTTTATATCCTCCAATCGAAAATTCCACTGTTACTTGCTCATTAACCAAAACACTCTGCCCTTTATTCAGCCATGTGACCTTGCAGGGGTTGGTATGAGGTACCTTATGCAATTTCAGCTTGGTTACTGCCTCCTCTGAGATTATATTATCTGTAGAACCAGAATCTACAATGACCTTGCATACTTTACCAAGAATTTTGCACCTTACTCTAAAAAGAGCTCTTCTTTGCTTAGGTTCTTCTTTGACCAGTTGCCTTATCAACACTCTTCTAAACATCAAACTCTCTCCATTTTTAGACTCAATATGACTGATCTCAGTTGTCTTAGGATTCATGGTGTCCTCTTATGCATAGGCCACTCTCTTTTCATTGCTTGAAGAAGAAGCTTTCTCTGGGCATCTATAAGTAGGATGACCTAGTTGGTTGCAATGGTAACACTTCATACTTGCAAAATAAGAGTTGCTCCTGCCTGCTCCTCTTCCTCTGTTTGAACCTCCTTGAGGTCCTCTTCCTTTGTTAAATCCTCCTCCTGAAGATGTTTCACCTCCATGCTCAGTGAGCTTTGATTCTCCTTGGTAACCACCACGCTGTCCTCTTTGATCTCTTTGGTCTCTGCCTTTTCCTCTACCCCTAGAAGACTGATCTTGCTTCCTCTTGTTCCTTTCCTCAATCTTGATAGCTAGCTGATAACATTGATGAACTGTTTTAGGACTCAAAAGAGCCATCTCCTCTTGGATATTCCACTTCAAACCATTAAGGTACCTAGCCACTTTGAGACTCTCATCCTCTGTCACATTAGACCTCATGCAAAGCTTTTGGAGCTCTTCAGTATAAGTATTCACATCTAGTTCTTTCTGCCTTAGGCTTTGTCTCTTCTTGTGTAGTTGAATTTCATAATCATCAGGCATGTAGGATTCTTTTACCTTAGCAACCATTCCTTTCCAAGTTGATATGAGTTGTTTTCCTTCTTTTTCCCTCTCTGTCTAAAAAAAACTTCCACAATGTCAAGGCTGATCCTCTCAATCTAGACTTAGCAACCTTCACCTTCTGAGCTTCAGTCACTCCATCACACTCAAAGTGATTCTCCATGCCTTCTATCCAATCCATGATAAGGTCTGGTTCCATCTTTCCACTAAATAGTGGTATACCTTCAAGTGCTTTTCCACTCAAGGCTTTCAATGCCTTCAAGAAAGACTCCTCCTTCAAAACAGGGTCAGGTTCAGGGGTCTTTTCTTCCTCTGCAACCTCTTCTTCTTTTGGAATTCTTCCCTCAAATTGTGCACTCCTCACTGCTGCCTCCAGTTGGGCTAATCTTTCCCTCAACTGTTTATTGTCTTCTTCTTGCTCTTCAACCATCTTAGCTAGTTCTACATTGGTCACCATGTTGGAAGAACCACTTGAATCAATGTCTGACATGCAAGATTTCTTTCCCAAATCTTTCACTGCTCTGATACCAATCTGATAGGGACAGGGTTGGATTGAATCAATCACAAACTCAATGCTCCGGGTCTCACCTTTGATAACCCCTTGGTGTCACTTCCTCCACCACTCAACCTATAGGTCCTAAGCTATTTAGGCACCCCTGGTTCCACTACCAACCCTACTATCATTTACAAAGTCTCAACCAACCAAATCTTGGTGCTCTTCCTCTCATGCAATTCCTAGCCCTTAATACTCTTAAAGACTAGCTCACCTCCAAATACTCCCAAATATTATTGCAGGGGTGTGAAAAGCTTCCATGGCTTCAAAATCATCTAAAAAAGGCTCCTGATCAACCTCCATTCACTAGTTCTCCATCACTTTCAAGAAAATGCTTTTCTTGGGTTTAAAAGGCTAGTAGCCTTGAGCCCTAATTAGGTCGCTGAACAGGGAAAAAAATGCTTTTTATTTCTAAACCCACCAAGTAACCTAGTTCTTTTCTTATGAAATGTGTTTCACATGCCCTCACCTCCAAGATTCTTATGGTTTCAAGACTGCTCAGGCTGTATGCTGTCCAAACACCAATTTGGTCAAGCAGCTAGGGTTACAAAACTGCTCAGAACCAGTTTTAGGACTGGTGAAAATTTCTCCTCCTAGATGGATTGCTGGGCTCTCCTCCTTGTCACCATACATGGCCAAGACCTTCCCCTAAATTCTCCAAAAATAATTTCTCAAAAAGCTTCACTCCCCTGCAAGTTATCAACGTTGTTCTGCAGCCTTTCCTAGCCGGGCTCTTCACTGGCTCGCCTAGGGCAAGGCTTTTCTCATAGCTCCTGCAACCAAAAGAAACCTAACTCCTACCATATTTACAAGTACAAATATGGAGCCTAACCACATTTCCAACAATTCCATACTTCCTAGTATGGAGGGAATGCAGCCTAGAGCTCCATTTTTACACAATTCTAGTCAAAACAGAAATAAGGAAAAAAAACAAAGAATTTACAAGAATGGATGAAAGCGATGGAACATCTATCAAATGTACCAAAAAAAAAATTCAAGTGGCCTCTCTACATGCTAAAAAAAACTACAAAATGCCTCTTTTAATTCATTTAGCTGCTGTTACACAAACAAGAACAGAAAAAACACAGAAAATAAGACAAGAACGCTGTTTTCTTTAACTTCTGGAAAACACAGTCCGTACAAAAACTTATCACCCCCCAAAAAGGTCATGGTATCTCTTAAAGATGCCCCCACAACAATTTAGGATTTTGCGTTGAGGCTTAGATGACCTAAAAATGCATTTTTGTAAAACCCGTTGTGTTTTCAAACACTTAGGCAATTTTTACAACTTAGCCAAAATGAAGAGTTAAAACTACTTAACTCTTGTTAACCTCCTTTCCAAAGTTCAAAGACAACCCCAAGCATCTAAAAAAATGGTCAACATGACCTTATGAGAAAACACAACATAACAAAATTAAACTTCAACCAAAAACTCCAAATAAGGCTTGAATTTTGCCAGGTGCTCCTGCACCACTTTCCTTTACCATAGTCATAATTGGTATTGTTATAATTGACTGATGGATTATTCTTGGGTCCCAAACTAGAGGCTTTTCCTTTTGTGTGGTCATGTAACGAGTCTGTGAAGACCTTATGATCACTGTTCTTGGTGTTTTTCTGCCCACCGATCTCTATGGTTCCATTTTCAACAAAGTCTTGTATAATATTCTTGAGTTGGCGACATTGTTGTAGGTTGTGTCCTTTCGTTCGATGATAGTCACAGAAAGAGTTATCATCCCACCATGAAGGTTTTAATTGTCTAGGATCATACTCTCTTGGTTCCAAAGGTTTGATGAGATTATGTTTAATCAACTCTTTGAAAATAGTCTCGATTGGTTGTCCTAAAGGTGTAAATTCACATGTAGGAAATCTTCATTTTGGTCTTTGTTGTTGTGAATTTTGGACATAATTGGCTATGTGATCTAGACTATTCATCATGTCTTGATTGGATTTATAACCTCGAAGTGTGATAATTGGTCCCGTATGTATGTTTTTAGCATCAACAATGCCGTCATTTGTAACATTTTTTTTTCTAGACCAGAATTTGTTTCTATCGTTTGGCTCATTTTGATGTTGGACAACCGGATTTCTACTTGGTCCCTTAATTTCTCCTTTATCTATAAGGCATTTCTCAAGGATAATTCCCTTTTGTACCAAGTCCGAGAATGAAGTACAATAGTGTACCCTTAAGTCACTTCACAATTTGGGGTTGATGTTCTCTAGGAATATCGTGACCTTTTGTTTTTCCGGTATTTCAACTGGACATCTACTAGCTAGACTTCGCCATCTCTAGAAGAAAGTGGTGAAAGTTTTGCCATCTTCTTGTGTCGTGTGGCACAAGTTTGCAATTGTTACCTCATTGTCTATGTTAGTGGAAAAATGTTTGACAAACTTCTGAGCTAATTCACCCCAAGATCGTATACCATATGGTAATTTAGAAAACCATTCCAGTCCTATCCCGACAAGGGTTCATGGAAAAAGTCTCATCAAGTATGTGGGGTCATACGATATGTCCATGCATGCTATTGAGAACTCTCTAATGTGTTCTAAAGGATTCTTTCTCCCATTATACTTAGGAAAAACCAGTATAATGTATCAATGGGGGAAAGGTGTCATATAGAGTGCTTTGTCAAATGGACATGGACATAGGTCTTGCATTGAGATAGTTCATTTTCCGGACATAGACATGTTGCCCATCTGTTGTTGAAGAGTTTGCATTTGGTTTTGAAGGATGTTAACTTGTGTCAAGGGCATGGTGTTTGTAATATTTAATCAATGTAGGTATTTTGATACGCCATGTTCTGTGATGGGTTGTGATTGGGCGAGGGAATATATCCTGTCAAAATATTCTGATTCGGTATAGGGATATTCCCTGTCTGAATGGTCTGAGTTGGTATAGGAATGCTTCCTGTCTGAATTGTCTAGTTTGGTATAGGAATGATTCCTATTTGAATGGGTTGAGTTGGTAAGGGGATGTTCCCTATTTGAAGGATTTGATTTGGTATAGGTATATTTCTGCCAACTTTGGATCTCTTACTAGTCGTGTTGGTGCCATAGGTGTTAGAGGAAGTTGCTCCCGCAGTGAACTGTAAACATTGTGTTATGTTGAAAGGGGTTGCGTTTAGAATTGATGATGTTTGAGTTGGTATGCCAGTTGGTATCGCTGTGGTAATTTGGGGAATAGAGACAGTTGATGTTGCAGTTTGCGTTGGTTGAGTAGATTGTGTTTGCAAAGTACGTATATCAAATCCTGGTGGTAATTTGGCATCGTCTGCTAGCAACTTTGCTAGATAGCGTTGGGGATCATTTAGCAAAAAGTCATCCATAAAGGATGCAAATTTAGGATCTTGTACTACTGCGTCTATGTCTTCTATGTAAATCTGCCCATGTGTGTCTTTAGTGACATGTTTTTCAAGCAAAGGTCTGTGTGGGTATTTACTTCTTGATGGTTGGTTTCCAAACGGATTGATGAATTCATAGGGGTCTGTCATTGCTTTGTGTTTCTTTTGAGACCTTGTTTCGACCATGAAAATTTGCTCAAAATGGGTAATGCAGACTATGCCTAAAGACTGATATCACCTATGTCTATGTTTTTGGATTTTTTGACACTAAATGACATTGCTAAAATGGTTTCTAAAAAGACGTATTCTAAGATGACGTATAATAGGACAGACAATATGCAAAATTTTGAGTGGAATAGTGACGATAAATGAGTCTAAGATGGGGTATAACCTACCACCTATGGAATAAATGCATGCAAAGATTTGTTTTTGACCAAGGAACCTAACTGTATGACAAGGATAGTTTGACAAGGTGAATTTTTCAAACTAGACTGTTGAGCTGAAAAGATCCACTAAATTGACTAGGTTCAATGACTATGACAAATCGGAACATGAACGTTTCCAATGACGAGGAAAGTTATCTATTTTGTGATATGCAATTTCCTAGGAAGTATCTATATGCATGCAACTTATGATGACTATGACTAAGAAGTTTACTGTGACTAAGATGTATATGACACCTAATGATGCAAGGTTTTTGAGCAAAATTTTAATAGTTTATGTCCAAGGCTGATCTTAAGAACCTAAAGCAAATAATGACAATGATGTTTCAGACTCAGCTCATGGTTTTTGATGTTTTCTATTGATAGGAAAATACGGTTCAAATTTTGACAAATGCGGTTTTTCCTCTAACAAATGTGGTTTACCAAGACACATGCGGTTCAAAAACTGACAGATGCGGTTTATCAAGACACATGCGGTTTGAAAACTGATAGATGTGGTTTGCATGCACACATGCGGTTAAGAATGTGATAGTTACGACTCATGATATGGAGACTGTGAAAAAATGAAAGTTTTGACAGACACATGCGGTCTTTCCCCTAACAGATGCGACTTTTTATGACAAATGTGGCATTTAAACTGACAATTGTGACTCAATTTTTTTACAATTGAAATTTTCCCGAAAGTTGATTTTGAGGACTTAGTTTGTTGATCAAGATTTTGACGAATACAACAGAGAACAAACACAACAATCAATGAATTTTCAGTTTTGTGATGGAAGGCCTGTTAAGACTCGAAAAACATTCACAACCTAGGCTTTTAGGATAATACTTGTTGAATTCTTACTTGGATTTCTCCAGCTACGCATATTTATGGTGAATGAATAGTACCTTGACCCCACCGGCTCCCCTCCACGAAACTCACCTATACGGGGCAACCAAGCTACTGTATCCATGAAACTCCCATGGCATACATTTCATTTCCACACATAAACCGTAAATATGTAAGATGGCTTCACAGGGCCGACCTTGTTGCGCCAACCAGTAGGTAGGATTTTGGTAACTCTACAACAAGGTGTTTAATAAGGGCATTCCATTCATGGGACACTATCCAACATCGGTGAGAGTCCATTTTTGTCCATCTCATCAGAATAGTGCGCGTGATTCATGGGCTTTCCCCAAGAATCCACTTTTATATACTGGCTGGAAGACATTTGGCTTTAGCGTGCTACCGGTTTGAGTCGTCTTGGGGTGAGTACTTTTTCCCACCAAGATAGGCCCAAGTTCTAGAGTCAGTAACCATTTCTCTTACACCCACGATCGCATGAATGTGCAAGGGGAGAGCATACTTCAGTGTACTGAATCATAAGGGTTACAGATGCGTGCAAAGCACCAGACAAAGAAGACAATGGTTCTTTTTAATCCAAACGACAATTGTTTATCTACCAAACAGGAAATTATTTTTAAACCCACATGACGATTATCTATCTACCAACAAAAGCTTGCTTAAATAAATAAATTAACACAAAGGCATTAGGTCCTGCATGCAAATTTATCAGTAGTTGATTGTTCTTCAACTTTCGTCCTATAGAAAATTGTCTTAGGTTTTTAAATTTCTTCTATGCTTCATCCTACAAAGACTATGTTATTCCACCTTAACACAACTGAAACAAATATTAGCGAATATCCAAACAACCTAAAAAGAAAAAATGAAAATATGGATGCATAGAAATCAATAAAAAAGTGAAAATTTTTACCAAGCAGATGCGGCTTTTGGAGCCATAAATGCAGTTCGACTGTTGACAGGGGGGTGCGGTTTGCGAATTTGTTGACAGGCGGATGTGGTTCACGACTTCCCGGATGTGGTTTTCTATGACTGATGCATCACTATTTTTCACAGATGTGGCTCGAGGATACAGATGCATCGTTTTGCATAATAGATGCGGTGTGCCATACGGAAAACCTGCAAAAAAGAATAGAAAACGAAAAAATGGAAAGATGAATATATGTGCGGATTTTGAAGCATGTTCATGTCAGGTTCACCAAATGTAAATGATATATTTTTTCTGCAAACTAGAATAACAATGTTAACACTAATCTAAAATCAAACAACAAAGAATGAATAAGTAAACTAAATAAACTAAACAATTTAATGGAAAGCTCTCACCGAATATGCGTTCACTCCTTTGAATTATCTTGATTGTTCTTCTCCATTTTGCCTTTTTTGTATTCTTGCCCTCAGATTTCTATGTTTGAATGCAAGCATAACTTCATCGAGTGTCTAAGCAAAATATCAAATATAAGTCTTTTCTCAAAATTGTATGATTTCGGGAGGAGGAATAATGATAATGATAGGCCATTTTATAGATTTTGGGTTTTCGAATGATCGGCTCAGATTGAAAGAGAGATTGAAGGATGAGATTGGTGAATGCCATGCAATGTCATTTTTGTCTCAAATAGAATGTGAGTTAGAACATAAGTTCAGGATCTTAATCTTCAAAAAAAGAAGAAAAAGACTTTGTATGCAAAAGCCAAAGTTGGAACTCAAAGATGAGGAATTCGAATGCATAATTAAATAAAAATATTTAATTAATAAACGCATACATGCATATGAGTTAGAACTAGTTAATCGACTAGTTGTAACAGAGAGTCTTCTTGCAAAGATAAACAGGTGTTGAATCCAGAGATAACTAGAGAACTAAAAATAGATCTTGAGTCAGAAGGTGAGTGAATGACTAGATAACTGATTGATAGAAGAATGTGACATAAATAGTTAATAAATGGATTAAATGTTAATTTAATTCAACATTCGAAAATAAGAGACTTTAATTAAATAAAGATAATTTATTTAATTTGACTTTTGAAAAGGATAATGTACATAATTAAATAATAAATATTTAATTATAGATAAAAGGGGTTAAATGAATAATTAAATAAAGATATTTAATTATAGTTGGAAAAGTATGATAAAGGGGTAATTAAATAATAAATTATTTAAGTGATAGATAAAGGGGGAAGAATTAATTAGTTCGCAAAATAATTAAATAAATATGATTTATTTAATTAATTAGGCTGAATAAAGATTAATAATGAATTAATGAATTAATTAAAAAGGGGTATTTAATTAATAGAGGAAATATGTGTTAGAAAGGTTAATTAAATAATTAACATTATTTAATCATGACCACGGACTATAGAAAATTATGTCGAATGCATACTTGTAGGCCTAGACCAATTTTCGGTATCTACACTAGTCATCGATCGTCGAAATCAATCATTTAAAATAAAAACTTTATCTTTGAAGCCCATCGGGCCTCACGAACCGACAAATGTCATAGCACTAGCTAGCCCATAAGACTATCCCTTCATACAACTATAGATGAATGAGGGCACGGTGAAAGGCCCAAATGAGAACATATGTTTCACTATATACCATTGATCAATCCTCAAACAACACCCACCTCCCTACGAAGGAACTGGCTCACCCTTAGAAAGTACCATGTGGCTATCACCTGCTAGCCCATGCCTTTAATATAATATGGAATAAAACAAGACATGCTCATGGGAAGCAGCACAAATATGACAACATCTTTAGTCCATTAGTTGTCAATCCTCCTTGAGAAGTATCGGTCATTCTTACCAAAGATACTGGGTTCACCATTATATGAGACATGTGGTCGAAGCCCGCTAGCGCATGTGAATAAAATAAGAAACAATAAACTAGCACGAGCATACAAGGAATGGTCAAGATTGAATATTTAGATTAAATGACTCATACGAAGCTTAATTTTGCACATTCCACAAGAGTTATTTATAAAGAGGGGCCATCCCTAGGTGAACGAGATACTGACCCATAATGAAGGCAAAGGATTCACATTTTATAGATCAAGCCTTCGACCATGAATACTGGGAAATATTTAAGGCGACCGACAAACCTAATATTAGGGGCTAGTAAATCAATGACTATGATGGCACAAGTGACCACTTAAGTGATGGGGAATGAGGACAACAAGTCAATGTAAAATTAAAATGACCAAGGGTTTTAGGCCAAATTTTGAATTTTTTATGAATATAAAACCCTGTCACAGTGACGGGAACATGACCTTAAATCAAGCACAAAGGACCAAGCCAAAATTTTCACAATTCTTTAGGATGGAACCAAGAATTTTTAAGGAGTTCCATTAGGATTGATCATGGATGTCTATGGAGAATCATGGAGAAATCTAGGTTGAGGAGATGTTACTAGCCATCAAATCAATGTAAAGAATTATTTTCAAAGTGGTTCCATCTTCCATTTTCTCTCAATCTTCAGCCTAAGGAAGGTTTTCATGTCACTAAGATTCATTTCAAATGTGATTTAGGTCTCTTAGTATGAGTATTGCATTGTCTTAGCTTCATTTAAGCATCTTATTCTTACACATTAGAATAGGGTTGCATCATATTTTAGATTTCCTAGTCTTAGACACACATAGGGCTAGGGTTTATGCAGACTTCTTATCTCTTTCAAAGTTTAAATACCAACTAGGGGTTTGAGAAATGTAAACCCCATGTTAGAAACCAAAATATATTCTATTTTGTAGGTGATTTTGTGGATATGGACCTGAATTTTGGTGAAAAAGAAAATTGCAGACTACAAGATTCTATTCCAACTTTATGATTCTCAAAAAAGTAGGAATGGAAAAAGTCACCATTAGTGGTGACATAGTCCCATTGAATGATTTTGTAAGAGATTTCTGGAGATTTTGGTACCTAGTTGGCTGGAACAGAGTCTAGAGTAGTTTGTCAAAACTGGGACTAAGTTGCCCAGCTTGGCGTATGTGTCCTAGTTGGCCTAAAAAGTAGATTTTCTAGAATTTCAGAGGTTTCTGCACTTCCACTTCAGCCCTTGTCAATTTCTAGGTGCACTTTTCTTATCTTTCCTCTTATCTTGTCTTGTATAGTCTTTATTCTATCATTTTTGTATATCATTATGTGATTTCAAACAATGTAGATTTCATTAGCTTGTATTTAATAGTTAGTTCATTTTCAGCTGTAATCTATTACATTCAAAATAATTCATTTAGACACATATCACATCACATTCAATTGCTAATTTTTAATGAAACCCCAATTTTTATGTGTGGAAAGAGATCCCCTTCCTCCTAGGTGAAAACCTTAGAAGCCATTCGGGAACCCTCCTTTTACCCTTAAAGTTTGGGGTTCACTATCCAACTGTAGTCTCCTCATATTTCTAGTGTAGTTCGGACACTATAGTGTAAGCTAGTAAGGTCTCCATAAGATCTCATTCTCCTCCAGTTAGTCGAACCTCACTCTCCAAAAGTATCAATCTCCATACTGCCATAGCTGCTTTAGAGGATAGTCGAAAGACCAAGGATACCCAACTACTATAGGACATGGGAAGCTAGTAGGCCTCATGCATGTGATATTCTCCACACACCAAACCTGCAGAAGAATACAATGCACCATACTGTCTACCTCCCAAAACAAAAACCATCCTAAATCATAGTACAAGTGTAAAAGGATGCAATTTCTCCAGGCATATATTATCCTGGACTTTGCCATCCCCCTTATCATATGCACTAACCCACCATCAAGGTATGTTGCACATCCATTTGGCAGGAGTAATAATGCAACAATATGCATCACAATTTGTCTAACCACTGGCACTCATGAATAAAGTAATAGTGCTAGGTTGATCTATCCTAACACCCTCTCATCATGAACCGGTCCATCTAGGTAGTATTGCATATCAACTTGCTGCTCATGAAAGGTATGGTCTCTTTGGAAGAACGCTCACTTCCCCCGAATAGGAACTCAGAGTATATGGTGTACATCCTCTAGAGTGATTGTCATCTCTCTAGTCCACAGGTGGAATGTGCATGTATCTGCATTCCATCACTCACATAATGCCATCAACATCGCATCATGGTACCTCATGGGGGTAATGAGGTACACCTAGTGGATCCCCACAACCTAAAAAAATTCTATGTATCCTCCGCTGACAAAGCAAGAGCTATATATCTCAAGAAGCTCAACTATCTCCCACCTAGACGTTGCCACAAACAGGTGGGTACCTATCAAAAATATCAAAATATCCTCTATAAATCATCTAATATCTTCAATTTTACTCTAATTCATCATGCAAGTGTACTAAGTTTGTCCTAGTGTGCTTTCCTTAAGGCCATATACACTTTAGAACCCTTTTGGGACACTCCGTGAAGAAACAAGACACTTTGTGAAATAGTGGGACACTTTGCGAACTTTTTTTCCAAGATCCTAAATTAACCTAAATATGCATATAAATCATTCAATAATTGGAAAATAACAATACAAAGGTAGAAAAATTGACTCACCTTGTGATAATTCTCTTTGTGTGCCACCTGGTCCCACAGTTCATCCAATCTCCCAGGCATGAAGTCTCTTTTGCTAGGCATCTTTCACTATTCTCTCGTCACTCTCAAGCCACAAGAAGGTAAAATGAATAAGTGAAAAATTACTTCATTTTTCATGCCTTTTAATTTCTCATTATCATGCAAACACATTTTTACTTTTACTCTCTTAGACATATTAGAGTGCATTTCATTCAAAAAAACATAACCAGTGCTAGTTAATTTCATTTTTGATGTCGTTTGTTGCGTCAGGATCATGTTTCTAGACCCTAAATTATCAATCACCTATCGTATGTGGCATGGTAGTTGGAAATTCACTCTGATATACATTTCCTCATTTGATGTGGCTAGATTTCTACCTTGATTCCACCTCTGTAAAGCAAGAGGAATCGAGGGCGGTCATACGTCTACCCTCAAATTTGATTTCTAGGAATTAGATAAGAGGATTTTTGGATAATAAATGAGTTTGTGTTGCAGGAAGTTATTCCTAATGTTGTGGTTTTATAGATAACTAACTTGGGGGCTTCATTCTCCCACCTTTGAATGAGTATCCTTTTATGAAACTGAACCACAATTTTTTGAGGAAAGTGGGTTCTCTTTGCACTTCTAAGGTTTTTCACCTAAAAGGAGAGAGGTCTTTCACACCCAAAACTTGGAGGGTTCATTCAATACTAGGACTAATGTGTTAAATGTGGAATGATCTAGATGAGGTGTTCTAAGTGCAAAGGGCTCATAAAACAAACTAACTAGTAATGTAAAACCTAGAAAATGAACTATGTTTGAAAACAGATTGAGATATGCAAACATGTACAAAATGACCTAGAAATGTAAAATATAATAAAAAAAAAAATTGGAAATGAAAGGTGTGCACCTGAGAATGAGTTACAGCCTGGATTGAAGACTAGAAATGTTATTGATGCTAAAAATTTGGCTTACTACGACACTTCCTCCAAGGTGCGCAGCTTACTCCCAGATCTGGAAAATTGTATCGAAGCTCGTTTCAGCCAAATGGGTATCCAAATCTATAAAGAACTCTGGAAAACATGCAAATTGGGACTAAGTCACCACTAATGGTGACTTACTCCACTTTGGATTTTCTGCAAGCTCGAAAGTCGAAATGGAATCCCTCATTCTACACTTTCTTCTTCTCCAAGTATCCGGTTCTAAAACTCTATTTTTCAACACTATGAGAGACTTTGAGTGGATGTTTTTCCCTAGCCAACAAGGAGGTTTCCTCAACAAGCTTTCAATCCATTCTAAAATTATTTCCAAGCCTCCACTATACCTAAATCTACAAACACACAAGGAGAGAAAGAGAGAAATGTTGATTGTTAGGGCAAGGGGGTTTTCCTTCGTCAAACCGCTTTTAGATAATTAAATCAAGTGGTGAAACAAGATAATGTAGCATGAAACAATGGAGTTAGTAACTTGCCTTTGATGATTGATTTTGAGTCTCTGCAACAATGAAGGAAGATTCAACCCTTGAATGCATAGGAGAGATGTCTTGATGACTTAGAAAGCAAAAAACCTAGCTTCCTTAAGAAGAAGGATGGATGAGTGATGAGTGATGAGTGAAGAATGAGTTAGCCAACTAGTTAGAGTGAAAATGAAACTTAGGAGATGTAGGGGAATCAAAAAATGAGGGGAAAACCCTTTATTTATACATGTTATGCCCTAATTTCTTTAAAATACCTCATCAGAGGCTGACCTTATGGTTTAGGAGACAATATCCCACCAAATATTAACATAAATTTGTTTTTTATGCCAAATAGGACTAAGTCTCCCAAGGTGGCGAATTAGTCCACCTGGGAAATTTTGATTGGTTGTCGAGAATTAAAGTGTGATTATTGTTGCTTAACGAGATTGTCTTTCGAAACGCACTTAAATGGGGCCTATAAGTGCATGTATGGGTCATTTTAACATAAGAAAGGGTCAATTTAGTGATGACAAGCCTAGGAAAGTGTCACAGTTTATTACAAATCTTTACAAAACTTTGGAATAAGGCTTGGAAAGGGGTTATTTAGGGGCTAAGATGCAAAAAAAAGGATCAAATTAGGTACAAAATTATCTTATTCTTCAAAGGTATACAATTTTTGGTGACACATTTAGCCCCCACTTTAGTGAGAGGATGAAATTGCTTAAAACTCACACTAAAGTATCCAAATGGTGCTAATGTGGATGGTGAATAATGAAAAAGATGAAGGAGGTGGTCAAGCCCCCAGGATTCAAGATCCTAAGTCAAATCGACATAAGTGCAAAAGGTCACATTCAAGGGTGAATGATTTGCATCAAAAAATGGTACATGATCACATAATGGAAAGAACTAAAGAAAGAGAATAACGAAAGTAAAAAGGTGAATCAAGCTTCGACCATTTATCTAGCTAGTTGTGGATCATATCTAGGTTGTTTACCAAAAAATGCATACTCACTCTAAGGCAATAGAACTCTTGGTTGTTCTCCAGGTGAGAAGTCCAAAAAGGTGAGAAACATACAATCATGGATAATATTCACTCATACACATGCAAGTGGCTATAGGGAAAGTCATGCCATTGGTTAGGCTTCCTGCTTGAACCATACCAAAGATATATCTCCTGATAACTTTAATAAGGTGCCACAAAAGAAAATGACCTTTGAAAATGATTTTTGAAATGTAAAATGGTGTAATGAATGTTCAAAGGGATTTTGTTTAGTTCGTGCAAGGTCTCATGTTAGGGAGAATCATGTGTAATGTGTCCGAGAGAGGAAAAGTGCAAATGGTCTCATCTTTTTTGTAAGAGAGGGAAAGTGCAATGTCTCATCATGGGAAATATTGTACCTAATGTTTACAAGAGACGAAATTGCAAGAAAAAGAAAATCACACAATGAAATGTGAGTGTTGATGTATGCCCCCACTTTAAAGTGTTTTCTAACACCATTACTATGATAAATTGCTTTAAATTAGAAGAAGAAGAAGAGATGAGAGCTTGTTCGGAAAGCCCTATGCCAAGTCATATGTTTCTGAGAAGTTGCATCATGAAAAAGATAGTATGTCACACCTGAGTCAACTTAAGGAATTTCATCACATCCCAAGATTTCTCTTATATGTTCATGAAAGTTTAACAAATAGTCAAAATAGACAACGAGGAGTGACATACGAGGACAAGGCTAACTAACCCTTTGCCCCCACTTAGTGAAGGACAAGAGTGAGAAATAAAGGATTGATGAGATGCAAGGTAGAGTGAAAATCAATGTCGATTAGAGGAATGTTTAGCCCCCACATAAGGAATAATACCAAAATCTTTAAGATGTCGAAATTTACTACTCAAGGCCTTAAATTCATTAGTAGAATGACCATGGATTTTGTGATAGGTGCAAAAGGAATTCTTGTGATAGAACTTCTTTCAAGTTTTTGAAGGAAGGGAGATAAAGTGATCTTGGAGGAGTCTCAACAAGATACCTCCTTGATCAAAGGTAGAAGGTTCTTCTATTGTTGGTGACAAAGATACTTCTTTCTTAGTACAAGATGTCATACTTACCCAAGACTCTATGGATTGTGAGATTTTGTATGCTCCTTTAGAGGAGTGTGTAAAATATAAATCATTAGTAGGTTGCAAGATGACATTGACATTAAGTGAGTTTTTATTTGTTTTTTTCATTTCAATTAAATAAGAACACCCAAGTCTCATTAGTTTAGAAGGGTTGTTTGGGATAGTGTTGATGTTGGATGAAGGTTTGATGATTTTGATGAAAGGACAATAAACAAGACCATGATTTTTAGTTTGCGTGTTAGGTTTGATAGGGGTGTGGATACCTTATTCATTAGCACCACATACTTTTCCACTATAGCTAAGTTGTTTCATGATATCGTAACCTTTTCCATAAATATTTTTTAGTTCTTTTGGATCGGGTGATTGTTTATTGTTGGCTTTGTTAGGACTAGAAAAAAATCCCACTCTTTTACCATCCTCCATCCATTTGTCTCCTCTATCTCACTTAAAATCACCACACCTTGATCTTATAATTAAGACAAGTCATTCAAAATTGGGTGACAAGATCCACAGTCCCATAAATATAACCTTTTGTATACAAATATTCCCCTGAACGTAATAGAGTAAAAAAATAAAAAAAATTGTTCTATGTGCCTTTGAGGTTCTTCCTCAAATCATTATCTTTATTTTCATTGCCATTTTTCATTTCATCACCCAACTCCATGGTAATTTCATGCCTGGCCATAATGTAGTAGAGCTGCTTCTCATATCATGAACTATTACTCCTTATCAAAGATATCATTCATATGTCTTTCCGATCAACAAGTCACATACCCTTCATTTGAGTATTTTTTGCATGTCGGAAAAAGATACACAAGGTCACTCTAATCAAAAACCCCATGAATGATAGTTAAAACATATTCAGGGAGACATAAGCCAGGTCACATTGATCAAAAGACCCTAGAGATAAAAATAATGCATAATCAGAGAGATAATACTTATCATCTCACCGATGAGGACCCATCTGCATGAGTAAAGCAGTCAGAGAAAAATTTTCCAGTCATACCAAGCTCAAAATTCACACCGATGCAAGCATCATCGATAAGAAACATAGATACTCTTACCGATAAAACTAGATTATCGTTATGTCAGAGAGACATGTATGTTTTACTATAATCCCTTAGGTCTCTCCGATGATGAAAGTCACACTGATGAAATCAAGATGAAGATAACGAATGGGAATCATTGGGGAGAAAATGTTTATCATCCTACTAAAGAGAACTTATTGGCTAGAAAATGGTTGTCGAAACAAAGTTTTCAAATCAGGTCGTGCTCACAAGTCATACCGATAGAAATCCCATCGGTAAGAAACATATTGCCTCATGCCGATAAAGTAGGTGAACAACTATCTCTTGGAAATATGTACAATCAAAGCCACTCACTCAGATCTCACCGATCATATCTGTCATACTCATGAGGGAGATTTACAGGGAATGTCTTACCAATTTAGCTGAATGAACAAAGCGTGGAAAAGAAGCATTAGGAAGACATGTAAAATTAGAGCAGGTCCTTCATTTCACTTTGATTATGAGGGTCTCTCTGATGATGGAAAAATAGGAAGATTTTCGAGGATAGCACTCATTTCACCCATGAAAGAGATTATTGGCAAGAAAAAATATAAATCATACCGAGCTTAAAATTCATGTCGATAGGGATGTTATCAGCAAGAGGCATATACAGTCTTACCGAAAAGGAAAAAAGATAATGTATTAGAGGGACACATAGGATTGGAATGAGTCCAGCAAATCTTCCTGAATATGAAGGTCACACCGATGAAAATCTCATCAGTTAGAAACATGTCTTCTTTCGTAGAAAAAGAAGGAGAACAACTATCAGAGACTTGTACAGTCGGAATGAAACACTCAATTCCCACCGATCCATTGGGTCACATCAAGGAAGGAAATTTTGAGGAAAGTCTCACCTACCCTTCCCAGTTGGTAAAGCAGTAGACGAAATGCATCGGGAAGACATATAGGGTCAGAGTGGATTTCTCAGGTCTCCCTAACTATATAGGTTACACTTTTAGCCCAACAACATGTGATTTCATCAGCAAAATATATCATATTGGTAAGAAATATTTTGAAGCCCCTGATAGAGTAAGCTACACCAATGAAAGAATTTTTGGGGAGAGTCTTTTTGATCCATTTGAATGGACAAAGTGAGGGAAGAAACATATTGGAGGGACACATGTAATCAAATTGAATCCCTCAGGCCTCTTCAACTATGATGGTCATGCCGATGGTAATATTTTTGGGAAGAGTCTCACCGACATACCCTAATGAATACAACGTTAACAGAATGTGTATTGGAGAGACTAGAGTTCATTGGGATAGTGTTCCATTCTCTCAATGAAGGTTCATGTCAGCCCGAGTGTCATACAAAATGGATGATATTTCTTGGAAGGACACTGGTTGAAGACTAAAAGTGATTTTTATGAGACCTAACATCGCATAGATATCAAAACTTCTCTCCTTGAAAATGTAAACATCAAAAAGGAGGAAGAGGAGATGTTGCACAATATCGGTAAGACAATCAAGTGGTCTACCTGATGAGGTGTAAAGTTTAAAAGGGCATCCTAGATCAAAAAGACACTAATGAAAAGGTGCTTCCTTTTCATGTTTCTATATAAGTTGGACATATTGTGGTTAAAAAGGGGAGATCATAGTTGACAAGATAGGAAAATACAGATATATACTTCTCATACTCATACAAATTGTATAAAAAATGACTATGTTGCATGCATAAATTTTGGGAGGTTTAATGGAAGATATTGAATTCTATGGCTCAATATTGGTTTCTATTATTTGTTAATTAAAAAAAATTATATGGATGTCTCCATAGTGATACTTATCTATTATTTGAATATGTGTATCCAAGTTGATATTTCAATTTCATCAAAACACACTTTTTGTTTCTATGTGATCAGTTTAATTGGTTTCTATTAAAGAATTAAAATCCTTTTAATTGATTATAGTGACTTGGGGGTAACAATTGGATCAATAAGAAGAGTTAGGTAATTGATAAGATTATCAGGTTGTCTCCAAGGTTGACATTCCTTATTATTTAAATTGATATATCAAGGATATTTTCAATTTATCAAGGCACATTTTTTGTTCTTATGTGGTTCAGTTAATTGGCTCCTTCAAGGAAGGACGAAATTATTTTAATTAATCACAGTAATATTGAAAAAGGTCATTTGGATCAATAAGAAGAGTTTGTCAATCACATATTTGCATGCTTATACAAGTTATAAACATTCACAAGTTCCAAACAATGGGGACTGAAACCAATAATGATCACTCATCATTATATTTCTTTGACTCTGCATACCCAACAAAGAACTAGTGTTTCTATTCAATCATATATAATTCACTCTAGAAACTTTAGAAAGTATTCATTCCAAATAAATACATATGTTAACTGAACATATTTAGATACCTTGATATTGCTTATACAATTTATACCATATTAGCCATTACATCTACTTCACTTTACATTGCCATCGTAAGTAGATTTCATTAGTTAAGAGTAACATAGATTTCAAATCTCCTTCATTAGTAAGGTCAACCCACCTAGGTTTAGCAGAACTTGAAGAGTAGGGAGTCATTAACCTAATAGGTTAATTTCGTTTATTGGTTTAGAAACGTTGCAAGTTTGATCACAGAGCCTAGCATTCTCTTAGGACTTCAAACTTGCATTTTTGAGATCCAACAGATTGACGACTCTGCTAGGGAGCAAGAAAATTATGAACCCTAGCCTTCCACTATAGATTTATTCAAAAATATCATGATAAATTGAAGACTCCATTGGGAAAGAACACAACCATTTTCCTACTTATGAAAAAGTAGGTGGGAACTCTAAAGAACTTATATGGCTGATGAAATAAGCATCAGATCATAAAGAATAGACAACAGACATTAGAGATATTTCATATCATCCAACATGAATGGAAGGTCTTTACATGAGGAGAGTCCCAAAAAGAATATTGTTAGGTGGACAGATAAACATGGATCTCCTAATGGAAAATGGCATAAAAATAAGGGAGAAACAATATATAAACAACTAGAGGATAATATGAACACCTCAGATCAACCCTTCAAAACTTTTGATGCTCCTTTCCATGCCAATGATGGAAACCCAAAAACACCAACTGGAAGAAATAATCTAAATGATATTGTCCTCAATTTCCAGCTAGATCCACAACAAGAATAAGAGCTCAAAGCCTAGGCTGAGGAAGAAGAAAAATTAAGGTAGGAGGAATATTACATGAGATTCTCACTACAACAAGGAGAGGAAAATCAGGGAGAGTGTGCTAACCATGTTGTTGTGGACATTAATATTATGTCTGATCTAGAAATGGAAGCACATTTGGAATGGAAAAGACAACCACTCATAAGGAGACAACATATGATACAAGAAAGTCAAGAGATAGATCGACAAATGGCTCAATTAGACATCCAAGCGCAAAAACCACCAAAATATGTTCCTCCACATAAACAAGGTATCAATGGTAACCCTCAAGGAACATCTCAAAACATTGGTGCTCTTGGTACTGCAAGATTACCTCACAATATAGATGGTAATCTGAGATAGCATGCCCAACATAACATACCACTAAAAATATCCCAACCTCAAAATACTGGCAATGCCTCCTAATACTATCCTCCACCGGGTCAACAATATGTCCCACAACATCAATAATATATGCCAAATTAGAATGTACATCCTCAACAAAAATACAATGTTTATCATCAGCCTCAGAATGGATACCAACAATACCCCAATCTACCACCCCGGAATATGCCTCCACAAAAACTTGTAAGTAGACAATTTTATTTAACAAGATATCAATTATATCGATACCCAATGGACAAAAAATGGAGAAATATGGTTCCTAAATTCAGTGGGAATAATGCAATATCAGCTGAAGATCATATTAGAAATTTCAATACATTTATACAGGATATTGGTATGGAGTACGAAGATGTAAACATGAGACTATTTATGATGTCATTAATTGAAGAAGCAAGGGACTAGTTCAATGGTCTACCCAATGTTTCAATTTATTCTATAGTAGACTTTCAGAATCAATTTCTAGAACAATATGGGAATCAATGTGCTCCTGAGTTTTCTTTACATGAATTGATAAGCATTCAAAATATCAAAATGAATCAGTCTATGATTTTAATCAGAGGTTCTCTAAATTGTACAATAAGATACCACCTGGGTCCAAACTGACTAACCCCACAACCTTGAGTATTTATTTGAAAGCCTTTGACCTAAAAATAGGATATCAGCTTAGAAATAGATTCCCTAGAAGTTTGACAGAAGCACAAAAAATAGCGCTGACCATTGAGAACACCAAAAAAGCTGCTAGGATGACTGGTAAAAGAGATAATCTTAGAATTCTGCAAAAATATAACAAACTCTAGAGGCAGGAAAATACATATGGAAATGAAAGACCAAGACTACATGACATGCCATATATTACAAATTTGAAGGATTTAAAACCCATAGTTGATAAGCCTTAATATAAGGAGACCCTTAATCCCTTAAAGAAGAAGGAAGCATACATGGTTAACAACCAGCCTTGGTGTCAAGCTTGCAGGTTGTCTCATTCCCCAAATCACTGTGTTGTAGCCCAGTCAATACAAGAAGCATAAATACCAGTCAACAATGAAGAAGAGGATGATACAATATACTTAACCTCTCATACCCTCCATCTGATTGAGCAGGAATATTCCTCTTCAGAAGAAGGCTATGAGTATGATGTTGACAACCAAAGGTACAATATTCATATGGTAGAACAACATGTCTTCTCTGATCAGGAAAGTGAAATTAATGATGAATCATAGCCTCCTTACATACCACCTAAGTCAAACAAGTCAAGATGTAGGAGGGAAACAAAAGAAGAGATCAAAGAGTTAACCATTGCTGTAGTAGAACAAGAAAAAAGCAATTATGGGTTGAGGAACAAAATGATAAATGTAGATGAAGGCACTCCAAGGGGATTTTTTAGGAAAGAAAAGGGGACAACTCCATAGAAAACAAAGAAGGTAGAAAATAAAGAACTCAATAAGAGTAAGCAAAGAAATTTTCCCAAAAAGGAAGAAAAAGAGCTGAAAAAAAAACACAAGCATGATGAAACCAATAAAAAGGAAAAAGAAGAAAATAAAGGAGATCCACTAGAACAAAAGAAGATAGTTAAAACTGAGAACACCTCTTCATTTGATTTCAAACAAGATTTTTCTTAGGTGAATATGTGTGTGCCGCTATTAGAAATGATGAAGATAAAAGAATATAGAGAGATTTTTATTCAATTATTATCCAATGGAACCAATACAAACACAAATTTTGAAGATAAAAAAAAAAAAGGAGGTATAAAAGTCCTTGAAGTTTGTCTTGGTGATGAATTGATGAATCCTCCATAGGGGGACCCATTTTTTACCATATTACTCATAAACAAAAAAATGGTGAGAAATTATATGATTGACTCAGGGGCTACTATTAACATCATGCCAGTAGAAGTTATGAAATAACTTGGCATGTGGGTGGACACTAATGGTGGTAAATGCAATGCCATGGATAGTAGACTTGTCCCAGTTGTGGGAATCATGAAGGATGTAGAAGAAAAGTTAGTTGCTTATCCATAAGAAGTATATACTATTGACATAACTGTAATTGACACTCCTCATTTTGGTATGCTCCTGTCAAGACAATGGACTATTGCAGTTGGAGGAAATATACAATTTGACCTGTCATATGACACAATACTAAAAAATAGTGAAGAAGTCAAACTGTATAGAGAGCCAAGATTAAATTAAATTGTGGATTATGTTTCTCAAAATCTGTTGAATCGATTCTGCAATGTGGATCTTGGAAGTTTTGGAATAGAACCCTCATAGCCTAAACTAGTGAATACTTATCCAATTGATAAGCATGTTTCCAAGAATGAACATGGTGTGTGGAAAATTTACTTTGATGGAGAATGCAGTAGAGAACGCAATGGAGCAGGAGTGGTATTTTTTTCACCTGAGGGTACTACATTCGAGTATTCATTTTTATTGACATTTAAGTTTACAAACAACATAGCATACTATGAAGCCTTGCTAATTGGGCTGAACATGGATTTCAAGCACAAAATCAAGCTATTGACCATTCTTGGGGATACTGAATTGATCATTTCACAAGTAAGATCGAAATATGATATAAAAAACAAAAATTTGAAGCAGTACATAAATGTTGTGTGGGATACTATTGATTTTTTTGATGCCTTTTCCATTGATTGGATCAATAGGTCGCAAAATTTGATGGAAGAATTTCTGGAAAATATAGCTTTGAAGAGAGATGATGCCACTTTGGTGGAGATTTCACAAGTTGAATTCAAAACAAGACCTATCATCCTTGATAATATTTACATCTGGCAAGTTTTTGATGATGATACTGATTTGATCAAATTTCCACATTGTATTGACCAGTATAAAGAACATGAGATTGATTTTAATGCATTTGTAGAGGAAATAGATGGGAAACAGACTGTGATTGGAAAAGAGGTTGTTCAACTCAAAACTAAAAAAATTCCTAAAGGACTTCTGGTGCTAGAAAGGGTGTTCAATGGAAATGATCGAGCCCTAATGAAGCAAACACCTATAAAAAGAGAAGATGTTGAAGAAATCAACCTCGGGACTGAGTTGGCACCAAAAACAGTGTACATTGGAAAGAAGATAAGCCCAATGATCAAAAAAATGATTTATTAAGGAAATAAAAGCACATCTTTGCATGGTCTTATGAGGACCTTAAAGCATACAGGGTAGATCTATTGCAGCATGTGAACCCATTGAAACTAGGTGCAAAACCTTTCAGGCAGAAAAAGAGACCCATAAACACTACTTTGGAACCTAAAATGCATGAAGAGCTCATGAAGCTTAGGGAGGGAGGTATTATCAAGCCAATTAGACATTCATTTTGGGTCTCCAATCTAGTTCCAGTCATAAAGAAAAATGGGCAGGCCAAATCCAACAACAAAAGCATCCTGAAGATCACAAGAAGAGTGTTGGATAACCACCAAAGGGCTTGGGATTCTAAGTTGAGGCTCACCTTATGGGTAGATAGGATCACTATGAAGAAGGCTATTGGTAAATCACCTTTTGAACTTTCATATGGAACTTAGTCTAGAATCCTTCTACATAATATAGTATCGGTATGTAAGTTCATCTTACAAGAAGATTTCGATGTTCCTGAACCTATGGAGGAAAGGATGGAAGAATTAATGAAACTCGATGAAATCCGAAATCAAGCCTAACAACATAATAAGAAGAAACAATTACAAATGAAATACTTGTATTACAAGAAGGCTAAAAATATAAGTTTAAAATGGATGATATAATTCTCATGTGGAATGCCAGGAATCAAGACAAAGGAAAGCATGGTAAGTTTGAGGCCTTATGGTTAGGACCCTTTGTCATTGTTGGCAACGGAGGTGAGGATTCCTATTATGTCCAGAACATTTAAAGAGAAGAACAAGAATTTCCAGTCCATGGGTAGTTCCTCAAACATTTCTTTTCTTAAATAACATAAAAAGGATTAAGGATTTCCAGTGCATGGACAATTCTTAAACACACCTCGAAATAAATTTTTCTAGGCATAGTAGTCTAGGTGAAGGTCAAGACTTGCCAGTGCATGGACAATTTCTGAAATACCTTCTGAAATTCATAATTCCCATGCACAGTAGTTCTAGGTTCACATAACATTCCATTTTCCATACATGGTCTGCTTCCCAGAGATTTTATGGATTCTTGCAATGATCTCACATTCATTCATCCCTAGTCGAAGCCACTGTTAGGATTGGAAAAAATAGCACTTTTTTACCATCCTCCATCCATTTGTCTCCTCTCTCTCACTCAAAATCACCACACCTTGATCTTATTATTAAGACAAGTCATTCAAAATTGTGTGACAAGATCCACAGTCCCATAAATATGGCCTTCTATATACAAGTATCACCCTGAACATAACAGAGTAAAAACATAAAAGCAATTAATATATGTGCCTTTGAGGTTCTTCCTCAAAGCCTTATCTTTATTTTTATTTCCATTTGTCATTCATCACCCAAATCCATGGTCATTTCATTCCTAGCCATAATGTAGCAGAGTTGCTTCTCATATCATGAACTATTACTCCTTATCAGAGAGATCATTTATATGTCTTTGCGATCAACAAGTCATAGATCCTTCATTTGAGTGTTTTTCGCATGTCAGGAAAAGATACAAATGGTCACACTGATCACAAACCCCCTGAATGGGAATTAAAACATATTCGAGGAGACATAAGCCAGGTTACAGTGATCAAAATACCCTAGAGATAACAATACTATTAGTGTAATTAATTATTTAATTACACTTTATTAAGTTTACTTAGGTTTTGATTAGGTAATAATTAGTTTACTTAATTAATAAGTAAGCTTTATTTAGTTGAGCTATTTTAGGGCAACATTAGGGTTGCATACATTTCTTTTATAAAGCAAATGATCTCATGTAATTTCTTAAATTATGAATATATCAATTTGCACATCTTCATGCGAAGCTCTTCTTTTTTATTGTTTTTCTCTTTTTTGGAAGGCCTTTTGGTTTGCATGTCTAATCTTGGTTTCTAACATGGCGTCAAAGCCTTGACATGCAACTCCTTCTCATTTTTTTGAGAAAATCATTGCAGAGTTCGTTTGGGGTTCCTCGAGGATTTCATGCCTTGAGCCTATCTATGCGGTGTTTTGGATCAAATCGAGCTTCACCATTGGATTCAGAGCACTAGAAAAAGTTAGGATTGGCTTTTATTTTTCTGATTTTGGTCATCGTTGAAGAAATATGTGAGGGTTTCAAGCTCAGTTATTTTTTGCAAGCTCTGGAGGTAGCTTATTTTTCGGAGCATTTTGAGCACGAACAAAGGTCACCATCGTGTCCTTAGCAGCCAAAAACCCTAATGATGCCTGTCGTTTGGCCGATTTCCGAGCACTTGATCCAGAACAAAAAAAAATTTTCTTAGGGAGACCATACAAACTCCCCAACACATAGTCCGAGGCACAATTTTTGAAAAAAATGCAAAAAAAAATCACATTCGCAAATTGGTTTTTGCGGCGTGAGTGCAAATGGTCTTTGCCACTGAGTGGCCACCGGTCCGCCGCCGCTGCCAGTGGCTCCCCCACCTTGCACCGCCAATCCCAGCTAGCCCCTGCGAGCTCTAGCACCATCCACTGAGGTCTTATGGGGGACCGAGCGCTATGCGCCCAGCCCGTAGCCAACTCCAACACCCTGCCCTGGTCATATCGACGACTAGGGGCTCTGCCATATTTTTTTCGTAGGGGGGGTAATTTTTTGTGGCGACGACCAGATAGCCATCAATTTTTTTCCCATGAAGTGCTAACGTTAGTATGACATCATCGGCCTATAGCCCCTCTTTGGCCCCTCCTAACCCCAGTTTTCCCAAAAGGAGCAATTTTTTTCTTTATGGCATAACTTGGGCATACGATATCAAAATCGGGCAAACGAGATATCGTTAGAAAGCCTATTCGAAGCACTATCCTATGGTGTAGTTCAAGTTTTAGTAATTTTATTTTTAGCTTCATTTATTTCTATTTGAAGTCAGATGTTCATTTATCACTTCCGAGCTCATAATGTTTTTCCACGATCTCTGATTTTTGCTATCCTTGCGGCATTGAACTGGTATTGAGGAGCTCTATGTTTTTGTTTTTGCACTTTTTTTTTGTATCTGTCCTAGGTTTATCATTATTCCATATTTTTCCCAATGGGTTTTTTGGAGATTACTTGGATATTTTGGCAGTTGGGAGGGTGTAACTTGAATCTTTGCACTTCATTTTAGTATCACATCATTCAATAATTGACTACTGCTTTATAGATTCCAGGGTTGTTCTCATTTGGATTTTTTGAGTGTTCCATGGCATCGGGTCTAATGTTGCATTATTATGATTCCGATATGGTTTCTTGTAAATAGAAGTATCTTTCCTTGCTTTCCAGATTCAGGTTCTAGTGTTACTCCATAGTGTTCTTCTAGTGCTTCTTCGCAGCAGGTCATCTCATTGAGCGGGGGGTTTGTCCCACTGGGTTTTCTCCTCTTTATCTTACTCTTTCATTGCATTTGTACATGGGTACCTGACTAGGCCTTGTTGTCGGGACCCATTCACACTTTCTTGCATTCATCTTAGTTTTAGGTGCATGATTTTTTTATCTCCCTAAGTTGCACTTAAGGGAGGGTGTTGGTGTAATTAATTATTTAATTACACTTTATTAAGTTTACTTTAGTTTTGATTAGGTAATAATTATTTTACTTAATTAATAAGTAAGATTTATTTAGTTGTGTTGATTTGGGTCAACATTAGGGCTGCATACATTGCTTTTATAAAGAAAATCATCTCATGTAATTTCTTAATTTCTGAATAATATCAATTTGCACATCTTCATCCAAAGCTCTGCTTTTGTACTATTTTTCTCTTATGTGGAAGGCCTTTTGGTTTGCATGTCTTATCTTGGTTTATAAAAATACTACATAATCGGGGAGATAATAGTTATCATCTCATCAATGAGGACCCATTGGTATGAGTAAAGCACTCAGAGAAAAAAATTCAATTCATACCGAGCTCAAAAATCACACCGACAGAGTCATCATTGGTAAGAAACACACATACTCTTACCTATAAAACTAGATGATTGATATGTCAAAGAGACATGTATGATTGGGTAGAATCCCTTAGGTCTCTCCAATGATGAAAGTAACACCGATGAAATCAAGTTGAAGATAACAAATGGGCATTATCGAGAAGACAATGTTTATCGTCCTACCGAAGAGGACTTATCGGCAAGAACAAGGTGGTCAAAATGAAGTTTTCAAATTAGGTCAAGCTCATAAGTCATACCAATAGAAATCCCATCAGTAAGAAACATATTTCCTCCTACCGATAAAGTAGGTGAACAACTATCTTGAGGAAACATGAACAATCAGAGCCACTCAGTCAAATCTCACAGATCATATATGTCATACCAATGAGGGAGCTTTTCAGAGAATGTCTTTCCAATTTAGCTGAATGAACAAAGCATGAAAATCAGAGTAGGCCCTTCATCTTTCTCCGATTACGAGGGTCTCTTTGATGAAGGGAAAATAGGAAGGTTTTTGAGGATAACACTCATTTCACCCATGAAAGAGCTTATCGGAAAGAACAAGCTGATCAGAAGAAAAAATCTAAATAACACTGAGCATAAAATTCATGTTGATAGGGATGTTATCAGATAGAGGCATACACACTCTTATTGAAAAGGAACAAAGATACTATATCAGAGGGACATATAGGACCAGAATGAGTCCAGCATATCTTCTCGACTATGAAGGTCACATTGATGGAAATCTCATCTATGAGAAACATGTCTTATTTAATCAACAAAGATGGAGAACAAATATCAAAGAGACTTGTACATTTAGAATGAATCACTCAGTTCCCACCGATCTATTGGGTCACACCGAGGAAGGAAATTTTTGGGGAAAGTCTCACCAACCCTTCCTAGTTAGTAAAGTAGTAGAGGAAATGCATCAGGAAGACATATAGGGTTCTAGTGAATTTCCTAGGTCTCATTGATTATACAAGTTACACCAATATCCCAACAACATGTGCTTTCATCAACAAAAGATATCATATTGATAAGAAATATTTTGAATCCCTCAATAGATTAAGCTACATCGATGAAAGAAGTTTTGGGGAGAGTCTTGCTGATCCATTTAAATGGATAAAGCGAGGGAAGAAACACATTGAAGAGACACATGTGATTAGATTGAATCCCTCATGCCTCTCTGACTATGATGTTCATGTCGATGGGAATATTTTCGGGAAAAGTCTCATCGACCTACCCTAGTGAATACAATGGTAACAAAATATGTATCAGAGAGTATAGAGTTCACCAGGATAGAATTCCATTCTCTCAAAAATGGTTCATGTAAGCCTGATGGTCATGCAGAATGAATGATATTTATCAGGACACTGGTCGATGACCAAAAGGGATTTCTATGAGACCTGACATTGGATAGACATCAAAATTTCTCTCCCTGAAAGGTTAAAAAACAAAAAGGAGGAAAAGGAGATGTTGCACAGTATCAGTAAGACAATCAAGTGGTATGCCCGATGAAGTGTAAAGTTTAAAAGGGCATCCCAGATCAAAAATACATTTAATGAAAAGGTGCTTCCTTTGCATGTTTCTATGTAAGCTAGACATATTATGGTTTCAAAATGGAGATCATAGTTGAGAGGATAGGAAAACACAGATCTATACTTCTCATACTCATACAAATTGTATCAAAAATGACTATGTTGCGTGCAAAAATTCTAGGAGGTTTAATGGAAGATATTAAATTATGTGGCTCAATATTGATGTCCATTTTTTTTAATTCAAAGCAATTAGCTGGTTGTCACCATACTGCTACTTCTCTATTATTTGAATTTGTGTATCCAAGTTGATATTTTAGTTTCATCAAAACACACTTCTTGTTTTTGTGTGATCAATTTAATTGGTTTCTATTAAAGAATTAAAATCCTTTTAATTGATTACAATGACTTGGGGGTAACAATTGGATCAATAAGAAGAGTTAGGTAA
This sequence comes from Sequoiadendron giganteum, assembly GCA_007115665.2. Lineage (NCBI taxonomy): Eukaryota > Viridiplantae > Streptophyta > Pinopsida > Cupressales > Cupressaceae > Sequoiadendron > Sequoiadendron giganteum. Next base: position 20,193,679 of record CM021108.1, on the reverse strand, counting down.
GTGATAATATTATCAGGTTGTCTCCAAGGTTGACATTTCCTTATTATTTAAATTGATATATCAATGATATTTTCAATTTATGAAGGCACATTTGTTGTTCTTGTGTGGTTCAGTTAATTGGCTCCTTCAAGGGAGGATTACATTATTTTAATTATCACATTAATCTGGAAAAAGGTCATTTGGATCAATAAGAAGAGTCTGTCAGTCACATGTTTGCATTTTTGTACAAGTTATAAATATTCACAAGTGCCAAACAATTGGAATTGAAACCAATACTAATCACTCATCATTATATTTCATTGACTCCATATACCCAACAAAGCACTAGTCTTTCTATTCAATCATATATAATTCACTTTAGGAACTTTAGAAAGTATTCATTCCAAATAACTACATCTGTTAACTAAATTTTTTTATATACTTTGATATTTCTTATACAATGTCCTCACTAAAATGAGATTATATGAAATGTCACGAGGCATAACATGGATCAGTGTGTCTAATGTGGCCATTCCAACTATAAGAGACAAAATCATCACATCAAGTGGTTTTTGTCCTACACTATCAAATCCACTAATAGATAAAGAGGTAGGTTGAATGTTTGATTTACTCACATCCAACCTATCCGAAATATTTACACTACACACATTAACAATGGAGCCATTGTAAAGAAGGGTTCACTTTATCCCTATTCTTTTGTATTGAGATATGATTATGAAAGCTTCAGCTTGTTTTTGCACTTCCAAAGGAGGGAGCTCACTTTGGTGGAAAACAATGTGAGCATTCAAGCCTTGAATCATAGCTACTATTTCATTTGTTTGCACATTAGGAGGGTTAATAATTTTTTGTAAGGCATTTTGCATCATGTTATGGTAGTGAGGGGAGGCTTGAATAGGGTCCCATAAGGAGATCATAGTAGGAGTATTCTTAAGATGGTCAAAAAGATCATACTCCCTAATGAGTGAATTTAAGCGAGGGACAATAGGTACTATGGGAGTGGATAAAGGTAAGGGTGTTGAGGTTGATTTTTGTGATTGCGGGCTGTTTCTTGTCTAATGTGTATGAGCAATGGGTTGATCCCACAATGCTGGTTTAAAATTTTTGGGAGATTTTGATTTTTGTTGAAATCACATATTTTTTAAAGATATAATGATTTAAGCCTTGAAAATTTCCATTTTAAGGATTCCAATTGAAGAGGATTTGATAAAACCACCTTAGATAAAACCCCCTTGGATAGAACCCCACTAGTATTAAACCATACCTATACCGAAGTCTCCTTTACACCTATCAAAATGCTGATAAAAAAACACTTTTGATTTACCTTTTGGGGGATCAAATGAATTCATTAAAAAAATATTTTTTGTAAGTATATATTCCTTATTATAAGCTTCCGAAAAAGTAAAATTTTAAATAAGTTTAATTTTATTATCATATTTATTTTTTATTTGTTGTGAATGCAGGTTTTTCACCGAAAATCAAACTCTTTGTTATGCACATGTGGAAAAATAGAAGATTATCAAAAACAAAATTTGAAAAATATCAGTGCACTAGATATTGAAATCCTTGATCCAACAAAAAAGAAAAGAAAAAAATTTCAATACATACAAAACAAGTTATGTTGTATACAGTGCGCCTATGTCTGAATAGTAATTTGTTTGACTTCAAAACTTGATTAAGGAAAAAATATTCAATAAAACACTATGAAACCAAATTAAAGTGCTAGATATCATAGTTACAAATCTAAATTAAAAAAAAAAGTAAAAATTTATCCTTCATGGAAAAAAATTTATGTTGTATACTATGAGCATCACTCCTTAAAAATGGTGTTCACTGAAAAAAACTTGTTTTTGAAGGAGATGGAAAAATAAGTGATTTGATTCCAAATTTTTTGAAAAAATAATATCTAGAATCTACAAACAAAATTTCACAAATCACTAATTTGCATCATCTTCAAATTCCTCATGGTTTAGCCACTCTAGGTTCCCCAAAGTGAATATTTAGTTAGAAAAAATCAGTTCAATGTCCAATTTCACCAAAAATTGTAAACCAGTATTGTGGGATCACCCAATGATATCATAAGTCGGCTACTGTGACACATTATTCTTAGGTGGGTAAAGGATAAGTTCAATTTTATGTTTTCTTGAAGGTGGATAAAGGATGAGTTGAGGTTTAATAATATTAACGCCCCTAGGGGTTATAGGACATAATAACCCAGCCAAAATAACCCTAGACAGAATAACCTGGTCACAATAACCCAAGGACAAAATAACCTAGGGTCATAATGACCCAAGACAAAATAACCCGTGGTCAGAATAACCCATGGATAAAATATCTCCATAAGAATAATTTATGTTCCTTGTAATCATATTTATAATTTAGTTTAATAAATAGTTTTTGTGAATATTTATGGTCATTTGCGCAAATGAAGAGATATGAGTGCAAATTGGAGCAAAAATTTGGCATAAGAATTGAAAAATATCTGAATTCTAATGTTCAAATTGATTTTATGTCATTTCTAGTTTACTAGCTTAATCTAAAATAACCATGGGTTATTCTATCCATGGATTATTCTGACCATAGGTTATTCTATCCATGGGTTATTTTTGTAGGCACATAAAAATGACCTAGATCCATAGGCTCTTCTTCTAACCCTAATTAGGACATTTTAATTATGTCCCTAACTCACTTCAAATTATTAATCAGATAATTCTTAATTATTTAATTAATTCATGTCCCTTTCTATTCTTCTTGATTATTAAATAAATAAGTTTGATTTATTTATCTAATACGTCACTAATTGTCTAAATATCCTCTTATAATTAAATAAATTTCTTAATTTATTTACCCCTTTACATCTTCCTAATTATTAAATAAATAACTTTATTTATTTATTTAATTATGTCACTAATTAAGTCCTCTTCTTCCTAAAATTAAATAAATTCTTATTTATTTAATCCACCTTCCACCATAATTAAATAATTATATTTAATTATCTAATTATTCATTAACCTCTTCTCTTTAAATTAAATAAATTTCATTTATTTAATTTAAAAGGTCCCCTTTGTCACATTCCTCTAAATTAAATAATAGCTTTATTATTTAATTCTCACTTAAATTAAATAACCCTTTATTATTTAATTTCTTCTAAATCTTATCTATTTAAAATAAGTCCCCGCACATAAATTAAATAATTTTATTATTTAATTCCCCAACAACTCCGTTTTCCGTGCCCAAAATCTTTTGTCACATGCATTGTCAGCCATTGATTTGATTCTCTAAAGAATCAATCTTGACCCTTCATTTCGAATTTGACCTAATGTTGCCCTAACCCTAATTGTGGGTTACTTTATTGAATCTCGTCCATTGATTCTAGGGCATTTACTAACTTTCAATCTTGGCCATTCACACAAAATTGCCTTTTCTATAAAAGAGCAATTTTGGTCTCATTTTGATCATCTTACATTGTCATATTTTAGAAATATTTCATCTCTTGCATTTTTAGAATATCTTGCATTTCATATTTTATCATCTAACATTGTCTTTTGCAGATCATTTACATTGCATGTAGATTTATATTCTCTTGCATTTTAGATTAAATCCTTCAACACTTGCTAGGTCATGTCATAAACTTATTTTGCTCACAGAGAGGCTGAGGGCATCCATCATATTGTAGCAAGTAGAGGAGGTTCAATAGAAGTGAGCCATGGAGGAGAGAAATGGGTGAGACTGTTCTAGTCTCATTCCTTTTCTCTTTATTCCTCCTTTGCATTTTATTGATTGATTGATATTATTATTGCATGCATGTTCTAACCCTAGTTCAATCTTGCAAGGAAATATATTTAGATCATTACAATTATGACCTTGGGTTATTATGATAGGGTTATTGTGTCCAAGGTTATTTTGGCTAGGTTATTATGTCTGGATACCCTCCTAAGGAAGGAGAGTCTAACAAGAGCTCTGCATCTTCTGCTAAGGGCATAATATTATGATTGTCAATGTTATCCTTGTCTTGCATCATGGTATCCTCCTTGGTGGAGCCCCGAAACAATTTTCCTAGTTCTATCATGAAAATTGTGAAAAACTTCAGTTTAATCCCTTGTTTTTTGGTTTTAGGTTGTGTTCCTTGTCACTTTGATAGGTTTTTACTTTTAAAAAATTTCCAAAATTATGGCATAAACCCTTGATCGTTATAATTTTACATTGACCTATTTTTCCCATTCCCGGTCACTTAAGTTGTCACTTGTGCCATCAGAATCATTAATTTACTAGCCCCTGGTCATAGGTTGATAGTCGCTTCATGTCTTTTCAAGTTTTAATAGTCGAGTGCTTAATCTAAATAAATTTTAAATCCTTAGCCTTCTTTATGGGTCAGCACCTCATTCACCTAGGAGAACCCCTTTTTATAAATAAATTTTATGACATGTGCAAAATTATGCTTCGTATGAGTTGTCTGATCGAAGGAATCAATCGTGACCATTCCCTATAGGCCCGTAGTGTTTTATCATTTCTTATTTTATTCATACAGGTTGGTGGGCCTTAGTCATGTGTTTGGTACGATGGTGGACCTGGTATCCTTGGTAACAATGACTGGATCATTTCAAAGTGATCAATGGTTGATTTATAGATGATGTGGCCAAATCTTCACCGCTCCTTGCTAGCCCATCTTGTTTTGTTAAATAGTATTTTATTCACACGGGCTATCGGGCAATGGCCACATGGTACTACTTTATGGTGGGGTTTGAATCCTCACAGGGAAGTGGAAGCTATTTGAGGCATAATCAGCAACATATTTTATGGCATGTGTTCTCATTAGGACCGCTCCCTGCACTCTTGTATATTTGCAGCATTAAGTAGTAATGGTCACACAGGCTAGTGGGTGACACAACATTTGTCATTTTGATTAGTCTGTTGGACCATGGGAGGTCATGTTTTCCTTAGTATGGATTGAGATCGATGGTTGATGGTTAGTTATGTGGATTAATTCTAACCACTTCCCTCCATCCCATGTGGGTCCCACCTATATCCTATGTTTTTTGGCGAGCACATGGGTAAGTGCCATGCAAAATACTTCTACAAAAGGAATATGTAGCTGGAGATAGTAGACGAGTTTATTCCAAGGTAGAAACAACGCTAAAATTTGAGCTAATTCTTTAGCACACTTGTGAGACTGGTAAATAATTTCAGAGCCGTCAAATCTTTCAGAGGATGGTACACGTGGGAAGGTGAAATTTAAGTAAGGCATGGTACGAGTAGATATACTAAAGAAAAATCATGATCGTTCCCCATTGTTTTGCTATGATGAATTACAAGTGAGTTATTTTCTATGGGAAAGAGGGTAAATGTGACATGACATGTATGGTTGGAAAATTAAGTGTGTGATTTACATAAAAGTTAAAGAAATACTCAAGTCTCTTGATTTGAGACGCATATCAAATGCATGCGCTTAATCTTGTCATCATTAATAAGCTGGAGTTTCTGACTGTTGATTTAATTTAGAGTTTTGATTAACATTTGAGATTTGAAAACAAGGTTAGTTGATTGATAATGCTCTAAACATAAGCTCTCCTGGAAATTTAATGCAAACGAACACCAGTTGCTCTATTTAATAAGGATCATTTACTTTATTTTCTCACTATCCAATTGAGAAAGAATCTAAGGTTTATGTAAGAAAGTGATTTCAAGACAGTCATTTCAAAGTAAATTGGTAATTTTGTTTGGAGAACTTTTGTAGTAAAGTAAAAAATGGGGAAGATAAGTGTAAATACCAACCCAGTTCGTTGTTCCAAGAGGCTCAATCCTATGGAATTACAAAACTCTCCTCAAGATGAGGAATGTGGACCAGACATACCAACAACTCTAGTGAAGAATTCAAGAGGTACCAAAGGTTCAACACAAGGTTTTTTTAGGCATGCCTACAACCTTAGGGGTCGAACCATCTCAAAGGAAATAATCAAAGGAATAGGTAAAAACATTGAAAGGATAGAAAGAGAAGCCACCTGGAGGAACCTATATCATCGCACCTATATGGGATGTCATCAGTCTCCCATTGAAGTCTCTGATGATCCTTCTGATAATTGGGATGAAACAGATTCTGGCTATGGCCAATATCTTATGGCCATGAAGGATTGGGTCAATTTTGAGGATGAGGTAATTATGGCTACTCCTCTAAAGATAACGACACCGAATGGGCACACCTATTCACCTAGTGATAAGGAAAAGTAATATGTTATTAATTTCCTTGTTAAGTGCTTGGGTTTTTGGTCCTGTGTGATTTTTTCTGTCTTGGGTTGGTATGACATGAAATGGGTGTCCAGTCTTTTTGGGTTTTTGTGTTGATAAGGATGCTTTCTTGAGTGATATGGACCTAAGTATTTTTTATGTTTCCATGATGACACTTTTTGATGACTGGCAGGGTGGCTTTGATCAACGATTCCTTGGTCTTTGTTTTATTTTTCATTTGAAGGTTGAATTCCCCAAAATCAGTTGGGAGATATTTTCTTGTTCTTTGTTGAAATTTACTTTGAAATGAAAATGAAATGTAATGTCATGTGTATTCCAACTTGGTGCTTGTTTCTCCCTTGGCATATAAAATGGATTCTAAGGCTAGATACAGAGAGAGGTCAAGTAGGTCAAGGAGTCAATAGGAAAATAGGTACTTATTTTCAAGGAAAATAGATACAAGAACATGAGTAGTAAGTTTTACAGTTACATGTTTTAGAAGCAAGTTGGCCAATATATGTTTTGGATAAGCAGTACAGATGAAAAGTGATATAAAAAATCTGGATATTTTTTCTCCTTCATGCAAGTTATATAAGCTATAAATACAATGATCAATGGTTAAATTGTTTATCTCTGTTGAGTCCCAATAGATCATGTACTATTTAATTCTTGCTTGTTCACTCAAGGAATGCACATAATTTCTTGAATTTGTAGTTGTCTTGTTACAATATTAGTATAACGATGTTAGTAAGAATTTAATTACAGATATAATTGGTGGGAATATTGTAAGACAATACCTCTAAGGCCATAGTTATTTTCTCTAAAATAAAAAAATATTATCCAATAATATAGTTTTAAGGTTTAGCTCCACTCCCTAGAATATGGCACTGTCCTGGTTTACTATTCATTCTCTCTTTTGGTATCTGACTTGATTGAAGATCATACAACAATAATTAAATTGTTCTCTAAATGTTTCACTAGGTGTGTATGAATGTTAATGGGACCGCATATTCTCTTGTCTAAGTTAATCATTATTGTGAAAGTTTGCCAAGCTTTCAGGTTATGATGCTTTTAAGAAAATAAGGATTGTATGTCTATTATTTGTTTGGATACTAGACACACAAGTGTCTAGGAACATAGTTATTTTAGGATTACCCTCCCTAGTCTGATAGAACCTAAAGAGAAGAAGTAGATATCCAAGGGTATTTACTTATGTGTTGGCCAATCCTTACCCATACTGATGATTGTTCTTGGAAAGTTCATAGGTTTGTGGTGAGATTAAGTTTGGTTCTAAAAAAATAACCAATAGAAATGGTGACTCGGCTGGGGATAATTTGGAAAGGGTATTTATAGTAGATCATCTTTCCTTGATAGAGTCTATGAATTTTTGAATTACAAATTTTCATTAAAATTGGGTGGCGACTCCGAAGAACTCTGAACCAGTGAAAAATACTATTGAAGTTTTGTCCTCTACAAATGAGGTGGTGAGTCTATAAAAAGAACCTGATAAAGTATGATGCCTACTAATATATCCAAGTATTTTCCCGTGTTTTAAACCTACAAAAGAGAATAGATCTATATGGGTGCCATTTTAAGAAATATAGAAGTAATAATGTATTCCCAATTCAGTGAAATACAACACTAAGCAATGGGGGTAATGAATATTGTCTGTATGCTTCATAAGTTGAAACTTGTAATATCTAGAATAGGAAGCATATTTGTATTGTAATCCACCCATTTGAAAGATCTTAGATGTGTTTATATTTAAGATCATTAAAAGAATGAAACAGGGTGGTAATCAACAATAGAGTTAATTTTTTAAGCTGTAACAGGGTGTAATAAAATGTATCACTCAATTATACATACTTGTGGGGTGCATGATGTAAACATGAAGAGTGTGCAGCCCCTGACATGTCATGAAAGAAGTTTCTTTGTGGAAAGATATAGACCATTGAATTTTAATGGTATTCAAGGTTTCCCAAACCCTATTCCCAATGAAGTTAGGAAATGTTTTCCAAAGTTCAAAGGGATAAGATCAAAATCAGAGTCTCAACATCTACAAGAGTTTTCTAATTTGATGGGATATTATGAGATAAGTGATGAAGATGTTGTTATGAAGTTCTTTGTTCAATCTATGAAGAAAGATGCTAGAGATTGGTTTTCATATTTTCCAGTGTGTTCTATCTCTACATGGAATGAGTTCATGGTAGCATTCATCGAACATTTTGGAGAAAGAATCAATCCATATTCTATAAGATAGAGATTTAACACCATCTAAAGGGAAGAAGATGAAATGGTCCTAGAATTTAATCTTATATTTTCAAAAACCTTAAAAGATATTCCTGAAAGATTGAGACCAAATGATGCAGTGTGTTTGATTGTATACTTTGATGCATTTGATGAATACATGAGTTATTTTTTAAGAGATAAAGAGCCTACAACATTACATCAGGCATATCAAATTTCCATGGATATTGAGAACAATTTTAAATATTCAATGATGAAAGGATACATGGCTGCACGTATTGGTTATCCTAGCACACCTCATGTAAATGAAACTCATAGTTTGGAGAATGGAAATTATTGCCAAAGTGATAATGTTTTTGTTGATCCGTTTTGTCCTTTACTCCAACACATTGATCAAGATTATTTCCAAGTTGAATATCAACAAAATTTTAATAATATTGATCAAATGTCTTTTATTCAAGAGTTCTCTACTATGAAGAGGAACAAGGATGAATCACCTTGTGATTCTTTCTCAAGATTTTTGGATGCCTTGTTGGAGATCCCCAAAAAAAATTTGGCATGAAGATTCAACATGCATTGATTTATTTTTTGAAATCCTTGAGCCATGGTTGAGTACCTTTCCAAAACAATTAAAACCTTACAATTTTGATCAGGTACTTGAATGGATGAAGAGTGTTGAGGGAGTTCAGTATGATCACACACAAATTATAATGCATCAAGATGTTAATAGCAATTGTCTTATGGAGAAAAAATAGAATATGATACAGAGAAGTGAAAATGATGTATCTCAAGATGAAAATTTCCCTCATTGTATGGATGAAAATATAAATTGTAATTAGTCCACAATCAATATATATGTAGATCTTGATGGTGTGGAAAATGATGAATTTCATATTACTAAATGTGAAATTGAGCTTTTTGCTGATAATCCTTATATCCATACTATAAATATGGATTTATTTTCATCCCAAGAGGAAAGAATTTCTTTGGAGGAAAACAAAGATGCTTGTTCAATTGTTAATGGACAACATTTATCTAGCAATGAGTTTTTCACTTTTGGGTCAGCATACGTATCAATTGATATTACACATGAAGTTGCCAATGCATGTGGATGTCTTTCTGCTAACCTTGTTGATGCTAAATTGCTTGAGCCTTCTCTTGAGGTATTTTACATTGAATTGGATGATGATGTGAAGAATGAATTAGAATATGTTGTTGAACTTGAGATAAGTGCATTTACTCATTTCGTGGATGTTAATAATGCATATGATCCCCATCTGTATGATACCAACGTGTATTCTAGTATACTTGAACCGAGATGTCAAAAAATGTGCGCATGTTGTAGTGATCAGTATAAGAATGCTCTTGAACATGCACCTTTTATTTTTGACTTATTTTAAGATGATTTGCATGACACAAAACAAGTTATTTATCAAAGTTTTTAGTTTGATGTGCAAACTGATTTTGAATTCAAAGATCAAGTGGAATATTTATGCTACTATTTATTAGCTCAAGTGAGTGAGCATTTACTTGAAAATAAAAATGAGCTAACCAAGATAGAATGTCACAATGTTTATGGATTTCAATTTATGTCTGATTGCAGATTGCAGATTGACAAAATTAGTGGTGACATTTGAAAGAACAGTGACATGGTTGGTTTGTGGGCTGTTCATGGCAGTTTTTTCAGACTTGGCTTGATACAGACAATAGAAAATAGTGTCTTTGATAGAGGGAAACATGATTTGTTCTTTTTCATTTGTGGCCTAGGGCCAGAAAATGTGGTTTGAAAATTTGAAAAGGAATTTGTCACCCAATGGATGGGGCATTATGGTTTGCTTTCCCATAAATTTTGGGATCTCATCATACCTGTGAGAGGCATGTGTCCCCACCAGGAGCCACTGGTGGAGCCTCTAAATAGTTTTCCTATTTCTATAATGAAAATTCTGAAAAAAATCAGTTTAATCCCTTGTTTTTTGGTTTTAGGTTGTGTTCCTTGTCACTGTGATAGGGTTTTACTTTTACAAATTTCCCAAAATTCTGGTATAAACCCTTGATCGTTTTCATTTTACATTGACCTATCTTTCCCATTCCCAGTCACCTAAGTTGTCACTTTTGCCATCAAAATCGTTAATTTACCGTCCCCTAGACATAGGTTGATGGTTTCTTCATGTCTTTTTCAGGTTTTAATAGTCAAGGGCTTAATCTAAAGAAATTTTAAATCCTTAGCCTTCATTATTGGTCGGAACATCATTCTCCTAGGAGCACCCATTTTTATAAATAACTTTTATGATATATGTACAATCATGCTTCATATGAGTTGTTTGATCGAAGAAATTAATCGTGACCATTCCCGTAGGCTCGTGGTGTTTTATCATTTCTTACTTTATTCATACAGGCTAGTAGGCCTTAGCCATGTATCTAGTACGATGGTGGACCCGATATCCTTGGTAAGGATGACTAGCTCATTTCAAAGTGATCAGTGGTTGATTTATGGATGATGTGGCCAAATATTCACCGCTCCCCGCTAGCCCATCTTGTTTCATTAAATAGTATTTTATTCACATGGGCTAGCGGGAAATGGCCACGTTGTACTGCTTTATGGTGGGGCCTGAATCCTCATAGGGAAGTGAAAGTTGTTCGAGGCATAATGAACAGAATTTTTTATGGCATGTGTTCTCATCAGGACCGCTCCCCACACACCTCTATATATGTAGCATTAAGGAGTAATGGTCACACGGGTTGGTGGGTGAAACAACATCTCTCATTTTGATTAGTCTGTTGGACCATGGTAAACCATTTTTTGCTTAGTATGGATTGAGATCGATGGTCAATGTTGAGTGATGTGGATTAATTTTGATCACTCCCTGCCATCCTGTGTGGGTCCTGCCTATGTCTTGCATTTTTTTATAGGTAGACGGGTAAGTGCCATACATATTACTTCTACAAAAGGAACATACAACTGGAGATAGTAGATGAGTTTGTTCCAAGGTAGAAACAATGCTAAAATTAGAGCTAATTCTTCAGCACGCTTGTGACACTGGTAAATAATTTTAGAGCCATCAAATCTATCAGAGGATGGTACATGTGGGAAGGTGAAATTGAAGTAAGGCATGGTACAGACAGATATGGTGAAGAAAAATCATGATCATTCACTGTTGTCCTGCTATGATGAATTAAAAGCTAGTTATTTTCTACGGGAAAGTGGGTAAATATTACATGACATGTATGGTTGGAAAATTAAGTGTGTGATTGACATGAAAATTAAAGAAATACTTAAGTCTCTTGATTTGAGACGAGTATCAAATCCATGCGCTTAATCTTGTCATCATTAATAAGCTAGATTTTCTGACTGTTGATTTAATTCAAAGTTTTGATCAACGGTTGAGATTTGAAAATAAGCTTAGTTGATTGGTAATGCTCTCACATAAGCTCTCCTAGAGATTTAATGTAGACAAACACCAATTTCTCTATTTAATAAGGATAATTTACTTGATTTTCTCACTATCCAATTGAGAAAGAATCTAAGGTTTGTGTAACCAAGTGATTTTGAGATAGTAATTACAGAGTGAGTTGGTAATTATGTTTGGAGAAATTTTGTAGAAAAGTAGAAAATGGGGAAGATAAGTGTAAATGTCAGCCCAGTTCAACATTCCAAGAGGCTCAATCCTATGGAATTACAAAACTCTCCTCAGGATGAGGAATGTGGACCAGACATACCAACAACTCTGGTGAAGAAGTCAGGAGCTACCAAAGGTTCAACACAAGGTTTTTTTAGGCATGCCTACAACCTTAGGGGCCGAACCATCTCAAAGGAAATAATCAAAGGAATAGGTAAAAATGTTGAAAGGACAGAAAGAGAAGCCGCCAGGAGGAACCGGTATCATCGCACCTATATGGGATGTCATCAGTCTCCTATTGAGTTCTCTGATGATCCTTCTAATAGTCGGGATGAAACTAATTCAGGCTATCGCCAATATCTTATGGCCATGAAGGATTGGGTTAATTCTGAGGATGAGATAATGATGGCTACTCCTCTGAAGATAAGGACATCAAGTGGGCACACCTATTCACCTGGTGACAAGGCAAAGTAATATCTTATTACTTTCCTTGTTAAGTGCTTGGGTTTTCGGTCCTATGTGATGTTTTCTATCTTGGGTTGGTGTGACATGAAATGGGTTTCCAATCTTTTTGGCTTTTTGTGTTGATAAGGATGCTTTCTGGGGTGATATGAACCTAAGTATTTTTTATGCTTCCATGACAACACTTTTTGATGACTAGCGGGGTGGCTCTGTTCAACGGTTCCTTGGTCTCTATTTTTTTTTTCATTTGAAGGTTGAATTCCCCAAAATCAGTTGGGAGATATTTTCTTGTTCTTTGCTGAAATTCACTTTGAAATGAAAATGAAATGTAATTTCATGTGTATTCCAGCCTAGTGCTTCTTTCTCCCTTGGCATATAAAAGTGATTCTAAGGCCGGATATAGAGAGAGGTCAAGTAGGTCAAGGATTCGATAGGAAAATAGGTACTTATTTTCAAGTAAAATAGATAGAAGAACATGAGTAGTAAGTTTTACAGTTACATGTTTTGGATAAGAAGTACAGATGAAAAGTGATATAAAATATCTATATATTTCCTCTCCTTCATGCAAGTTATATAAGCTATAAATATGATGATCAATGGTTATCTTGTTTATCTCTATTGAGTCCCAATACATGTACTTCTTATTCTTGATTGTTCATTCAAGGAATGCATGCAATTTCTTGAATCTAGTAGTAGGCTTGTTATAATATTAGTATAAGGATTTTAGCAAGAAGTTAATTTCATATATAATTGGTGGGAATATTGTAAGAAAATATCTCTAAGGCCATAGGTATTTTCTCTAAAATATAAAAATGTTATCCAATCATATAGTTTTAAGGTTTGACTCCACTATCTAGCATATGGCACTGGCCTGGTTTAGTATTCATGCTCTCTTTTTGTAACTGACTTGACTGAAGATCATACAACAATAATTAAATTGTTCTTTGAATGTTTCACTAGGTGTGTATGAATGTTAATGGAACCACATATTCTCTTGTTTAAGTTAATCATTATTGTGAAAGTTTCCAAACTTTCAAGGTATGATTCTTTTAAGAAAATAAGGAGAACTATTTGTCTATTATGTGTTTGGATACTACACACACCAGTATCTAGGAACATAGTTGTTCTAGGATTACCCTCCCTGGTCTGACAAAGCCTAAAGAGAAGAAGTAGATATCCAAGGGTCTTTACTTATGTGTTGGCCAATCCATACCCATACTGATGATTTTTCTTGGCAAGTTCATAGGTTTGTGGTGAGATTAAGTTTGGTTCTAAAAAAATAACCAACACTCCCTAGGAGGAGAGTTTTTAGGAGAACTACAAACCACATGTTCCTGAAATTCGAGTGTTGGTTCTACTAAAATGACTTCATCACAAGTAGGGGAATGATTAATGATGGGATTATCAATAGTGGGATGATAAGGAGGGTCTATTTGATTGTCATGTTTGGAAAGGTCTCATTCTCTTTTTCCATACTATCAAACCTAGTAGGAGATCTTGTATTATTTTCGCCACTAGGGTCATCATAGGTAGGGGAGGCTTCACGAGAAGGACCACTATGATTGTCAAAGAGATTGTCCCAGATGGTAGGAGCATGAGGTAAGGGAGATTCAAGATTCTCTTGACTTAGAATAGGTATATCACTAACACCAAACTATCCTATTTGCATTGAGGAGTGATATTAAGAGATGGACAAGTTTGAGGGCCATGGTTATAGAGACTAGGTAAGGTGATTTCAATAGATATTTTGATGATCTCATCATCTTGGTGTTTATTGTCTTGCAAAGGGGGATGAGGAGAGGGACAATCAAGACCCTCAAGGCTTGTATCTTCTTTCACCAAAATACCTATGTTACTAATACAAGAGGTATAGGGAGAAGTGCAAGTATGATTGTTATGATTGTCAACACTAATATCCTCATGAAGGGGTAATGTAATGTTAAGAATTGTGTCAAAAGTTTTTTGATTAACATGTTTCTTAATGAACTCATTATTGTAGTCCACATTAAACTCATAAGAAGGGATGTTGTATTTATGCAATCCATTTTGAACCAAATCAAAGCCACATCTCTTAAAAGTAAACATGCTATCATGAAAAAGTAAAGAAAGTACAATGTATTGACTTAAAGTGAAATGTTGAAATGCGATTTTTAGATGTGAAACAAGGTAATTTTCTGATTAGATTATGCAACAACCTAAAATGAAAAATGTTGTAAATGCAAATTTGAAATTAAGCAATACATGAAATGAGCTAATTTAAGCTAGATTTAGTAAAATGCATGTAACATAAACACAACCAATTGATGCAGATAGTTAAAGGAAACAAACAAAAGCTTGAAAATAGGGTTTTCAGCTCTATAAAAGGTTTTTTTAGGTGCATAAAGGGACTAAGTCGCCCAAGGTGGTGAATTAGTCCCACTGGGTTTTTTTTTAGAATTTTCAAAAAAAATTGATGGATTTTGATGGTTTTTATGTTGTAAGATGCATACCTAAGATGAAAAATGCAAAATTGCAAAAAAATTATAATGATTTAAGATGCAAAAAAGCAACCTATATGCACTTTCACTAATAAAAAAATTTGAAACCCTAGAATGCAACTTAAATAATGCAAAATGAGATGGAAGATAATCCTAAGATGATGATGGATTCAAAATCAGAAAAGAAGGTTATTTGAAAGTTGGTTTCACCAAAATGAACTAGAAATTTTGGGGGACAGTGGGTTCTCTTTACACTTCTAAGGTTTTTCACCTAAAAGGAGAGAGGTCTTTCACACCCAAAACTTGGAGGGTTCATTCTAGACTAGGGCTAATGTGTTAAATACGAAATGATCTAAATGAGGTGTTCTAAGTGCAAATGACTGATAAAAGGAACTAACTAGTAATAAAAAACCTAGAAAATGAATTATGTTCGAAAACACATCAAGATATACAAACATGTACAAAATGACCTAGGAATATAAAAATTAATAAAACAGAAAGCTAGAAATGAAAGGTGTGCACCTGGGAATGAGTTTGAGACTAGATTGAAGACTGGAAATGTTGATGATGTTGAAAATTTGTCCTACTGGGACACTTCCACCAAGCTGGGTGACTTAATCTCATATTTGGAAAACTGTCCTGAAACCCATTTCAGCCAAATGGGTATCCAAATCTATAGAGAACTCTGGAAAATTTTAAAAACGGGACTAAATCACCAATAATGGCAACTTAGTCCACTTTGGATTTTTTGGAAGCCCGAAAGTAGAAGTTTTTACTTCTCTAATTATTTGGTTCTGAAACTCTAGTTTTCAGAACTGTGAGAGACTTTGAGTGGATGTTTTCCCCTAACCAATGAGGAGGTGTCCTCAACAATCTTTCGATCCATTCTTCAATGATTTCTAGACCTCCAATGTACCTAAATCTACAAACACACAATGAGAGAAAGAGAGAAATGTTGATTGTTAGGGCATGGGGGTTTGCCATGGTCAAACCCCTTTTAGATAATTAAAACAAGTGATGAAACAAGATAATCCAACATGAAAAAATGGAGTTAGTACCTTGCCTTTGATGATTTCTCTTGAGTTTCTGCAACAATGGAGGAAGATTCAACCCCTGAATTCCTTGGAGAGATGTCTTGATGACTTAGAATGTAAAAAACCCTAGCTTCCTTAAGAAGAATGAGGGATGAGTGATGAGTGAAGAATGAGTTAGCCAACTAGTTAGGGTGAAAATGCGACTTAGAAGATGTAGGAGAGTCAAAAAACGAGCGGAAAACCCTTTAATTATACATGTTATGCCCTAATTTTCGTAAAATACCTCATCACAGGCTGACCTTAGGGTTTAGGAGACAATTTCCTGCCAAAATATTAACATAAATTTTATTTTTATGCCAAATGGGACTAAGTCGCCTAAGGTGGTGACTTACTCAACCTAGGAAATTTTAAGTAATTGTTAGGAATTTAAGTTTTATTATTGGTGCTTAATGGGATTATCTTCCAAAACACACTTAGGTGGGGCCTATAAGCGTATTAAGGGGTCTTTTTAACATAAGAAAGGGTCAATTAAGTGATGAAAATCCTAGGAAAGTGTGAGAATTTTTTTACAACTATTTACAACACTTTGGAATAAGGCTTGGGAAGGGGTTGTTTAGGGGCTAAGGTGCCAAAAATATGATCAAATTAGGCACAAAAGTTTCCTTTTCTTCAAAGGTATACAATTTTTGGTTGAGTACAAATGGTACTTGTATAGTTGAGATGCTGTAGAAGTGCTTAGAGTACATGGAGCTATATTTATGAAGTTGCAGTTGTGTTTTTGCAAAGTGCTTTTGAAAAAAAATGAGAAACAATGAAAGTAGTGTTGAAGTGTGTGTTTTGAGTGTTCTTTGGTATTGTGATTTTTATTTCTTCTATGTTGATCCTGTTCCTGTGTGAATTTTTAAGTGTGTTCATAAGCTTCAATTGATAATATATCATGATTATTAGCTTCTGGTTCAATGGACAGTAAAAGATGTGTTCATCGATGTGTGAACAAGTTCGACAAAACTATATGTTTATGGACTGGGAGAAATGTTTTGGCTCTGTAGTATTTTGATATTTGATTTAAGATCTTTCAGATCTGGGAGATGGCTCTTTCTGATGGTTTTTGTGTTCTGACAAACTTTCTTGTGGTTTGGCGCTCCAAAAGACTTGCTCTAGAGCTCTTGTGTTTTACTTGCTATTCTAATTGGACTCGTGAAGAGTTCTTAGTGAATGAAGTTTGTTGTAATTGTTGTGGATGTACTTGAGGCATTCTCAGAGATGGAAAAATGTTTGGTGAAATGTGTTGAGCGATCCATGTGTAATTATCCTGTTGGAGATGCATGTACTTAAAAGATCAATGGTGTTCTCATTAGGTTTGGTCGACCTGGTGTCTACATGTTACATTAAGTATTTGCATCAACTTAAGGAAGTGTGTGATTAATACAAGATGTTGTTTGGGTCCTAAATTAAATATGTAATTGGTCCTCTCTTATTTTTATCCACCGTGGGAATGTTGAGCAGCCAACCTAGTTTGAATTTGTAAATAAAATTGTATAAGCTGACGTTGGAGAGTGTTTCTAAGGTTGAAGGTGGTATAAAATAAAAGAAAGTTATAGAAAATCTAATATCCATCATCCACGAATCGAGCAAGTAAGTGAAGTGTGTGAATAAGTGCGAAAAGAAGAGAGTGGAAGAGCGAATTGAGGCAACAATAATTTAAGTTGTTGGATTCCTAAAAGTAGTGAGCTAATGGTATCTACAATCTTTTGATCAAGTTACAAATGTGTAGAACCCTAGTGGTGGATCTTCATTTATCCTTTAATTTTTCTATAGCTAGTGAGCCTTTGTTTTGGACAATGGGTCCTTTGAAGGTAGTGAGCCCTTTCATTTGGGTAGTGAGCCTTTGTATCTAGTATTACATTAATACTATATTGAGAGTTAATCCTCACTATGTTTTTTCCCTTATTGGGGTTTCCACATGAATCTGGTATCTTTGGAGTTTTTTTCTATTATTTGCATTTCATTTTTACACTTAATAATAGATTGAAATCAAAGTGAAAGGATTAAGCTTAGAAGTAAAGAACTTGATACAACTAATTCAGCCCCCCTCTCAGTTGTCTTGTGAATTTCAACAATTGGTATTAGATCTCTAGTTCCTCGGTTAAAAGCTTAATTGATTGAGGTAGATCAGATGGTGCACAAGTTGGAGATTCCTATTTTTTATGGAGCTTATTACAATGACTGCAAAGAACTAATGAGAAGTTATCTGATTTCAATTAGTTTCAATACATGGAAAGCTATGGAGACAAAGTATGTGATACCAAAAACTGGTCCTTCCTTTGATGATGAGATTACAACCTATGAGGAGAATGGAAGAGCAAGGTATGCTACCTTGAGTGCTTTATCTAAAACTGAAAGAACACAAGTTATTTCTCTAGCTACTGGTCATGAAGTATGGACAAAAATTGAAAGACATTTATAAAGGGAATGATAGAGTAAAGATGTCAAGGAAACTAACTGCTAAGTGAAAATTTAAGAACTTTAGAATGGAAGATGGTGCAAGCTATTATTAGAGGTTTGAACTTATTGCAACTAAAATCAAAATTCAAGGTGGTACCATGCCAGATGAATATATAATTGAAAAGATCTTTATGACCATACCAGAAAATTACAATGACAAAGTATCTTCTCTTGAAGAATCATATGATCCAAAGATATTTACTAAGGATTATATATTTGGTGTCCTGACTATATTCAAGATGATAAAATTTGCAAGAGAGAAGGATAAGACTGAAACAACCTTTAAAGCAATGAAGATAGGAGATCACTTAGATGATGATGATTCAGAAGATTTGGAAGCAAATTTCACGAGACTGAAGAAAGCTACTGGTAAATACAAAGTTAAGTTTCATATTAAGTGTTTCAATTGTGGAAATATTCATCATTATGCATCAAGATGTCCTAATAGAGCTACACACAAGAAGAAAAAATAAAATAACAATAACTATAAAGATAAAAAGGATAAGGAGTTCAAGAAATTGTACTATGTCAAATAAGATGTAGGAATTTATGATGATGAATATGACTTTGAAGAAGATAAATATGAATGTTTGTTTCTAGCCTTGGAAAATAAAGTTGTATATACTAACCATGAGAGATATGCGAAAGAATCTTTTTCGGAGAGCAAGAAGGATGAAACAAAAGGTACTCCAGTAATTTTTTTCATGCTAGACAAGTTGAAGACTTTTGGGTAATTGACAATGGATGTTGAAATCATATGACTAGAGATAAGAGTAAGTTTACTAAATGTGACAAGTATGATGGAGATATATTCATGTTTGGAGATGACTCTGGTGCTAAGATTGTTGGTAAGGGAATAATTAGTTTTGATGGAAAACATAATACTGACAATGCTTACTATGTAAAGGGTTTAAGGCATAATCTCTTAAGTGCTAGACAAATGTGTAGCAAAGGTTTTAAGCTTGTGTTTTAGGATAAAACTTGTGAGATCATAAAAGGATCTGAAACTATGGTATTAGTTGGAAGAAGAACTCATGGAAACATCTATCAACTTACGGGTGGAGATGGTTAGTGTTTTGTTTTTTAAATTAGTGAGAGTTGTCTCGAGCACCGGAGGATGGGACATGTGAATTTTGATAATCTAATTAGGATAAGTTCTAGGGAAGTTGTCAGATATCTGCCTAGAATCATAAAGCCCTTAAATTAAATTTGCAGAAGTTTCCAATTGGGAAAATAAACTAAAAATAATTTTAAAGGAAAGGATCAATCATCTACATAAATGATGGAGTTAATCCATACAAAACTCTATGGTCCTACAAGAACATGAAGCCTAAATGGTGA
>CM021108.1:19890394-20173677 GCA_007115665.2 Sequoiadendron giganteum | reverse complement strand
AAGAATGGGACAAAAAATAGAAGTGACACAAAATATACGTGGAGAAACCCTTTCAATAAAAAACTCCACCAAAATCAATAGTGCTTGTATTATTTAACCTTAGAACAAGATTACAATAATACTGTATCAATCCTTGATTGATATGCTTCCTTGCCTTCAACAATCCTTCTTCACAACCTACAATAAAACTCTCATATACTTTCTACAACACAAGCTATCCATGCATTGCATGTAACTAAGCATGAATCCATACATCCCATGCCATACTTCAAACCCTCACATATGCACAAGCTCAACCTACTAACCTGCTGCAAACTCTAATGCAATTGCTGCAATAAATAGACAATTAATGAGCACATAAAATCATAAGAGTTATCAAATACAAAAGCATAAAGCTCCTCACAAAAAACCACGCCTAGATTGTGCAAGTAGAGTTCCACACTGTAACATGAAGTAAAAACCAAAGTCTCCTCAATTTAGGTGCCCCAAACTAAACACTTAACTAATCGTTGGTCAAGAAAATATCTTGCAAGCATCACCTCAAAGTTGGCGCCCAAGAATGGGCCCACTTAACTGAGTCTTGTAAATATCTTCTCATGCAAAAGGTGTTAACTCAAAGATGCCAACTCGGGTGCCCAAGGTGGACCCAAGTCAATCTTAGTTAATTGAAACATATATCTCCATCAATTCAGGCAAACAACATGCATGATTGATCATCCCCACTTAGCTGAAAGTATCCACCTGTTATATGTCATGCAACTTTAGTCAACTAACATGCAACTCAAGTCAACTAGCATACAACTCAAAATAACTACATGCAACTCAAAATAACGACATGCAATTGAAGATAACTGAATTGATATTGAACTGATACTGAACTGATAGTGCCACTCCACTCTTGTAAATATCAATCCCTATTTTGTAGGAACAAGACATGCATTATTGAAGTGTTATCAATCTTCCAAATAGTTAACTGAAGCAAGGTGGCTTCCACCTTCCATGTGGGCACTCCATGTGCTCCTATCTTGTAGGAGCTCTTCTTGGACGTCTCCACATGCCCCTATTATTTAGGAATAATCACAAATGTAAATTTATATGTTCATTTCATTCGAATTTAATCTCTTTCTAATCCTAGTGTTGGAGAACACTTTTCAAGGACTTAGGAGATACATGAAATATGTTTAGGATTGCAATTAAATGGCATCCTATTCCCAACATTCTCCCACTTGACATTATACATTGCAATTATTCTAAACAAGGAATCATTATTATAAATCAAGTATAAGACTCAAGGCCAATGGCCTTCTTGCACCAAGAGAACTTATCTGCAACATTGATCAAAGTGTCAACTTTCTCAATCAATACCTTTCCCAAGTCTTTGTGACCAGATTATCATAGGTAGAACTTCATGCTATCAACATAACAACCCAAATTCACAAACAAGTCCCTGTATATCCACCATCCTGCAAAATAAGACTTCAAGGTAATAACACACATAGACATTCTATAAAAAATCTCTGAAGTAACTCATTGTAGTAAAGTGTAACCAGTCCAAGAGAGGTGCCCCTCTCATACAAAACACATATACCTTCTGGAACTCCCACTACACAGGTAATGTCAAATATGGAAACAAGATCACAACATTAACAAGTCCTCCTATAGCACTTCACATAGAGGATGTGGCTAACTCCTCTATCATAGTGTCAAAGAAGCATACAATGATATGCAAAATACATCTCTCTTAACACAAGAACCTGATGGGGAGTCCTTCCTCAAGAGCACTCTTGCTCTTCCCAAGACTTATTCTCTGGTATTCCTAGGGTATTCCTCTCTACCCTACTCAAGGATCATTCCTAAACCCCTCTCACCACGTAGGACTCTCCACCAATTTCAAATTCTTCACCATCACTCCCATTCCACCACTAGGCTTCCTTGGGCTCCTCATTGACTCAATGTGTCCTAACCACTCCAGGGCTAGGGAAGGGTATTCTAGCTATCCATTAGTTTTTTTTTCTCATCAATAATCCATCTAGGTGGTTTCTTTCACCCTTTGTTCATCACTTTCTTGAAAAACTCAATTTTAGGCCTTGTAGCCTTCTTGGCCAATTATGCCTCATAAAACCAGTTTTCTTGGCTTTTCTCACAAACAGTCTTAACAACCCCTAAATATTTTTGTAGATTCCTTCTAGTGACCTCCTATGCTTCAATATTTCCTAGGTCTTAGGTCCCACAAGTGTCCGTACATAGGACTATCCTTAAACCCCCTATTTTCAAGGGTTTCTAGGGTTTTGGGTTCTATTTCTTTCTTTGAGGGCTTCAACAACCTCCTCAGCTCTCCTCCTTGTACACACATGTCTAAGATACATGTTCCTACACTCCCATACTCTTTATTGGCTCAAACAAATCCATCTAGCAACTTTCCATGCTGTTGTCCTCTCCAAGCCACTAGCCAGAATGCACTTGCACTCGCCTAGTGCTTGATGAATTCATCATCACCCCTACAAACCAAGACACCACACACAATATTTACACTATAAAAAAAGTCCCCTACTTGATTCCAAGTGGCCATGGTAGCTTTTCCATGGGAATTCAAGTGGGGATCATTGTTTCCAAAAACTGGCCTGAACCAGCAATGAGACCAAGAACACCAAAAACTTGCAAAATAGAAAACCAGTTGGTCTAGATGACTAGTCTCATGCTACACACATTAAGTAAATGAATCAAATAAAAGAATCAAAGCATCAGAAAAGTCCTTTCAATCCATTCTTGACTGGATGAAGGCTCAAACAAAAAAATTCAATGAAATTTGCACTCTTCCAAGTCACTAAATTTCCTTCTCAAAACTCAGTTCATACAATCAATCCTCCAACTCAGGTATTAGGGTTTTTTTGACCTTATATACCTTTCTCCCACATTCTAGTACCCTTGGGTCAGGCTTAGAGCATCATTTAAGCCATTTTCCAACTTCTAGGCCAAATTTCCAAGACAACATTGTCTAGTTTTGCCTAATCTACTCATTGAGACTTTTCCAGACTTCAAGGCTCTAAACTAACCTAGTTTTCTCTCACCACTAATCATCAATTCACCCTTGGTACTTTTATCAATTAGTCCTATTACCTTGGTGGTTGGCTAGAACCACATACAATCCAAAATTGCCAAGATCTCACCAAAAGTCCTTGAGGTGCTCTTGCACCATTCTCCCCCTACAACAAAGAAGTTAAGGAACCTGTTGTGTCAAGAGCTCCTCACTAATTCCATGCTTCTTAAATTCACCTTCTACTATCCAAGTATCCTCTGACTCTGGTTGATGTCTCCACTTCACTAGGTGCTCCATGTATGTCTTGTGTCTAGTCTTCTTCTTCACCCTTGAGTCTAAAATCCTGTCCACTTGTGGTCTAATCTGATTAGGTACCTTGAGTCCTTCCACATCCTTACTGACCTTAGCATTGTACTGTTCTTCTTCCATGTCTGGTCCTCTATACTTCACCAAGTCCTTCACATTGAAGATGGGATAAATAGACATCTCCTTGGGTAACTCCACCTTGTATGCATTTGAATCATACTTAGCCAACACTTTACATGGCCCTATCCTCTTCATGTGTATCTTACTTGGTATGCCATTTTGTAGTCTTGCCTTGTTCAAATATACCATCACCATATCACCTATTTCAAACTGTAGATCTCTCTTCCCTTCATCTCTTTTAGCCTTCAACTTTTGGTTAGCCTCTATCAATGTCTTCTTTACTTGCTCATGAACCTCTCTAATTGACTGAGAAAAATCATCAACATGACCACTGATCCCTTCATAACCTTTTATATCTCTAAGCTCAACTACACCCCTTGGATGTAAGCCATATACTATTTCAAATGGACTCTTACCAGTAGATCTGTTTGTGCTATCATTGTAAGAAAATTTTGCTTGTGGAATCACTTGTTCCCATCCTTGTCCATACTCCTTAGTTAAGCATCTCAAAAAGTTACCAAGTACTCTATTGATCACCTCTGTCTATCCATCTGTTTGAGGATGATATGTTGAGCTATGAGACAAGTTGGTTCCTAGCCTCTTCCAAAGAGTTTTCCAAGAGTGTTCCATAAACTTCACATCTCTGTCTGCAACTATGCTTTTTGGCAACCCATGTATCCTCACTATCTCTTTGAAGAATAGGTGTGCAATGTGAGTAGCATCATGTGTTGATTTGCAAGGTATGAAATGGCTCATCTTGTTGAATCTATCCACTACAACACACTATCAAGACCAGTCGGTGTCCTAGGTAGACCTGCTATGACATCCATGCTTATGCATTCCCATGGTCTGTTTGGGATGGGTAATGGCTGATAAAGACCTACATTTGTTGATGTTACCTTTGCCTTTTGACATACTCCACATTGTTCAACATACCTTCTTACATCTCTTTGCATTTTAGGCCACCAATAGAACCTCTCCACTAAGTCTAGTGTCTTGTTCAAACCAAAGTGACCACTCAAACTGCCATTATGCTTTTCTTGGATAAGATTCTCCCTCATGGAACCTCTAGGAACACATAATTGCTTCCCCCTAAACAATAGACCATTCTGCAAGGTGTAATCTGCATATTCACTATGAAAATGGTTCTCAAAATCAGTACATACCTTGTATATTTCTGAGAAATAAAAATCTCCTTCATATAGATCTTTGAATCCTTCAACCCCTGTGCTTTATAGCTATATCTCTTGGACAGAAAGCAAACTTGTTGTTAACCCCCTTCTTATGCTTGATGGTAAAGGTGTATGACTGTAGGGTAAAAGCACAAAATTGTGTCACACTTTCAGCCAACATATCAGCACAACTGAATTTAAGTATTTTTAACTAAAAATAAATTTTGGTCAAACATATGACCTAGTAAGATTCATTCTAGCTAAGTTAGATACTTCCACAACTTATTAAATTAAAATTGTTGGCTAAAAATATATGGAGCACCACTTTGAGTCCAATTTACCAAAAAAAAAAATTATTTGAAAAACTTGAAGTTTTAATAACTCCTCCTCATGTAAATAACATTTTTTTTTAAATGTAAAAATACCCTTTTGTAGATCCATAAGTGTAGTTTTCAAAAATATATTTATTTTAATAGTTTAATTATTACTATCATCTATATTTTTATTTATACTAAAAGTAGGTTATTAGCAAAAAATATTAGGTTGATTTCCATGCCAAGCAAAAATACTAAAACTTATTAAAAAAAATATGATGCACTAGATAAAAGAATCTATCTCAAGATGGTATAATATTTTTTCCATTTTAGATAAATATTTAATATGAATGTTGACATCCAATGGAAACAGTTGTTTTTTATTCACGCACATTTTAATACTTATATACAAATATATATTTATAAAAATTGGAAAAAAATATATCCATGCACTAAAGTTTCAAGTTATAAATACACAAAAAAAATTTGAAAGAAAAAAAAAAATTACTATAAAAAGTTTGACGTCCCTTGCAACTTCATTTTTCAGCATTTTATCAGCAACTAAATTATAGTGTTAATTTATGAAAAACTAGTTTAAAATAATTTTTTAATTTCCTATAAAAAATACAAACATAAAATATACTAAAAAATACATATTTTACTAGTTTACATCATTTAAAAATTCAAAGCATATATGCTACTTTTTAGTGATTCAAGTTTAAAAGTTGGATCAGCATTGGCTATTTCCTTTATAAAGTGTGACACAACTTTGTGCTTTTACCCTGCAAAAACTCCATCCATTTGATATGCCTTAGACTGAGCTTCTCTTGAGTATTGATGTAACTTAAGGCCTAATTGTTAGTGTATACCACAAATTCTTTGGGCAATAGGTAGTGCCTCCACTTCTTAAGAGCTTGTACTAAAGCATATAGCTCTAAGTCATAGGATGAGTACCTAGACTTTGCTTCATTCAACCTTTCACTAAAGAATGCTACTAGCCTGCCTTCTTGGCTTAGGACAACACCTACTGCTATGTTACTTGCATCACATTCCACTATGAATGGCTTGTCAAAACTTGGTAAAACTAGGATAGGTTGGGTAGCTATCTCCCTCTTCAACCTTTCAAATCCTTCACTGGCTTCTTCTGTCCACACAAACTTTGTTTCCAGTCCTCCTTTGATGGTGTCAAGAACTAGTGCATAGATTTCACTAAACCTTCTCACAAATTTCCTATAGAACTGAGCTAATCCATGGAAACTCCTAACTTTTGTCCCTGTCTTGGGAGTAGGCCAACTAAGAATGGATTCAACCTTGCTCTTGTCCATCTTCAAGTTCCCTTGGGACACTACAAATCCTAGATAGACCAATTCTTGCTTCATGAACTCACTCTTCTCAAGATTTATGGTGAGCTTATCCTCTTGAAGTTTCCTCAACACAAGTTCTAGGTGCTTCATATGTTCTTCTTTTGTTTTTCTAAAGACGAGAATATCATCTAGGTAGACAACCACAAAGACTCCTATGTAGTCCTTGAAGACCTCATTCATCACCCTCATAAAAGTGCTAGGTGCATTTGTAAGCCTGAATGGCATCACTAACCATTCATACAACCCTTATGTGGTTTTAAATGCTGACTTCCATTCATCTCCCTCTTTCATCCTAATCTGATAATAGCCACTTTTCAAATCAATTTTGGAATAGTACTTAGCACCCCCTAGACAATCCATTAGATCTTCTATCCTAGGAATAGGAAACCTATATCTAATGGTTATCCTATTTATGGCCCTAGAATCAGTACGCATCCTCCACTTATCTCCCTTTTTAGGTTCCAAGACCACTAGAACAACACACAGACTTATGCTCTTTCTAATCAGCCCTTGGTCCAAAAGTTCTTGAACTTGCCTTGCTATCTCCTTATTCTGCTCCGGTGTCATCTTGTATGCAGCCTTGTTAGGTAGTGTTGCTCCTGGTATAAAGTCTATCTGATGACTGATTTCTCTCTTAGGTGGTAGTGTAGCTGGTGTACCTTCACAAATGATGTCCCTAAACTAATCCAATAGTCGCTTCACTTCTGCTGTCATAGGTAGCTGATTAGGTAACTCCTCTTCCTTTGGCTTCAACATGATTGCATAGGCCACTCCTTATTCCTCCTTCATGTCCTTTAGGAATTCCTTTCCACTCATCAAAATAGCACTAGATTCTACCTTTTCCACTATGGTTTCCTCTATTAGAGATTGAATTTTGTAAGTCACTCCATCCTTCTTGAATGAGTACTTATTCTCCTTGCCATGGTGTACTGCCTCCCTGTCATATTGCCATGGTCTACCAAGAAACAAATTGCATGCATCCATTAGTAACACATCACATAGTATCTTGTCTTGATACTTTCCTATAGAAAACTCAACCCAAACTTGTTCATTGACCAGTGTATTCTGCCCTTTGTTCAACCAAGTAACCTTGTAAGGACACACATGGGGAATCTTGTTAAGGTTCAACTTCTGTACTATCTCCTTTGATATGACATTATCAGTAGATCCTGAGTCAATAATGACTTTGCAAACCTTACCTAATATCTTGCACTTGACTCTAAAAAGAGCTCTCCTTTGTTTGTGTTCATCCTCAGTAGGTGCTTTGATCAAAATCCTTCTCAACATGAGATTTTCCCCTTTCTCTGAATCTAAGCTCACCTCTGAATGTTTGGAGTAGTCCTCTTCTTGAAAATAGTTGATCTTACTCTCTCTTTGTGAAGATGTTGGCTTGTCAGGACACCTATAAGCCGGATGACCCAACTGTCCACAATTGTAACACTTCATGGAAGCAAAATGAGAGCTTCTCCCAAAGCCTCCTAATCTACCTCTTCCACCATTGTTTGAGCTTCTACCTCTGTATCCCCCTCTACTGCTTGAATCATTGGGATTGTTCACCAACCTTAGCATCACCTTGGTTTCTATTCTCATTGCTCCTTCCACCAAAACCTCCTCTATGTCCACCTCTAGGGTCTCTACCTCTTCCTTTACCCCTAGCATTAGAATCTTGTTTCTTTTTCAGTTTCTCTTCCACTTTAATAGCCATTTGATAGCAACTAAGGAGGTTAGTAAGTGTAAAGAAACTCAAATCCTCTTGTATGTTCCATCTAAGGCTGTTAAAATACCTAGCAACCTTGATGCTTTCAACTTCTTGCACTCTAGACCTAAGGCTTAGGTTTTGGAACTCTTCTGTTTAGGAAGCTACATCTAACTCTCTTTGTCTGAGATTTTTCCTTTCTTGTGCAATTGGATATCATAGTCCTCGGGTAGATAGTTCTCCTTCACTTTAGCCACCATAGTTTTCCAACTTCCTATGGGTTTCATGCCTTCCTTCTCTTTTTCTTCTTGCAGAAACTTCCACCAAGTTAGTGCTTGTCCTCTTAGCCTTGATTTGGCTATCTTCACTTTTTGTGCCTCAGTAACACCATCATATTCAAAGTGATTCTCCATTCCCTCGATCCATTCCATAACCAACTCGACATCCATTCCTCCTATGAACACAGGGACACCTTCAAGTGCCTTGCCACACAATTCCTTCAATTCTTTGAGGAAGGGTTCCTCTGCTAGTGCAGGGTCAGGTTCTGGTTCTATGTCTTCCTCTATTTGATTCATACCCTTATCTTTGTCCCCTGCTAACTGTACCTTCATCTTGCTTGCAGTCTCTGCCACCTCTTCTAGTTTGTGTTTCATCTCTTCCATAGCCTCTTCAAGGTGTATATTATTTTCTTGTTTCTCTATCAAGTCTCTAGCTAGCTCTACATTGGTCACCATGGTGTTCTCTCCTATGGATTCTCTACTCTCTAACATTCACTTCTGAATTCCCAAGCCTTTTTATGAATCTGATACCAACTTGATGGGGAGTCCTCTCCCTCAAGAGCACTCTTGCTCTTCCCAAGACCTATTCTCTGGTCTTCCTAGGGTATCCCTCTCTATCCTACTCAGGGATCATTCCTAAACCCCTCTCGCCGCGTAGGACTCTCCATCAATTTCAAATTCTTCACCATCACTCCCATTCCACCACTAGGTTTCCTTGGGCTCCTCACTGACTCAATGTGTCCTAACCACTCCAGGGCTAGGGAAGGGTATTCTAGCTATCCCTTAGTTGTTTTGTCTCCTCAATGATCCATCTAGGTGATTTCTTTCACCCTTTGTTCATCACTTTCTTGAAAAACTCAATTTTAGGCCTTGTAGCCTTCTTGGCCAATTATGCCTCCTAAAACTAGTTTTCTTGGATTTTCTCAGAAATGGTCTTAACAACCCCTAAATATTTTGTAGATCCCTTCTAGTGACCTCCTAGGCTTAAATATTTTCTAGGTCTTAGGTCCCACAAGTGTTCGTACATAAGACTATCCTTAAACCCCCTATTTTCAAGGGTTTCTAGGGTTTTTGGCTCTATTTCTTTCTTTGAGGGCTTCAACAACCTCCTCAGCTCTCCTCCTTGCACACACATGTCTGAGATACATGTTCCTACAATCCCATACTCTTTATTGTCTCAAACCAATCCATCTAGCAACTTTCCTTGCTGCTGTCCTCTCCAAGCCACTAGCCAGAATGCACTTGCACTCGCCTAGTGCTTGATGAATTCATCATCACCCCTGAAAACCAAGACACCACACACCATATTTACACTATAAAAACATTCCCCTACTTTATTCCAAGTGGCCATGGTAGCTTTTCCATGAGAATTCAAGTGGGGATCATTGTTTCCAAAAACTGGCCTGAACCAGCAATGAGACCAAGAACACCAAAAACTTGCAAAACAGAAAACTAGTTGGTCTAGATGACTAGTCTAATGCTACAAACATTAAGTAAATGACTCAAATGAAAGACTCAAAGCATCATACAAGTCTTTTCAATCCATTCTTGTCTAGATAAAGGCTCAAACATAGAAATTCAATGAAATTTGCACTCTTCCAAGTCACAAAATCTCCTTCTCAAAACTCAGTTCATACAATCAATCCTCCAACTCAGGTATTAGGGTTTTTTTGACCTTATATACATTTCTCCCATGTGCTAGGACCCTTGGGTCAGGCTTAGAGCATCATTTAATCCATTTTCCAACTTCTAGGCCAAATTTCCAAGACACCATTGTCTAGTTTTGCCTAATCTACTCATTGAGACTTTTCTAGAATTCAAGGCTCTAAACTAACCTAGTTTTCCACTACACAATCATCAATTCACCCTTGGGACTTTATCAATTAGTCCTTATTACCTTGGTGGTTGGCTAGAACCACCTACAAGCCAAAATTGCCAAGATCTCACCAAAAGTCCTTGAGGTGCTCCTGCACCATTCACTCAATTGCTTCAATTCGTTGGGTAATAGAAAATTCTTCATGGACCTAATATTTCCACTATTGTATTCATCTAGAATGATTGTCCTCTTGATTTGTTCCATTTTCCTTTTGCACTTAGGTTTAACAACAGCACACCAATTTATAAGAAAATTTTGAAGACAATTGAAATACGTGATAGATTTTGAGTTTCAGTGGCAAATCAATTTCTCCGCTTCAAAATTCTTCTAGCGAGTGATCTTCTTCTTCTCTTCTTCAATGAAAAGTGACAAATGACGATTCCAAATTGACTTATATAGTTTACACATGTGCAATAAATTCATTTTCCCTAAGTTTTCTGGGTGCTCTATTTTCTCAGACAGCGAGAGAAAATTTCTCTTGCGGACCTATGAATTCTCTAAATTTCCTTGTGAAAGTTATCCAAAATCTTTTCATATCATCAATACACCTTTTTGACTATTCTTCATGTTTCGGTAGCTTCCACAGATAGGGGAGAAAATATTTTTCCTCAAAGACTCCTCCTAGGCCAGTGGCCTGAAATCAATTAATGGAAGAATTACTGGAAGCAGGTTCCGGTTCAGAGCATTTCCAACATCAAAATCATTCTTCCTTACCCATTTCTTCTTCATCTCATCTCTTATCTCATATGCAGTTACTTTTCCTTTTCCTTTTTCATATACTTGTATATTTTTTCCCCTGTATACTAGACCTATTCTATCCACATTTTTGTTTCTACATAATCTTGCAATGTGACCATATTTATTGAAATTGTAGCACACAGTGCTTACTTTCCCAAACCAATCATTCATTGATTTCTTCTTGATCTGCATTGATTATAAATGTGTCCAAATCTTCCACATCTGTAACATTCAACATTCTTTCTATTGACAGAGTAGTTTGACATATTTCTGCATTCATTTGATTTATGACCAAACTTTTTGCATTTGAAACACTGACCATAAAATGATGAATCTCTTGATTTCATATTACTTCTACACTAAGTAGCCATATGGCCAAATTTATTGTAAGAAAAATAGTATCCATTAAATTTTTGAGCATTAGGTTGTCTTACCAGATACCTTCCAGCTTTGTTCATCAAGTTTTCTTATCTGAAATTATTTTGTCCAGGTCTCGAGATTTCTCCTTTCTCATATCCAACACCTCTCTTATCATTTCCACTCTTTTGTCCTTGAGTCAACTCATCAAGCTTTACTGAACTGATCTGAAAATTTTCTTTGTACTCATTTGCAGTAGTAAGTTCATTTCTGAGGATAACAATCTACTTACCAAGTTCTTCTTCATTGTTTCTAGATTGTTGCAATTCACTTTCTAGCTGAGCAAATTCTTCATTTATTCTTATGTACTCACCAGATTTATCCTTTAAGGACTAAGATAGATTCTCTTTATTCTTCTTCCTTTCTTCAATCTCTTTAGTCAGCTTCATCGCCATAGATTCCATGTCATGCTTTAGGGTAGCATTTTCTCTAGAAATATTTTCACATTCTTCAGTTATTTCCTTCAAGGTCTAATCCAGGTGAGGATCATCCATGTTTTAACTCTCTTTTTGCTTTATCTGATCACATAGATCCTTCCTTTTCTCCTTGGATTTGATAATTTGATCCTTCAATGATTGAATGAATTTATTAGAATCCCTAAGAATTTCTTTCAATTCATGTACTTCTTCTTTAGACTAATCAAGGTCATCAAGTGCTACCAAAAGATATTGTTGAAGACTACCAGAGTCCATCACATTCCAAGATCCACCTCAAGCTTCTAAAATTCTTCTCAGGAACCAGATTCTCTGATATCAATTATTGGACTCAAGGGAACACTAAGAGGGGGGTGAATCATTGTTCAACAAATCTTGACTTTATTACTCTAAAACTTAAACCATTATATCATCACATAAAAAGAAAGATGCAAGAATTCAAAGAAAAAATTCATAACACCATGACACAAATATTTTTGCGTGGAAACCCTATTAGGGAAAAAACCATGGTGGAGTTTAATCCCCAATTTAAGTAATCAAATAAATTTTTACAAAATGGAATGCACTTGCATTCAGGTAAACTGCCTAGAGCTCACTACTCAAAAGGGAAGGCTCACTCCCTTACAAAAGTTCAGATTAAAACCATCTGAAGGATAAACTGAGATAGTAGCATATATTCATGCTAGGTTACAATTCTGGTGAAGCTCATAGATTAGATTCTGGATCTTCTTTCTGACTCTGCACTTCGCTCTACTCTACTCTACTCTTTTTTTCTCTTCGCATCACATATAGACAAATTCACACTATTACAATGCTAAATTTTGCACCATATTCATGTTTCATATATTCACATATTTCTCCACATCACAACGCATAAAAAATGATAAAACAGATCTCATATATATCTGCTATCAAGGATTTCATCATTCTTATGTCAGCTTCATAAAACATTTGGTTCTTCTCAAGTGTCGGCCAGATCCACCACTAATTCTTTATGCACATCCTCCAAAGTTGGTTAAGAAAAAAGAGAGGACCTAAACAAACATAATACAGAATGAATACATTTGATTAATTATTCCTTATATATCCGCAATTACTATATTCACTAGGTTAACCTTCTAGCACAGATAATCGACATATTAGTGCACCAGATCTCCTAGATCATGTACTAGTGAATGCGTATCAGTATACTTCACAAATAAGCATCAAAAAACATCAAAAGACCTTCCTCAGATATCCACAACCCAAAATAGTAGTCCAGTGAAGTATTCAGATCAACATTTATACTTATAACCGGATGCCTTGTTCTTCACCCTATTTTTCCGGTGTAAACCAAAACTATACTTTAGATCAGATGCATGACTTAGGTTTCTAGGGTTTCCATCAATGACAACACTTACAAGAAATATGCCAGCACAAAAAAGTGCGAAAAGAAGAGAGTGGAAGAGTGAATTGATGCAACAATACTTTAAGGTGTTGGATTCTTGAAAGTAGTGAGTTGATGGTATCTACAATCTTCTAATCAAGTTGCGAATGTGTGGAACCCTAGTGGTGGATCCTCATTTATGATTTTATTTTTCTATAGGAAATGACCCTTTGTTTTGGACAATTATTCCTTTGAAGGAAGTGAGCCCTTAGATTTGAGATGTGAGCCTTTTTATCTAGGCAGTGAGCCCTCTAGCAATGAGCCTTTGTATCTAGTATTTCATTACTACTATATTCTGAGTTAATCCTCACCATGGTTTTTCCCTCATTGGTTTTTCCACGTAAATTTGGTGTCTCTACAGTTTGTTTTCTATTATTTACATTTCATGTTTACACTTAATAATAGATTGAAATCAAAGTGAGGATTAAGTTTAGAAGTAACGAACTTGATACAACTGATCCAACCTCCCCCTCTTAGTTGTCTTGTGCATTTTAACACTCAGGGCTAAGGTTTTATGTAGATTTCCTATCTCTTTCAAAGTTTAAATACTAACTAGGGGTTTGACCAAGGAAAACCCACACTAGAAACCAAAATATATTCTATTTTGTAAGTGATTTTGTGGATTTGGACCTAGATTTCAATGGGAAAGCATATTACAGACTATATACTTCCGTTTCCACTTTCTGATTCTCAGAAAAGCTAGAATGGACTATGTTGGTGATTTTTATAGAAGAACCCAACAATTATCTAAATATTTTCCAACTCTTATAATGAATAAATTTTAAGGTTAGTGGCCAACACAATGAGCGTAGGAGTTTGTGATCCTTACTCCTTCACTTCTAGCTCTGTTAAACCAGGGGAGGTAATCCCAAATATGTCTTCATGAATGTATTTGATTAATAACATATTTATACACAGACTGATTCCTAGTTAAATGCAAATAAAACTCACCTCATTGAAGATTTGGAAAATCCCTTAAGTGAGTGACTACTTACTTGCTATGAATCAAAGATACTCCCAACCCACATAATTCTTTAACAAAAAGGATTTTAAATGAATATTGTTCTTATTTTTAGTTCATGGTTAGGTGTTCTATTTACTCATTCTTTATGCAATATTTTCTAATAAACTGCCCACTCGCTCATCGATTAGAGAAATAGAGTCAAGTATGCAAGAATCTGTAATACATGAACTACTCAATTTTAGAGATAGGTGAACTATCTTCACACTACTTTACATTTTATGAAAACTCACAATGCCTAAAAGAAACACTCACTCCTTACCAATCCTAAGAAATTTATTACAAAAGGCTATACCCTCTTCAAACATTTTAATCAATTCTTTGAGTTAAAGCTGAGAAAAGAACCATCCATTCAAATGAAACCATTTGAATGATAAATGATAACACCATTAGTATTTTCATTCATAACTTGTGAGAAATATACATAGGAGAGTATTTATTTCTAGACAAATATTTGTTTCTATATTAGTAGTTTATATAAAACAAATTTAAGATTGAGGTATGTGCAGGATCATCATGGTAAAAATAGGCCCTTAAGTGGTGATGAAAATTCAGAAAATCACAGTTTGGCAACTTGACGTAAAAAATTTGAATAAGTTATCTATATTATTTCAAAAATATGTAACAACAAAATCTGTAGAAAATTGAATGTAGTTTCTAAACTACTAGGTTTATTAAAAAAAAAAAAATCTATTTGGTGAAAATTTGAAATTTCAATGTAGTAGTACTTAAATTTCAGGGAAAGAATAAGAAGTAGGTGTTTGTCTCACCACCCTAACCACAATAAGATGATAATATTTTTTTATAAGATTTTAGATATAAGTAGAGGACTCATATCCCGATGTGATACATATTTTTTTGTAATTTTTTTTCAAGTAAATAATTAATTATGATTTTTTTATTACAACTTTTAAAAAATATAAAAAACTCGTATGTTTGACAACCTTAACTTGATCAAAAATTCATGAATTTCAATTTTTTTTTAATCCTATAATATGCAAAGAATAAAATGTGACGCATGTTTTGGATTAAAAAAATGTGATACCATTTGAAAGCCATAGATGTTTTTCAATCAGGCTATCAATTAGGACTTTAGTCATAATTCAAATAGAAAATGAATAATAATTATTTATTACATTCAAAGTAAAGCATAATTTATATTGGTGGAAAGCTGAGAATATCCTTTAAAAACCCTTTTCATTTCATCAATTTTGGGTAAAAAAAAAGGTCATCGGCCACATGGGCCATCATATCACTTACATATTGCCACTTTTTGGCCCATCATGATCTTGCACATACCCATTGTTACATACAAGATTTCATACCGAAGACAATCTACTAGCCTATTTATCAATATTCTATTCAAAATGCCTTTCCTAAGCTTAACATTCACCCTAAAACCCTTATTGAGACTTAAAAGTCCGACTACTGTAATAAGCCTAGAAATCCCTTTTATAGAATAAGGGAGCAACAACCAT
The DNA here is from genome assembly GCA_007115665.2 of Sequoiadendron giganteum. NCBI lineage: Eukaryota > Viridiplantae > Streptophyta > Pinopsida > Cupressales > Cupressaceae > Sequoiadendron > Sequoiadendron giganteum. The sequence goes on along the minus strand of CM021108.1, from coordinate 20,158,000 downwards.
CAGACTCAATTACATTTATATTTCATTTCATTTCAAGATCATTTGCACTAGAATTTGAGACGTCCTAATTTAGTTACATGCAATCATTATGGAAAATGGAAGAGTAAAAGACCACATTCCACATCTCTTGCATGTGAACACACCAACTCCTTAAAAAGTAGAGTATGTTGTAGCAGAAATGTTGAACCCTCATCCTTTCCAACCAAAGAAGATTCCCCACTTGCAGCCACAACAAAAACCCACATACAACCAAGCACTAGGAAGCCTGGCACCTCCCCTATACACCAGCCCACAAATTTTCCACATCAGTGTTATAAACAAGAAGTCACATGAATGATGAATAGGAAAATCCTGAAAAAAGGGCTATGGTGTCATAAAAAAAAATCTGAGTCATCAGCCTTAGAAGATACTAGCCCACGCCTTGCTCATGGTGGAACTATAGGAATTGTCACCACCACCTCATTTGAATCACCAGATGGTACCAAGGAGGGGATAATAATCACCCTTTGAGTTAGTGTCACCCTCATTTTCTAGAGGGCTATCAGAAACCTCACCAAAAGAATTAAGTCCTCCTAGATAAGCCTTACGATACTTGCACCTTTTCTTTGTCTTCTTTTCATACTCCACCACATCTTTACCTTTGAACTTGACTAATTCTTCTGAAAAAAGTTCAGTTCCTCAGGTGGTAGTTACTCCAGACACCATACCTCTTAAATTTCCTTTGTCCCTTTTTATTCTTTGGTGTATTAGGAGCTCCCTGCGTATCAACTTCATCCTCTAGGGTATTCTTATCAAACTTGAGTAAACTCAATCTCCTAGACCTCCAGACAGGCCTAACAGACTCGTTGAACTTACTCATCCTTTCAGTGACAATAACTAGAAGATATCTACCAATTATGCTCTTAGACTCAAACTTAATGCAATTTCTAAATGAGAAACATGGCCATCAGTCCTTATAACTGGCCATGGAATTGTACCAACCATTAATTCTTTAAAGAAATCTTGTTCATGTGAGCTAAAAATAGTATGCCTTGATCCTTTTAATCTTAACCATTGATCATGCTTTAAAAGATAGATCAATGGGTGCATTACCATGTACCCACTTATAATTAAGTTTTAATTGTGCTTTAATGCTCCTTTAAATCAGAAAAATCCTAGCTAGATAAACATCTACTCTATACATAACATCAATTAAAACTATTCTTGCTATAATTACCCACTCACCCATAGGAATTATTTCACTTGTATTTCATCTTATCAAAAAAGTGGGGATTGATCCTGATCTGATCTTAAAATATTGGTTTGTACATTGCCATGCTTTGTTTTCACCCTTTCCACATGTATCATTAGTTGTTAGGACCGATGGCTGAAATCTCAAAAATGTGCCTTAAAGAACAAGGTTGAAAATAGCATAGTTCAGAAATAGTATCTTCTCATCCAAATTTAGAAGTATTCCAACTTTGTTAGAGCCCACTGAAGCCTTTTAGAAAGTCCACTTGGCATTTTCCAGCTTGCCCATCAGAAGATACAAGACATGGGTGGGGACCTCATAGGATGGTGGGGAGTGCCAAGGATTGAGCCACATCACCAACCATCAACCATCGAATTCATCCCTTAATAAAAAAATCTTCCTCTACAAAGGGTAGCGGGTCCCATAAAAATGACAGGTGTGACATCACCTACTAACCTATGTGGCCATATTTCCTTACTACTGTAGAGAGACGAGAGTGTGGGGAACAACCTTGATGAGAACACATGTTATGACGTTTACCATTGATTTTCCCTTGGACAACATCCACTATCATGTGGAGATATTGGTCCCACCACCAAGTAGTACCACATGGCCAATTTCTGCTAGCTCATGTCTTTAAAATAATATGAAATAAAAAATATGGGCACATAGGGAGTGGTAGAAATTGTTGGCAACACAAGGGAAGATAATTGAGAGGGGGGGGGAGGTGAATCAGTTGTCACAAAAATTACACTTCTTGAGCTTATTCTTAGATCTAATATTTAAACATGAAAGAAAACACCATCACCACATGCGAAACACACATAACACTAGTATTTTTGTGTGGAAACCCTGTTAGGGGAAAAAACCATGGTGGAGGTTAATCCAAAAGTTTATACTTTATTAAAAGTATAGAAAATGGAGAATGCACATGCATTCCGGCACACTGCCTAGAGCTCACTACTTAAATACAAAAGAGGCTTACTATCCAAAGGAAGACACAATGTCTTATAGTCACATTTAGATTAAATAAATCTAAAAGATCTTAAATTGAGAAAATAGAATCTACTAATGCCTGATTACAGTTCTGGTTAAGCACATGAACACACTTTCTTCTAGTCACTCTTCTTCACACTTTACTTCTTCCTTTGAAAGATCTGACCTTTATTCAGGCATAGCACTTAGAAATCTCACTTCTTGCATGCCTCAAATGATGTAAAAAATTGGTTATATATATCTGCATCTAAGGATAACATCAACTACATGTCAACCAAAAAAAATATAAAATGTGTACAAACTATCGGCCCAAATTAATAAAAAATTGTCAATGCAAATAAACCAAAGTCAGCCACAACATATTAGGGACCCAAAACATTATGTCTCAGACACAAAACACCTTAAACAATTTTCCTCAAAGATCCACAACATGCTACAATCACCCTGTCGACCATGAACATAAAAAACATGAAGACACAAAAGAAAATTACCAATCCCAAGCACAAAGATCAATCAAAACCAATCACAGATATAGCACGATCTATAAAAATTCACAAGCATCATGAAACACCATAGAAGGATTCACAATAACTCATATTACTATAATTATATCACCTTCTTTTAGGAACACCAACTACAACAACAAAATAACTGTCCGAACACAAAAACTCATAACTTGATCAAATCTTCATGCAAACCTCTAAAAATTTTAGTGGATAAACTAGATATACCTATCAAAAAACCATTTAATCCACAACTTCTCACCATCAATATACTGAACTTTTCATCATACTGATCTTCACTACATCACCGACAACCTTCAACTTACCACTGACAACCTGCAACTTATTTTATTACAATTTTCTCAATATCCTCGACATATACAGTCTTAAATAAATTAATGATAATAGTGTTGACATCAGAAAACCACATATCAGAAATCTCCAACAAAAATTTGGCCATGTCTTCAATCCCATAGTCGTTGATCCTCTTTCAAAAAGTGTTATTCGTCTTCACCAAGGAGACTGCGACCACCAACATACTAGACATGTAGTCAATGCCCGCCGGCCCATGTGAATAAAACATGAAGAAATAAACCAACACATCCATATGAGGAACGAATGGGATTAATTCCCATGATCAAATGGGCAACACAAAGCTCCATTTCTGCACATGCTGCAAAAGTTAATCATAAAAATGGGGCTATCTCTAGGTAAACGAGACACTAAACCATAATAACAAAGGCTAAGGATTTAAGTGTTTAAGATCAAACCTTCGATCACAAGAAAATTAAAACCGAGATGAACTTAAGGCGACCGACAAAGATAACATTAGGGGTGGGGAAAACAACAACCTTTAATGGAACAAGTGAGAACTTAAGTGACCGAGAATAGGAAAAATTGGTCAGTGCATTTTTAAAACAACCAAGGGTTTTTTGATTCATAGGCCAATTTTGAGAATTTTTATGGATATAAAACCCTATCATAGTTATGAGAATATGACCTAAATCATAAACAATGGACCAAGACAAACATTGCAAAACTTTTATGTTGGAGCCAAGAAATTTTTTGAGGGGTTCCATCAGTAGCTCCTATTGGGGATACATGCCTGTCATAGGCATGGTGAGATCTTAGAATCATTGGGTGAGCAGGCCAGGAAAAAAGGGAAAAAGAAAACAAAAAAAGAAAAACAAAACAAAACATTTACACAATCTTACATAGGCCAAAAGACCTGAAACGAGAGATCCTATCTCCACTTTTCCAGAAACCTTCTTCTAAGGTGAAAATTTAATATGTACCCTACAATTTAATCCAGGCTTCATTTCCCTATTGGTGGCACCAGGCCATAGAAACCTAGGGCCAATTCCTGCCCCTGTCAAAAACCAACCTTTTGAAAGAAATGTTGTCCTTCCATCCACATTTTCCTTTGTCATACCATTGTATGAAACATAGCCTTCTTCCTACAAGCATAAAACTATGGTTAATATTGAATTTTGACTGATTACAAATACTTCCACTGACATCTCCCACAACCATTCTAAATATACCATTGCTAGTGTAATCTTTATCATTCCTCTCTATATAATCAATCATAAACTGAAACCTTTCATCATTATGTGTGTTATATTTGTCACATAAAGCATGTTTATACTGAAAATAACACTCCTTGTTATTCCTTCCATTTTCATGCTCCATCAAAATACATTCCATCTGAAATGGAAACTAAAAGTACTCATACTCTTCCAAGTAGTTGGAAATCATGATACTCAACCTTGCAACATTTGTATCAAATGTAAAACATTCATAGGCAATTCTCTCAATGAGTTCATCAACATGTTGATTTGTTTGCTCAAGACCACACTCTAACCCTATATTATATGCATCATCATAATCCTCAACAAAAGTGGATTATCTCTAATCCAATGGGGATTATCATTTTTTATCCCTAGTGAAAATGGAGGCTCACCAAATAAAGGGTTTTTCATTATACTTATTGCTATTATAAAAGCCTTAACCTAATTATTATGAATCTCATCATTGTATTCCAAATCATTAAAATCACTGAAGAGAGCATACAGACAGATTTTCAACTTCATTCCCATCATCAGTGGTTAACATCTCTGACTCATATTCTAAAAAACTCTTCATAGGAAGAACATTGTTCCTTTTCAAGAAAACATGTGTTCTCATTTTCAGAAAAATATTCCATTTCTACTTCATGAGGATAATCACAATCAACAAAAAATTTACCACACTCAATGCCATCATCATTACTACAACAAGAGGATTCATCAATATTGTAACTATGTTCAGATTTTTTAGGATGAATGCTTAGTCTTATGTCTTCCATAGGACAAAAAGTGCTAAAATCTTCAAAATAATTTAAACCACACATTTCATTTGCTCCATTTAGGTGTACATATTCAACCTTTTCTCTACTCTCTTCTTCTTCATGTGATATCTCACTAGACTCATATGGAGTAGCAGAATCATTATCATCATAGGTTGAAAACATGATAGATCCTTGATGATCATCTCTAATATTTTCAAAAAAAGAAATTTATTTGCACACTTGGTCAAGCCCTACTAGCTTCAATTCCTTTGGCAGAGCATTTAGAACCTAGTTCATGACATTCATACAATAAATCAATGCATTCTGAATTTTCAGGTCTCTAACACTTAGGAATTGTAGATAAAGTATCCATGAATCTTGCATAGATATCATATAATGATTCTCCTTCTTGTTTCCTTATGCAATAAAGATCTTGAATAGATACCATAGGATCACAAATTCATTTAACTTTTTGACAATTTGTTTGGGATTCTACATTATCAACATTATGGAATGATATGTAAGCTAAACAAATTTAGTGGTGTAGGTGTTCTGACCTTCAATTTCAATTTTTGATTTACACCTTTCATCAATATCTGAAGTCTCAGGTCAACAAACACTTCTATTCAAATTACCTTTGTGCATTCCATATTTTTGGTTTTTTTCAATGTTCATGGATATCTCATATGCCTAATACAAATTTTTAGGATCCTTATCTCTTAGCAGATAACTCATATTTTTATCAAAAGATCCCAAATAAACAACCAAACATACTGCATCACTTAGTCTCAAGAACTTGGAAATATCCCTCAATGTTTTAACGAATCTCCAAAAATTTAAAAGTTGGAACCAACTCATCCTCTTCTTTCCCAATGCTCATAAATTTATTGAGCAAAGAACCAATATTGATTCTTTCACCAACTAATATATGAACAATACTTTGAATTTCTCCCAAGAGTAGACAAAGCATGTTGGTAAATCAGATAACCAATCTCTTGAATCTCCTTTTAGAGACTAAACAAACAACCTCATGATCTACCTCATAATCATCCATTAGATTGTTGAATTCTTTCAAATGCTTAATTTTTAATTCATACTTTGTACCACTAAACTTTGGTATCTTATATATGATGTTAGATGAAATAACATTTAGGTACCCATTAATACCACTAAAATCTATGGCTCTATGCCTTCCAGTGCTGAAATTTCTTTTATTACATGATAGAGGTTGATTACAAACCATGGCTTCACTAGGAACCATACAAGGACATATATTTATGCACTTTTTTTCTCACAACTCTACAAGCCTTTACATATTATGCAATTACATAAGGCAACTCAAAATCTGTTTTACAACATAATCTTAAGCTCTCACAATATAGATTTCTATCTCGACTTTCTTAATACCCTCTAAATGAGTCTCTTCAAAAACATTTCATACTTCACTTCATAATAGATACTACAACCATGTAATACAAAAGTATTCAAGCCCATCACTACTATTCCCTCTCTTAGTGCTTATTTTCACTCAATAGGGAATCATGTTTTTTTAAAGACTTTCAAGTATGGTTTTGTAATGTCACGAAATTGCACCTAGGGGCAATTCCACATTTTGGCATCTTGCCTAGGATTTATAATACCTTAGAAACATTAATGGAAAAATACCATGAGTCTGAATTTCCCTATTCTAACTCCATGCAGACACATGGCGAAATGACATAAGCTTGACAAGGTGTTTCCCAAAAATCTAGGCTCTCGACACCTACGTGATGTGCGGATGTCCACATGGCACACTAGCGTCTTAGCGGTTTTCCAAGTTTGAAATAAAAAATATAGAATCTTGAACTTGGAGACACGTGTCCTGATGGTTAGGTTTCAGAGGTAACAACTCTATGTTGCCCTTGCATGCATGAAAACCCCCTTTTTATCTCTTATTTTGGGGTTGAAAGCTATCAGTTGAAGCACTACTACTACTTTCTCTATTCTTGGGTAAGTTTCATCCCTAAATAACAACACTTCTATAGGTGAATCCATGATTGAATAAGCTCCCTCCATCTACTATAGCTCTCCAAGTAGCTATAGCTCTCAAGCAAGCACATAGCAATGCGCCCATGTGCTCTGGAGAGGGTCTTGACCCATGGGGAAAACTCTCTCTCCCTATCACTCTTTCTTATTTTGTCCATTTACTACTTTGTGGTGTTGGATCTACTCCAAAGTGGGTTTTTCTTTCACCACACACTTTGTCTATTTCATTTGTAATCCTTTCCAAACTTGGTTGTCCGTGGAGGTGGGAACACCAAAACAGGGGTTTGACTGAGGAAGACCCCTATATAGCCCCCAACCTTTTCCCCTTGGTCTTTTGTGTATAGGTTACAAAGTGAAGCATGGAGAAAACATTCAGATGCACGATAAAAGGTAATCTTGTTTCAATTTCCTTACTGTTTTTCCCTTAGATTCTAGCTTTTTGTTTGATCATTTGACCTCATGCACCTTTGGCTAGAGCTTAGATGCGAGATTCAGTTTTACTCACTTGAGCTCCTGAGTTCCTTGCATCTTAGGATGCTAGCACATCTTTTAGACAACAATGCGCTGCCCTGGCATCCTAAAATCATGCTTATGTCCTTTGGCCGAGAGCTCTCTAGCCAGAGGTAGAAATCTTGAAGTCTTTCTCTCTCAGAGTCTGAGATAACTTTTCTATTTTCCTCTATAGTTTTTTCAATCAAGTTGAGGTGTATAAGGTTAGTCCATTCCCTGGTGATCTCTTGAGAATAAAGAGACCCATCTGCAACGAATCCCTCTTATATCACATTTTGGTGAACCCGATGTGAACCCTCAGATCCATTTCATAATGTCACATATCCACCATGATACCTTTTCTAAACAAGATTTCGATATGTTGGAAGATGCTCTAGATGATTTCTTAGAAGCACTCTCCCCTATTTGTAAATATTCTAATAAACTCTCTCCTCGTGAGCTGAGGATTCGGTAAATTTGGTTGTAGTTTTTGTGTGGTTGTAGTTTATGTGTCTCCTCCAAGGCCTAAAAACCAATCATTTACATGACCCCACCTGGGCCATCCCCTAGAGAGGACTATTCCGTCTATGGGATTTCATGTCATAGCAATCCATCAAACTTATATTCAAGGTTTGTGAAATCTACTGACTATACTTCCTATATTGTTGTCAGGCATATGTACAACACAAGGAGAAATAAACAAAAAATTAGAGCAACAAGCCTCTATTCTTACATCACAACCAATTCAAACTCCTACTTATTTACCACCATCTTAACCCAACCTTTCTTTGGCTCATAAACCCGTGATCAAAGCACTAGGGGATTATGATCTTGTTGAGCAACTTCATGTTACTCCAACCAAGATCTCACTTTGGGACTCGCTTCAGACCAGTCTCGTTTATCAAGAGATGCTACAAGAAACTTTTAAAAAGATCCTCTTGCCTACCTCTGCTAGACCTATAGACATTGATGCGTTGATGGAACATATTCAAGAGGATTCACCGAATATTATGTTCCACCCTCAAGAACTCGCACCTCTAGATGTGCAGAAATAGGTGGAGCCTTTGATGATTATAGTTAATGTTAACAACATTGGTATTAGGCACCCTCGTTGAAACTAGTTCAACTCTCAATGTTTTTGGTATAGACCTATTGCCTAAAATTGAAGTTGATTCATCTTCTTTAGCCGCTTCTTCCTTATATATTCATGGGTTTGATAACATTGGCCACCAAGCTCTAGGTATGACAATACTACCTTTGCAGCTAGGCATCATTACCCTACCCACGTTGGTTTATATGATAACTAGCCCGTTACTGTACAACCTTCTTTTAGGGAGACCTTGGATTGACTCTATGGGAGAAGTACCTTCTACTCTACATCGTTCTTTGAGGTTTATTGCTAACAATCAAGTGGTTATGGTTAAAGAAGATCCAAAGGCTATGCACCTTTGTTTACTAGCCACTGCTGGTTGTAATTTAGCCGCATCTACTCTCAAGAATTATATTCCATCCTTAATAGCTGATGCTATGACATGTTCTTCATCAATTCCCTCTATGTAATTCATCCCCTGAGTGAGTATCGACCAAGACAAACCACCTACAGTAGAAGATCCTAAGTCTCCCCCTTCTTCTCCTTCATCTTCTCAATTGAATGCTCTTCTACATGATGATTGTGGTTCCTTGAATTTCTCTAAATTCTTCATAGTAGAATACAATTCGAACCCATCTAATATTGAATTTATAGGTTCTACTGACATAAGGGTAGGTGAACCTCCCATTAAGGAAGAGAAGTGTGATCCTATCCAGGAGACTGGTCCTCCCCCTACTCGGGAGAGTGACCCCACTCTTGCAAAGTAAGTCAATGTTTTCAAACCGAGTAAAGGAAGTAGGACCACTCACGTAGAAACCTTCAATTACCATTGGTGGAATGAGAAACTCTATGTGGAGCTTCCCCCTCCTAAATTTCTACAAACTCTCTATGGGTTTGGGTATGAACTCGCTTCTCTATACGACTATGGGTAGAAAATCCTAGGATGCATCGAGCAAGAAATCTAAGTCTCTATCTAGTTTAAGTAATGACAACACTATCTAGGTTTGGGATGCTTTGTTGAATAGTCTAAACAAAAACCTTGGTGGAGTGTATGATTTTAGTCGAGCCATTAAGTTTCATCCATCATGAGTTGATAGAAGAAAGGGGATGGGCTGAGAAGGTTCCTTTGGATGTAGTCTCTTTGGATGAAGTATTAGGGTTATTTCTAGGTGCTCATTCATTGTTTCCTCCTTATCATCACAAGAAATAATTCCCACATCACTTGCATAAAAAAGCATACTTCGGAGAATTTTTTTTGAGTATCGATGAGGAGGACCCTCTATCTAACATCAGTGATGATGTGCTGATATCCCATCTCGAGGACCACAGTCCTCTCCTCAAAGGAGATACTGCTGAAGTCCTTGTGGATCCTAAAACATCAAAAAAGGTAATTAAGATCTGAAAGTGTCTCTCTTCCAAAGAAGCAGAAGAACACTCTGATCTCTTGTGCACTCACCCTAATATCTTTGATTGGACATATGAGGATATTCCTGGTACAGATGAATCCATAGTGGTCCATAATATCATCCTATTTCCTGATGCCAAGATGGTTAAGAAAAAATGAAAGATTAATCCCAAGGTAGCTTTGATGGTCAAGACTAAGATAGAAAAGCTGCTAAAAGTAGGCTTTATCTGTCCAATTGACTACTCTCCTTGGATTTTGAATATAGTTGTTGTTAGCAAGCCTAACAGCCATATTCATATATGTATTGAATTTTGAGACCTTAATAAGGATTCTATTAAGGATGATTTTTTGTTACGTAATATAGATATGATTGTGGACTCAACCACAGGCCATGCATTGTTATCCTTTATGGATGGATTCTCGGGTTATAATCAGATTCATATTAAACCAGATGATCAGTGCAAGACAAACTTCACTACCCCTTAGGGTAATTTTTGTTATGTGGTCATTCCCTTTGGTTTAAAGAACGTAGGAACGACTTACCAACAAGCGATGATCCTAATATTTCATACTTCATTCATAAAATCTTAGAGGACTATGTTGATGACATCTTGGCGAAACCTATAAATCATCAAGATCATGTGAAAATCTTCATCTTATCTTCGAGAGGCTTTGAATTTGCAAGATGAGACTCAATCCCCACAAGTGTTTCTTTGGCGTAGATGTCGACAAGCTTATGCAGTTTATAGTCTCTTATTGATGGACCAAGGTTGACATGAATAAGATTGATGCTATTGATAATATGTCTGCACTGAGGAATATCACCGAGTTGAAAAGTTTACAAGGGAAAATTTAGGTGATTCGTAGATTCATATCTCAGTTGGCTGATCACACCCTCCCTTTCACTCGCTTATTAAAACAAGATTTTCTCTTCATATGGGATGAAGAGTGTCAGAAAGCCTTTGAATCAATCAAAGCTTATTTGACCAATCCTCTTGTATTGATGTTGGCTATGGAAGATAAACCCTTCCTTCTTTACCTTGCTGCATCACCATATTCCTTTGCAGCTTTCCTAGATTAGTATGATGATGCAGGAAGAGAGAGAGCGGTCTACTACATTAGTATTGTCCTTGTCGATTAAATATCTCAATATTCATCCATGGAGAGGCAATTCCTTTCTCCTATATTTGTTACAAAAAATTTGAGGCACTACCTCCTCCATGCTGAAATGCATGTCATAGTGAAAATTGATCTTTTGAGACACTTGTTCTCTAGCGCTGACCTTGCTAGAAGATTAGCGAAGTGGGTTATGTTTCTTTCTAAGTTCGATATAAATTTTGTCACTCAAAAATTGATAAAGGGTCAAACAGTTGCTAATCAATTAGTAGACGCTCCCTCATCTCACTCTTTCCCTAGGTTGGATCTATTTCTTGATGAAAATATTTTCACAATTAGCTATGATCTTGAATTGAATATGTACTTCGATGGATCGAGGTGTCGGATTGGTTTTGGAGTGAGTGTGGTCCTGATATCTCCCAAAGGAAAAACAGTCCCTCTATCCTTTCAATTATATTTTCCTTGTGCCAATAACATCACTAAGTATTATGCTCTTATTGTTGTCTTACATGTCATGATTGCACTAAAAATTAAACATTTGGGTGATCCCACAATACTAGTTTACAATTTTTCGGGAAATTGGACACTGAATTGATATTTTTTAACTAAATCTTCACTTTTGGGCTCCTATAGTGGCTAAACCGTGAGGAATTTGAAGACGATGCAAACTAGTGATTTGTGAAGTTTTGTCTATAGATTCAAAATATATTTTTTTCAAAAATTTTGGAATCAGATTGCACTTTTTTTTCATCTCCTTCAAAAACTAGTTTTTATCAGTAAACAACATTTTTAAGGAGTGATTCTCACCATATACAACATAAATTTTTTTGTACGAAGGATAAAATTCTAATTTTTTCAAATTTAAATTTGTAACTACAATATCTAACCAGTTCATTTGGTTTCATAGTGTTTTATTAAATATTTTTTCCTTAATCAAGTTTTGAAGTCAAACCAATTACAATTCAGACATAGGCAGACTGTATAGAAGATAAATTTTTCTATATGTAACATAAATTTTTCTATATGTATCAAAATTAAATTTATTTTTTAATGGATTGAAAGGACATCAATACCCAGTCTGAACATATTTTTCAAAATTTTATTTTGATAATCTACTATTTTTCCATATGTGGAGAACAAAGAGCTTGATTTTCGATGAAAAACCTATATTCACAAGAAATAAAAAATAAATATAATAATCAAATTTCATTTAATTAAAATTATACTTTATTGGAAGCTTATAATAAGTACTACATAATTACAAAACATAAATTTTAAATGAACTCATTTGATCCCCCAAAAGGTGAATCAAAAATGGTTTTTTATTAGCATTTTGATAGGTGCAAAGGAGACTCCATTATAGGTATGGTTTGAAACTAGCGAGATTCTATCCAAGGGGGATTCATGTAAGGTGTTTTGATCAAACCCTCTTCAATTGGAATCCATTAAATGGAACTTTTCAAGGCTTAAATCATTATATTTTCTAAAAGTATGTGATTTCAACAAAAATCAGGATCTCCTAGAAAGTGTAAACCACTATTGTGGAAGCACCCTTAGATTTGTATACTAGGAAACTCTGAACTTATTGTGAACCAAATTATGGGAAATTATCACGCTGAAAAAAGTAGATTATCTTGATATCGAGACCTTGCTTTGTCCTTGCTTAATCAATTTTCCTCTTTCACAATAAACAATGTCCCTAGGAGAGAAAATAGACATGTTGATGCCATGGCAAGTGTTGCTTCCTTGGTATCTTCAGAAGAGGATACAAAATAATATCAATTTTGGGTTCAGGTCATGTGAACCCTTGTGGTTTTTGATCAACCCGAGACTGAGTCTATGGCTTATTTTTGTGTAGAATCAGGAGAGTGGTTCTCTAATATCTACAGTTACTTAAAGACTTGAAACTTTCCTGGTGATGCAATGAAAAGCGATCGCACTCGTATACAGAAGATTTCAACACATTATTTCATTTTATCTGATATTCTTTATTGAAAAATGTATAATATTTTGTTGTTAAGGTGTCCCATTAAGGCTGAAATACCCTTTTCCCTTAAAGAGGCCCACTCGAGCTCTGGGGGTGGAAATTTCGGTGGTAAAACCCTAGAGAGAAAATTCATGCACATGGGGTACTACTAGAAAACAATGGAACAAGATTCCTTCAATTTTTTCAAGAAGTTACTTCAATGTCAACATCATAGCCATCTTATCCACGCTCATTCTTAGGAGTTACAAAATCAAACTTCTCCTTGGCTATTTGCAAAATGGGGGTTGGATATCATCGAGAAAATATTGCCTCCTTCCAAGGGACATACCTTTATCATTAGTGCTATAGATTATTTCATGAAATGAGTTGAGGCCATTCCACTCTAATCCACAAATGCTAAAACTATCTATATATTTCTCCTGAACGACATTATTTCTCATTTTGGATTGTCATCTACACTTGTTTCTAATAATGGTACACCATTGAAGAACAAGGAAGTAAAGCAATTCTTGGAGAAATTTAATATTCAATAGAGGTTTTCTACACTGTATTATCCACAATCCAATGCTCAAAAAAACAATCTAATAAAAATATTGAGCTCATTCTTCGTAAAACGGTTAATAAACATGATAACGATTGGCATATTCAATTAACATACACTTTGTGAGCTTATCGCATGAGTGTCTATACGGTGACAGGAACGCCTTATAAAATCATGTATGGCACGGAAGCTATCATGCCTTTGGAGTTGGAAATTTTTTCCTTGTGGGTTTTCCTTAGAGGGTTAATCGATGATGAAACCCACAGGGATAACTGCTTGCATAAGCTTGATATTCTTGGCGAGTGTTGTCTACAAGCCCTCGATCATCTTAAAGATTATTAGTGGCCATTATCAAGACAATATAATCAGGGTGTGCTTCCTAGGACCTTTAAGCTAGGAGACCTAGTTCTATGTGAAAATCAATGAAATGTAAATGTGCCACTCGATTAGAAAGGGAAGTTTAGTACTAAGTGGTTAGGTCCTTACATTGTGATTTTTGTGTATGGTTCAGGTGCCTATGGATTATCGCCTATGGATGGAACACCTTTAAAATAACCTGCCAATGTGATGCATCTTCATCGATACTATGAGTAGTGTTCTAATTTGTCACATGTGTGGTGTTCTCCCTAAAAGGTAGTAATATTGCATATTTTGACATTGCTCATTCTCACATTATGAAGATTTTTGTGTTTATGATGTGACCATGTGCATGTGCATGTGTAATAAAACATACATACATGTGTTTGACTATGTTGTGTATCCATACATCATATTACATCTTTTAAAATAATTAGATCATCATTGTATTTAATTAACATGTAATAAAACATGTTTATTAAATATGATTAGCATCTAATGAAACCATACATCCACATAAGTAAATAGAATCCATAGCATGAAGATACATGAAAATACAAAACATATACATAAGAAAAGCCATGATACTGAAACTGATGTATATATATATGTATGTCCATGTATGAATCAATTGTCATGTACATGTATCGGGCTACTAATATAAAAAATGAGTGGCTATTGAATATATGTATATAAAAGATATCTAAAAACATGTATATATGTGTGTCTCACTACAAAAATGATATACAAAACATGGGCTCCTATCCCCGCAGTGCATGGCTTCCTGAGCCCTCTACCTCTAGTGGTCACTCTGGTGCTCTAAGAGGAGGATACATGGTAGTCTACAAATGGGATCGATGTGAGCATGATGCAGATAGGCCCGCCCTCATCCCTCTCAGCTCCCCCTATAGTGAACATATGTCCATCTTTGCTTGGATTAGCTCCTGCTATAGTCGTTGGACATCTATCGGGATCATAGTTATCGGTTGCACGTTGAGCTCATTGATGCGACTCTAAAGGGCATCACACACCTTCTCAGCGGCCTCAACCCTCGTCACTATCACATATCGCTTAGTGTGTCTTGTATGTAGCTCCCCAATAGTTGATTGTGTTGCCCTTGAAGAGTCATCAGCTCTACAATCAGTTGCATGACCTCCATGCCCCGCTCCTTGTATGTAGTCCTCAAGCATGCTACCGGCTCAAAAGTGGGGGCATGTGGTGCAGGAGCACCCATAGGTTGCCTTAATGGAATTTTGGTTATGATTAGATGAAGGTCATGATGACCATTGAGTAGGTGAGACAGGGTTAGAGGTTAGGACTTTTATTAGGTGCAAATAAGGCCATGAAGTTGTAAACCTTCTATTTGACACAAATAGCAACTTGATGTCCTCATGATTTCATTGGATTAAACCTTGGGTCAGAAATGTGTTTTTGGTCTTTGGAATAGTAATTGGGAAAGGTTGGATGAGTTTAGAAACTCATTTGCTCAATTTACTAGAAATTGGCAAAAGTTGCAAAATGTTGCATTTTGCAACTTTGCCACAATGTAATTGAAATTACACGACTAAGGGGAGGGCATAACTATTTTTGGAGATATATTTATGGTTGGCCTCGACCTGAAAGAGGGGTTAGAAGTTTGTGTGATCGAAAGAAGTGATGAATTGAAAGAAAGGAGCATATATGTTAGAGTGTGCAATTTCTTGTTCTTGGTGTTAGAATGTGATCTTTAATGGATTAGTTTCAGTACTGTAATTCATGCATAGGGTAGTGTAATTACTCTTTGAATATTGTGTGGTAGTAGATAGTCTAGTTGTTTAGTTTCAAGCATTCTTGTAATCATTTTGTGTTTTTCACTGTTGCTGGTCTGAACCAGACAGTCTGTAAAGCATGGAGGGTTAGTTCACTTTCCCACCGTACTAATTGTATAGCCCCTTGGGATTGGTGACTAGACTCCATGGATGTACATATAGTAGAAGTTAGGTTCTTTGAAATTTTAGGAGCTAAGTGTGAAGTCTTGTCCTAGGCAAGCTAGTGAGAGTCCAACTGGGAAAGACCAAAGTGCAGAGCACTTGAATTGCAAAGGTGATAGTGTCAAGATGAATTTCCTTTTTGAGAAGATAGGTATGGGTCTTACCAAGGTATGGTAAAGAAATAGAGACTCTACCAATCCATTTGTGAGGAAAGAACTCAGTAAGTTACAGGAAGTCAGGACAGGCCTAAAAAGCCTGATTCTTGCTCAATTTCAGTTAAGGCACTGTACGGCCAGTTGTGGTCCCAAGACCCCACAAATCCTTGAGGGGTGGACACATGAACCAAGAATCCCAAGAAGAGATTGGGGGTTTCTTTGGGGGAATTTCAAGGAAAACAATGATCTCTCAGAGAAAGAAACCTAGCTAGGACTAGTAGCCTTTTAGGCCAATTTAGAGGGTTTGGTGAAGGCGACCTGCAAATGGAGTTTGGTGGATCCCTAATGCCCCAAATAGGATGGAATAAAATGTTTGAAAACACTTCCACACCTTTGTAAATCATTTTCAAGAATTGGAGGTAATTAACCTTTAAGGTAGCTTAAGGGTGAATGGCTAGGGTTATGAGATGGCATCAAGTTATGGCTTGATAAGAACTTTGATGATAGGTGAGTTGGCAAAGAGAACTAGGGGATCCTAGGTTTAGAAGATATCCTATAGGTTTTAAGGGGTGGAAAAGATACCCTAGAGGTCTTCCGAGAAGGACCTAGAGCATGAATCAGTGATTGATTCACCCATCCTCCCTATCAGATTGGTATCAGAGCAATAAAAGATTTGGGATAGAATCTTGTATGTCAGAGCTTGAGTCTAGTGGTTCTACAATCATGGTGAAAAATGTAGAATTGGCCAAGAAGGTCAAATATCAAGAGGAAGACAATAGGAGATTGAGGGAAAGATTATCCCAACTTGAGGAAGCATTGAGTAATGTGCAGACCAAGGCCGATGAGGTCAGTGATAAATTGGAAGGAAGGGAAACCAAGAGTAAAGAGGTTGCAGAGGAAGACAAGACCCCTGAACCTGACCCTGTTGTGCAAGAAGAAACTTTCTTGAAAGTATTGAAAGCTTTGAGTGGGAAAGCACTTGAAGGCATACCACTATTTAGTGGGAAATTGGAAGTTGATCTAGTCATGGATTGGATAGAGGGAATGGAAAACCATTTTGAGTTTTATGGAGTCACTGAAGCATAGAAGGTGAAGGTGGCAAAGTCAAGATTAAGAGGTTCTACCTTGACATGGTGGAAGTTCATTCAGATAGAGAGGGAAAAGGAAGGCAAGAAGCCTATTTCAACTTGGAAGGGAATGGTTGCCAAAGTGAGAGAAGCCTACATGCCAGATGATTATGAGATTCAGTTGCATAAGAAGAGATAGAGCTTGAGACAAAGAGACCAAGATGTGAATACTTACACTGAGGAGTTTCAAAAACTTTGTATGAGTTCTAATGTTTTAGAGAATGAAAGTCTTAAGGTGGCTAGGTACCTTAACGGCTTGAAGTGGAACATTCAAGAGGAAATGAATCTTCTAAGTCCCAAGACAGTACACCAATGCTATCGATTAGCTATAAAGATTGAGGAAAGAAGCAAGAGGAAACAAGACCAAGCTTCTAAGAGTAGAGGCAAAGGAAGAGATCAAAGAGGACATAGAGGTGGATACCAAGGTAGAGGGGCTGAACAAAGAAACCAGGGAGAGTCTAAACTCATAGAGCATGGGAGTGAAACAACTTCTAGAGGAGGCTATGGAAGAGGTAGAGTACCTCAAGGAGGATCAAGTAGAGGAAGAGGAGCAGGTAGGAGTAACTCATACTTTGCTAGTATGAAGTGTTATAACTGTGGTCAAGTAGGATATCCAGCTTATAGGTTCCCAAAGAAAGCATCTTCATCAAATATAGAAAAGAGAGTGGCATATGCTCAAGAGGACACCATGAGTATCAAATCACCAGAGGCTAGTCACAGAATCTAATGTTTAGGAGAGTTCTAATCAGACAACCAATCAACAAAGAGCCAAAGCAAAGGAGAGCCTTATTTAGAGTAAGATGCAAAATACTTGGAAAGGTATGCAAGGTCATAGTGGATTTAGGATCTACTGATAACATTATCTCAAAGGAGGTAGTGAGGAAGTTGAAGTTGGAGAAAGTACCCCACACTAATCCCTACAAGGTGACATGGTTGAACAAAGGGTAGAGTGTTCTTGAAAATGAGCGGACAACAGTGGAGTTCTCCATTGGAGGGTACAAAGACAAGTTGTTATGTGATGTGTTTCCCATGGATTCATGCCATCTTCTATTGGGCAGACCATGGCAGTATGATAGAGGAGCCATTTATGATGGTAAGGAGAACACTATCTCTTTCAAGAAGGATGGAAAGACATTTAAACTGCAATCACTATCAGATGAGGAAGAAGGATAGTCAAAGACCCCTAGTGTCTTGTTAAGTAGTGGCAAGGATTTCATCAATAATCTACACAAAGGAGGGGAAGGATATGTGGTCATGGTGCACCCCAAGGAAGAAGACAAGGCCAAGAAAATAGTCATACCGAAAGTAGTCCAGAAGTTGTTAGAACAGTTCAAGGACATAGTTAGTGATGGAACACCAACAACCTTACCTCCAAAGAGAGCCATCATTCATCAGATTGAATTCATACTAGGGGCTTCATTGCCAAACAAAGCAGCTTACAAGCTCACACCGGATCAGAACCTAGAAGTAGAGAGGCAAGTGCAGGAGTTGTTAGATCAAGGATTAATTAGGAAGAGCATCAGTCCATGTGCAGTACCAGTGGTCTTAGCAACCAAGAAAGGTGGTAAGTGGAGACTATGCACTAATTCTAGAGCTATAAACAAAATCACAATTAGGTATAGGTTCCCTATTCCTAAAATTGAGGACTTGATGGATTGTCTTGGAGGAGCTCAGTACTTCACCAAGTTGGATCTCAAAAGTGGATACCATCAGATCAGAATTAAAGATGGGGATGAGTGGAAGATAGCCTTCAAGACAACTGATGGGTTGTATGAGTGGAGAGTTATGCCATTTGGCCTCTCTAATGCCCCTAGAACATTCATGAGGCTCATGAATGAAGTGCTCAAAGAATTTACAGGGATATTTGTGGTGGTATATTTGGATGATATACTCATCTTTAGAAAGACAACAGAAGAACATCTAAAGCATGTGGAGTTGGTTCTTAAAAGATTGCAGGAAGAGAGGTTAGCCATCAACCTAGAGAAGTGTGAGTTCTTCAAACAAGATCTTGTGTATTTGGGGTTTGTAGTATCTCAAGGATCATTGAATATGAATCCAAGCAAGGTGGAATCTATCCTAAATTGGCCTACACCAACCACTGGGACAGAGGTAAGAAGTTTTCATGGATTAGCTCAGTTTTATTGTAAATTTATAAGGAACTTTAGTGGCATATGTGCACCAGTACTTGATACAATCAAAGGTGGCCTAAAGAATAAGTTCAAATGGACACTAGAAGCTGAGAAGAGTTTTGAGAAACTAAAACAAGAAGTGGCAACTCAACCTATCCTTTTGTTACCTAGTTTTGATAAGTTATTCACTGTGGAATGTGATGCTAGTGGAATTGCATTAGGAGGAGTTCTAAGCCAAGAAGGCAGGCCTATAGCTTTCTTTAGTGAAAAGCTCAATGAAGCTAAGAAGAAGTATTCTACCTATGACCTAGAGCTATATGCTCTAGTACAGTCACTTAGGAAGTGGAGGCATTATCTTCTACCTAAAGATTTTGTAGTGTTTACTGATAATCAGGCACTTAGCTACATCAACACTCAGGAGAAGTTGAGCAATAGACATTTGAAATGGATGGAATACATCCAAGCCTTCACTTTTACCATCAAGTAGAAGAAGGGACAATTGAACAAGGTGGCAGATGCACTAAGTAGGAGATTGTTGACAGTGCAAGAAATACAAATAAAGAGCATTGGGATAAAGAGTTTCAAGGATCTCTATGGGGCAGATTTTGACTTTTCGGAGGCATACAAGGTGTGTTCTGATTTTGAGAATCACTTTCATAGTCAATTCTCAGAGTATACATTGCAGAGTGGACTTTTGTTCAAGGGGAATCAATTATGTGTTCCAAGAGGATCAATGAGAGAGAATCTCATCTAGGAGAAGCATAATGGTAGTCTTAGTGGTCATTTTGGTATGAACAAGACAATGGAACTAGTGCAGAGGTTCTACTATTGGCCCAAGTTGCCAAGGGATGTCATAAGGTATGTGAAGTAGTGTGTAGTTTGTATGAAAGCCAAGGGGGGAGCTAGCAATGCGGGTTTGTATCAACCTCTACCCATTCCCAATAGACCATGGGAGTGTATTAGCATGGACTTTGTGGTAGGACTCCCTAAGACTAAGACAGGGTTTGATAGTGTCTATGTGGTGGTAGATAGGTTCAGTAAGATGAGTCACTTTATTCCTTGCAAGACCACCCATGATGCTAGCTACATTGCTCATCTTTTCTTCAAAGAGATTTTGAGGATCCATGGATTTCCATTAAGCATTGTCTCAGACAGGGATGTGAAGTTCATGAGTCATTTTTGGAAGACATTATGGAGCAGACTGGGTACTAATTTGTCTTTTGGATCAGCCTACCATCCTCAGACCGATGGACAAACTGAGGTGATCAATAGGGTGTTAGGTAACCTTCTTAGATGCCTAACCAAGGAGAATGGACAAATATGGGACATGGTCATATCGCAAGCTGAATATGCCTACAATTACAGTGTGAACTGGACCACAACCAGAAGCCCTTTTGAAGTAGTGTATGGAATCCACCCAAGACATGTGTGTGAACTTAGAGATTTAGGAGCTATGGAGCATAGGAGTGGCCATGCTGAAGATTTCTCTCAGACCATGAAGGAGATTTAGGAGCAAGTGAAGAAGACAATTACAAAGGCTACTCACAAGCTGAAAGCTAAGGTGGATATGTTTAGGAAGGATCTACAATTTGCAGTAGGGGACTATGTCATGGTCCATCTCAACAAATCTAGGTTGTAGAGAGGAACATCAACCAAGTTGTAGATGAAGAGAGTGGGACCATGTAACGTGTTAGCTAAATATGGAAAGAATGCTTACAAGGTGGAGCTACCTATAGATTTAGGCATTTCACCAGTGTTCAATGTGGCTGATCTGATCCGATATAAAGGACCAGTCATAGAAATGGATTAGACAAGTGTGGATGTCTTGAAGGATGTGAGTAACATAGCCTTACCTCCTAAAGGAAAGCTACAAGCAGAGAGGATCTTGGAGTCAAGGGTGAAGAAGTCTACCCGACATAAGGAATACATGGAACATCTCATCAAATGGAAGGAAAAACTTGAATCTGAGGCTACATGGGTTGCAGAAGCTCATTTCAAGAAGTATGGCATTGATCTATCCTTGATCTCTCCCCACATTCCTTAGTGTTTGTGCAGAGGGGGAGAATGGTGCAAGAGCACCCATAGGTTGCCTTAATGGCATTTTGGTTATGATCAGATGAAGGTCATGTTGACCATTGAGTAGGTGAGACAGGGTTAGAGGTTAAGACTTCTATTAGGTGCAAATAAGGCCATGAAGTTGTAAACCTTCTATTTGGAACAAATAGCAAGTTGATATCCTCATGATGTCATTGGATTCAACCTTGGGTCAGAAATGTGTTTTGGTCTTTGGGATAGTAATTGGGAAAGGTTGGATGAGTTTAAAAACTCATTTGCTCAATTTACTAGAAATTGGCAAAAGTTGCAAAATGTTGCATTTTGCAACTTTCCACAATGTAATTGAAATTACACGACCAAGGGGAGGGCATAACTATTTTTGGAGATCTATTTATGGTTGTACTCGACCTGAAAGAGGGGTTAGAAGTTTGTGTGATCAAAAGAAGTGATGAATTGAAAGAAAGGAGCATATATGTTTGAGTGTGTAATTCCTTGTTCTTGGTGTTACAGTGATCTTTAATGGATTATTTTCAGTACTGTAACTCATGCATAGGGTAGTGTAATTACTCTTTGAATACTGTGTGGTAGTAGATAGTTTAGTTGTTTAGTTTCAAGCATTCTTGTAATCATTTTGTGTTTTTCATTGTTGCTGGTCTGAACCAGATAGTTTGTAAAGCATGGAGGGTTAGTTCACTTCCCCATCGTACAAATTGTACGGCCCCTTGGGATTGGTGACTAGACTCCATGGATGTACATACAGTAGGAGTTAGGGTTTTTGAAATTACAGGAGCTAAGTGTGAAGTCTTGTCCTAGGCGAGCCAGTGAGAGTCCGGCTGGGAAAGACCAAAGTGCAGAGCACTTGAATTGCAGAGGTGATAATGTCAAGATGAATTTCCTTTTTGAGAAGACATGTATGGGTCTTACCAGGGTATGGTAAAGAAACAGAGACTCTATGAATCCGTTTGTGAGGAAAGAACTCAGTAAGTTGTAGGAAGTCAAGACAGGCCTAAAAATCCTGATTCTTGTTCAATTTCAGTTAAGGCACTGTACGGCCAGTTGTGGTTCCAAGACCCCACAAATCCTTGAGGGGTGGACACATGAACCAAGAATCCCAAGAAGAGATTGGGGGTTTCTATGGGGGAATTTTGAGGAAAACCCTGATCTCTCGGAGAAAGAAACGTAGCTAGGACTAGTAGCCTTTTAGGCCAATTTAGAGGGTTTGGTGAAGGCGACCTGCAAATGGAGTTTGGCGGATCCCTAATGCCCCAAATAGGATGGAATGCAATTTTTGGAAACACCTCCACACCTCTGTAAATCCTTTTCAAGAATTGGAGGTAATTAACCTTTAAGGTGGCTTAAGGGTGAATGGCTAGGGTTATGAGATGGCATCAAGTTATGGCTTGATAAGAAGAACTTTGATGATAGGTGAGTTGGCAATGAGAACTAGGGGATTCTAGGTTTAGAAGAAATCCTATAGGTTTTAAGTGGTGGAAAGGATACCGTAGAGGTCTTCCAAGAAGGACCTAGAGCATGAATCAGTGATTGATTCACCCATCCTCCCTATCAGATTGGTATCAGAGCAATAAAAGATTTGGGATAAAATCTTGAATGTCAGATCTTGACCATAGAGAGAGAAATAGGAATCAATATCACATGGCATATATAAATATATCATAGGAAAAAAGATCAAAAGCATAAACATGAAGCATAATGTGCTATGTATACCTGGATCCCTTGGCTACCATGTGGGATCGAGGTGTGAGTTGATGCTATGTCCTACGCCACCGACATTGGCTGCCGACCCTAGTGATACTAGAGTTGTTGCTGCTGGGATAGTGGTGATAGGTGGTGCTGATGAGATGAGGGTAACCGCGGGGGATCTGATCTCCTCCATTGCCTCGGCCTCGCAGGCATCACCTCCTCCTCTACATTGACCTATTGGTGACCTCTCTTGTCCTATGGGGGTAGGTGGGGAAATTCCTCCTATGGACCTGGATCCCCTCTCGGGGCACCCTCCCCAAAAAATGGAGCAAGACAATGCCTCTCCTACCATCGAGCAAAATCTGCTACCACCTCGACATTATCTACCGCCACCATGGTTAGGCTCATCACCATTTGAGTGGGTGATGTCTATGATGGTGGGGCAAGGACGATCTCCCACCCTCGCTACACAGTTGTGTGCCCTAGTGTAATTGGGAATGTCTAGTGGTATGGTCTAAATACAACCATGATATCGCATGACCAAACTTTGGTAATAGAGAACAATCACAAAATCATAGCGACCAATCAAAAATCGGTCCCACTGTAGGTTCCTTAGGAACCTTTCATCATCGAACCACCTAAAATATCAGTAGGGTCTCCACCGAACCTCTCCCGTGGTGATAGTGTCAAACTGTAGCCGCCAAAATTATAAATCTTCAAAACACCACTGCCCTGTCATGTCGTACCTGTAGACACATAAAATATACAGATTGATCCTATACACTTGATCTTTATATTACTAAAATCATTTCTTCTTGAATCATCTCCTCGTCTAGTCATTTAATTAAATGATCTTTATTTAATTAAATTCATCATATTTCATCTCTTAACTAAATAAATCAAATTATCTGATTAAGTCAACATCTTCTATTGATTAAATAAATAATTTTGTTTAGTTAATCCTATAGTCCCCCTTTTAATTAAATAATTCATTTTATTTAATTAATCTCTAAAGTCATCTCATTTAAATTAAATAAATTTATCTTTATTTGATTTAAAACTAGCACCATTTTCCTTAGTTAAATAAATCAATCTTTATTTAATTAAATCAAAATTCTTACTCCTCTCAACTTTGATATAAATTAATCCAAAAATCTAAATCAAATTTTCACATAAGCTAATCTCCTTTTAAATTAATCAAATCTCGATTAATCCTAATCCTAATCCATCAAATCCTCTAGATTTTACAACTTGCACAAGTAAATCAATTTAATTGATTTATAAATTCTTCTATTTTGTCTCAACATGGCATCAATGAGGGAATATTCCTCAAATTCAAAAATCCCTCCAAAAGGGATGAGTACATCCAACAAGGCATTAAAGGCCTCTTACATGTGATTTTCCTTAAGCTCAGTGGTATTTACTCTATTTCCTTCTCCCTCCAACAAGCCAAATTTCAAATTTCAAATTTGAATCTAATAGCATTTATCATGCACATTGACCAAAATGTGCTCCAACTCCTTCCATTAGCATCTTGACAATTGGCACAATGTCATTGGTCCATCTTTAATCCCACATTCATCCTATTCTTCAATCATCCATCCTTCTTTGTTATAAATAGAGGTCTCCTCTATTGCATTTGATCATCCACAATCCATGTAAGATTACCATGCTCATTTGGATCCACAACATCATGCAACATCATTATCTTAAATTTCTTGAGAAATGGCTATCCATTTGCATCCATTTTCATATTTACATAGCTAGGTTATGGAGAAATTGCACCGAGTGCTCAAATCTTCATCATTGATCATCAAGCTTGCAAGGAATTGGGAAAGGGCCATTTTCCATATGAAAATTGCACCAATTCCCCCATGGGATTGACATTTTATTCATTAGAATAGGATCTAATAGATTTTATTGTTGTGTTCTTCATCTTATTTCCTATTTTCATGCTTCAAACTAATTTAATGGGGAATGTTGATCTAACTTGCATAATTATCTAATTATATGTTTGTTCTTTTGTGTTTGTGCAGGTATAGATTCACCATTCACAATACTAGTGGGCCATCGGAACCTGATATAGTTGTTAGTGGGGAAAACCGACTCGCTGGGTGCACATGACATGGGCGAAAGCCCACACCTGCAAAAGTGTGCATGCTATAAGACTGTAGTACTCATAGTGCACGTATGACCCAAGCTCCTCGTAAAGGTGTACTAGCATGCTACGCCCCCAAGAAACAATAGTATGATGCTTTACCATCTCTCTAATGGTATAGACGAGGCCCCAGTGAAGGTGCAAGGCTTGCACATCTATGGTGATGTGAAGAGAAACTATGACAACCATCACCCAACGTAGCAACAATGTCATGGTCCTCGCTTGGTCATACCAGTGCCTACAAATATGGCCCATGTCATCACTATCATCTATCCTCCCCATGTAGTACAAGACACCCTCACTCCACTACCGCGCCGATCAAGTGTCATCTATGGCCACCCATCGTCCACGGATGGGTAGCCCAAGGATCTAATAGACGTCATCAAGTGTGATGGTCATCTCTCCATATGGTAGCTGGAAAGTTGATGTAGTGGCATCCCACCACTCCATTAGGGTGGTGAGAATCCTCACATGGTATCACATCTCTGGCATGGTAAACATGTTCCAGAGATAAACCCACTCTAGATGTGTGATCTCGCCCTATGAGAGGTGGTCCCTCTGCTCATGGACGAGTTAGAATGATTGCCCTCCCGAATGCTTCTGGATCTATGGTTACTCCTAAAAGAAGTAAAAATTTCTAAGTCAGAAACATCATCACAATAAGATAAAATGCTAAAGGACATACACGCGCCGCACAGAGGTCTATACACCACGTATGCATCCTAAACTATCATGGTCACCCTGAGGACGCCAGCACATCCTCAGGATGACATCGCGGACTCGGGACCCCAACATGTGTCATGGAGGACAATGCCTATTGCAGCCGTGCATGTCAAATTTGGACGCACATGCACCTCGATGAGTAGAAACATACAAAAAAATTACAAAATTACACAAAAAACAAGGCTTAGAGGCCTACTTGGTCCACCTCCCAACCTTCGGTGATGTCCTTGCATAGCTACTCCAACCTCGATGCCTTGTACTCTCTCCTACTCATCATTTTTCTAAATTTTCTCTCACAAAAGTCAACAATTTTCTCATAGTGAATAGTGAAAATGACCCTTCTAGAGCCCGCCCTAGGTATGTATAGGCCCCCTGAGGCCCATTTTTCTTAGAGTTTCTCGCTCCCCGATTTCTCTTGATGTTACCCCACCAAGATGGGGGAAATTTAGGAGGGGGAATATAGTCACCTCTTGATAATTTTTTCATCTGAATTAATGACATTTTCTTGATCATTCCTCTCTCCATAGTAGTTTCTTCCGATTTTTCAAAGCTAACTCAAAATTTTAGGTTTTGTAGGATACAATTTTGGACAATATTTCATGATCATTGTGTTGTTGTTTGTTGAGCTTGAAATCTGGGGGAATCCTTAGTACCGGTTAGCTCAACCTCGGTGACCTCTACTCTTGGCATGCAATTTCATAAAATTCAAAATTCGGGTGAAATTTTTCTTCTCTACTTTAGTGAGGCTGATTTTTTCCAAAATTAAGACCACTAAAGTGGGGGAAAAATGTAATGTCGTAGAATTTCACCCAGGGGCAATTCCACATTTTTCATCTTTCCTAGAAATTATGACACCTTAGAAACATTAATGTCAAAATTTCATGAGTCAATATTTTCTGATTCTGACTCCATACGGACACATGGCGAAATGACATAAGCCTGATAAGGCATTTCCTGAAAATCTAGGCTCTAGATGTATGCGCAACATGTTAGTGTCTTGATAGTTTTCTGAGTCTGAAATGATGAATCTAGAATCTTGGCCCTTGCGACACGTGTCCTGTAGTTAGGTTTCAGAGGTAATGGCTCTGTGTTGCCCTTGCATGCATGAAAACCTACTTTTTGGCTCTCATTTTAGGGTTGAAAGCTATTAGTTGAAGCACTAATACTACTTCCTCCAATCTTAGGTAAATTTCATCCTTCAATAGCAACACTTCTACAACCGAAGTCATGCTAGACTAAGGTCTCTCCACTAGCTACAACTCTCCAAGCAACTACAACTCTCAAGCAAGCACATAGCGGTGCACCCGTGTGCTCCAGAGAGGGTCTTGACCCATGGGTAACACTCTCTACCTATCACTCTTTCTTATTTTGTCCATTTACTACTTTGTGGTGTGGGCTCTACCCCGAAGAGGGTTTTTCTTTCACCACACACTTTGTCTATTTCATTTTCAATCCTTTCCAAACCTAGCTATCTGTGGAGGTGGGAACATCAAAACAGGGGTCTGACTGAGACAGACCCATATACAACCCCCAACCTTTTTCCCTTGGTCTATTGTGTGTAGGTTATGAAGTGAAGCTTGGAGCAAAGATTCAGACGCATGCTAAAAGGTAATCTTGTTTCAAGTTCCTTAGTGTTTTTCCCTCAGAGTCTAGCTTTTTGTTTGATCATTTGACCTCATGCACCTTTGACCCGAGCTTAGAGGCAAGATTCAATTTTACCCACTTGAGCTCCTAAGTTCCTTACAGTTAAGGATGCTAGCACATGTTTTAGATGAAAACACACCATGCTGGCATCTTGAAATCGTGCTTATGTCCTTTGGCCATCAGCTCTCCAGCCAGAGGTAGAAATCTTGAAGTCTTGTTCTCTCGGAGTCTAAGATAAATTTTCTATTTTCCTATATAGTTTTGTCAATCCGTTCAAGTTGAGGTGTGTAAAGGAATTTTTTTCCCTAGTGATCTCTTGAGAATAAAGAGACCCATGTGCAACGAATCCCTCTTATATCATACATTTTCATATACAAATTTATCCTTCGTGAAAACCAAAATATGGAGAATACTTGGATATGTTGTAGCTGCTGCAAATTCTTCTTTTTGACTGGAGATATTTGTATTTTGAAATGTTCCTCACATCTTCATTAGGTTCGTTTGATAGAGTCACCACCTCTCTTCATAGAGGACTAAACTTCAAGCAGTATGAAGGTCTTTTAAAGATGAATTTCTTTTTGGGTTTTCTTCCACAACAAAGTCACACATAAATTCCTTGAAAGTTGCTGCAACACAACCACTTCCAGGTCTAAAAAATTCTCAATATCTGAACTAGATATTCAAATTCACCAAATTCTTGACTCTATGATATCATAATTTGTAACTGGAGATTCAAATTTCTCCCCAACAGAGTCGCCATTTTTGTTGGTAATTTTTCTAGCAAAACCCAACAATTCTCTAAAGAGTTGACAACTCTTATAATGAAGAAATTGTAAGGTTAGTGGCCAACAAAAGGAGACTAGGATTTTGTGATCTTTACTCCTTCACTTTTGGCTCTGTTAAACCAGGGAGGGTAATCCCAAATATGTCTTCATGAAATGTATTCAATTAATAAAATATTTATACATAGATTGATTCCCAGTTAAATGCAAATAAAACCCACCTCACCAAAGATTTGGCATATCCCTTAAGTGAGTGACTACTTACTTGCTACAAATCAAAGATACTCCCAACCCACACAATTCTTTAAGAAAAGAGATTCTAAACGAATATTGGTCTTATTTTAAGTTCATGGTTAGGTGTGTTATTTACTCATTCTTTATGCAATATTTTCTAATAAACTGACCACTGTCTCATCAATTGGAGCAACAAAGTCAAATATGTAAGAATTTGTAATACATGAACTACTCAATTTTAGAGATATGTGACTTATCTTCATACTTCTTTGCATTTTATGAAAACTCACAATTCCTAAAAGAAACATCGACTCATTACCAATCCTAAGCAGTTTCTTAAAAGATTCTATACCCTCTTCAAGCATTTTAATCAACTCTTTGAATTAGAGTTGAGAACAAAATCATGCATTCAAATGGAACCATTTGAATGATAAATGATAACACCATTAGTATTTTCATTCATAACTTGTGAGAAATATACATAGGAGATTATTTGTTTCCAGACAAAGATTTGTTTCTATATTAGTAGTTTACATAAAACTAATTTAAGATTTTTGCATACAGGATTTCATACCCAAGACAATCTACTAGCCTATTTATCCATATTCTATTCAATATGCCTTTCCTGAGCTTAGCATTCACCATAATACCCTATTGAGACTTAAAATTTTGAGTACTATAATGATCCCAAAAATCCCTTTTATAGAATAAGGGAGCAACAAGCATCGAACTCAATTACATTTACATTTAATTTCATTTCAAGATCATTTGCACCAGAGTTTGAGACAGTTTAAGTTAGTTACATGCAATCATTTTGAAAAATGGAAGAGTAAAAGACTACATTCCACATCCCTTGCATGTGGACATGCCAACTCCTCAAAAGACACAGTTTTTTGTAGCAACAACATTGAACCCCTGTCCTTGTTGACTAAAGAAGATTCTCTACTCGCAGCCCTTGCAAAAACCTACATACAACCTAGCGCTAGGAAGTTTGGCACCTTTCCTATACACCAGCTTGAAAATTTTCCACATCAACACTAGAAACAAGAAATCACATGAATGCTAAATAGGAAAATCATGAGAAAAGGGCCATGGTGTCATAAAAAAAAAATGGGGAAAATTCATCACTTTGAGTTATTAGCCTCTGAGGATACTAGCCCATGCCTAGCTCATGGTGGAACTAGAGGAATCATCACCACCACCTCATTGGAATCATCAGGTTGTACGAGGGAGAGGGGATAATAATCACCCTCTGAGTTAGTGTCACCCTCATTGTCTAGAGGGCTATCAGAAACCTCACCAAAAGAATTAAGTCCTCCTAGATAAGCCTTACGATACTTGAACCTTTTCTTTGTGTTCTTTTCATACCCTACCAGCTCTTTCCCTTTGAACTTGACTAATTCTTCTGAAATAGTTTGGTTCCTTAGGTGGTAGTTACTCCTAACACCATACTTCTTAAATTTCCCGTGTCCCCTTCTATTCTTTGGTGTATCAGGAGCTCCCTATGTACCAACCTCATCCTCTAGGGCATTCTTCTCAGACTCAAGGAAACTCAATTTCTTAGACCTCTGGGCAGGCCTAACATACTCACCAGACTTACTCATCCTTTTAGTAACAAGAACCAGAAGATACCTATTAATTATGCTCTCAGACTAAACTTAATGCAATTTTTTAATGAGAAATATAGCCATCAGTCCTTCTTATAACGAGCCATGCAAGTGTGCCCTCCATTAATTCTTCAAAGAAAGCTTGTGTGCATGAGCTAGCAATAGTGTACCTTGATCCTTTTAATCTTAACCATTGATCATGCTTTAAAAGATAGATCAACGAGTGGATTACCATGTACCCACTTACAATTAAGTTTTAATTATTCTTTTAATGCTCCTTTAAATAAAAAAAAAACTGAGTAGATAAACATCTACTCTATACATCACATCAATTAAAACTATTCTTTCTATAATTACTTGTTCACCCATAGGAATTATTTCACTTGTATTTCATCTTATCAAAATAGTGGCAATTGATCTTGATATGATCTTAAAATATCGGTCTGTACATTGCCATGCTTTATTTTCACCCTTTCCACATGTATCATTAGTTGT
Organism: Sequoiadendron giganteum; assembly: GCA_007115665.2. Taxonomy (NCBI): domain Eukaryota; kingdom Viridiplantae; phylum Streptophyta; class Pinopsida; order Cupressales; family Cupressaceae; genus Sequoiadendron; species Sequoiadendron giganteum. The sequence continues at coordinate 20,127,151 of CM021108.1, read as the reverse complement.
CAAGACCAATAGCTAAAATCTCAACCATGCGCCTTAAAGAACAAGGTTGCAAATAGCAGAGTTAAGAAATAGTATCTTCTTGGCTAGATTTGGAAGTATTCCAACTTTATTATAGCTCATCGAAGCCTTTTAGAAAGTCCACATGGAATTTTCCCACTTTACCTTCAAAAGATACAAGACATGGGTGGGGTCCTCATGGGATAGTGGCAAGTGGCCATGATTGAGCCACATCACTAGCCATTGACCATCAAATTCATCCCTTAAGAAACAAACCTTCATCTTCAAATATTAGTGAGTCCCATAAAAATGGTAGTGTCACATCATCTGCTAACCCGTTTAACCATCTTTCCTTACTACTGTAGACAGACAAGAGCACAGGGAACAACCCTAATGAGAAAATGTGTAATGACATTTACCATTGATTTTCCCTTAGACAAAATTCACTATCTTGTGGAGATACTAGTCCCACCACTAAGTAGTAACACATGGCCAATGCCTGCTAGCCCGTGTCTTTAAAATAATATGAAGTAAAATAAGATGGGCACCCAGGGAGTGGTAGAGATGTGGCCATGTCTTCAATCCCATAGCTATTGATCCTCTTTTAAAAATCACTAGTCGTCTTCACCAAGGAGATCGGGCCCACTAGCATAGCAAACACATGATCAATGCCCGCTAGCCCATGTGAATAAAACAAGAAGAAATAAACCAAGGTGGGCATTCGAGGAATGATTGGAATTAATTCCTACGATCAGAGGGTCAACACAAAGTTCCATTTCTGCACATTCCATAAAATTTAATCATAAAAAGGCCTGGCTATCTCCAAGTAAACGAGACACTGACCCATAATAACAAACGCTAAGTATTTAAGTCTTTAAGACCAAAACTTCGATCATAAGAAAATTAAAACTGAGAATAACTTAAGGCAATCGACAAACCTAAGATTAGGGGCTGGTAAAACAATGACCATTACTAGCATAAGTGACAACTTAAGTGACCGGGAATAGGAAAAACAAGTTAATGCAATTTTAAAACAACCAAGGGTTTTCTGATTCATAGGCCAATTTGGAGAAGTTTTATGGATATAAAACCTATCATAGTGATGAGAATATGACCTAAAATCATAAACAATGGACCAAGCCAGACTTTGTAGAACTTTTTGGGTGGAACCAAGAAATTTTTTGAGGGGTTCCATCAGACTAAGTCACCAATAGTGATGACTTAGTCCCATTCCATGATTCTATAAGGGATTTTTGAAGATTTGGGTATCCAATTGGTTGGGACAGAGCCCAAAGTATTTTTCTTGAACTGGGACTAAGTTGCCCAGCTTGGCATAACTGCCCCAGTTGGCCTAAAAATCATATTTTCAAAAAATTTAGAGGCTTCTGCAACTTCCACTTCAACCCTTGTCAGTTCCTCGTATCTGTTCTCTTATCTTGCCTTGTATAGTTTCCATTTTATCCTTTTGCATGTCATCATGTGTTTTCAAATAACCTAAGTTTCATTGGTTTATATTCAATAGTAAGCTTATTTCTATTTCCAGTTCATTTCATAAAGATACACTTCAAATCACATTTATAAAACAATATTGAATGAACTTCCAAGTTTTAGGGTGTGAAAGAGAACCCTACCATCTACTTTCTAGGTGAAAACCCTAGGAGCCATTGGGGAACCCTCTTTCCCACTAAAGTTTGTAGTTCAAAAATATTGGAATGAAACCCAATATGCTCTTTGAGATATATAATGGGGTTCCACAAAAACCCTTGTAGTTCCCCCATTGTCTTTATCTAGCTACTCTTCACTTGAATATTTGAAATTTTCCCTTAAAGACCTACCACCATCACCACCTTTTGCATTTAGGATGTCTTCTCTCCATTTCAAATTTAGTTTATAAATCTATTTTTATTTCACACTCATTTTTCTATTATGTCTAGAAACATTATTTTGATTTAAAAACCACATACATTTATAAACATTATCTAGAAACATTATTTTAACCTAGCATTCAAATTTCAGATATGACGATATTTCAAATATGTTGGTGTCAACCACTGAGTCGAGGATCACAACCTGCAAATAATCTTCAGAAAAATGAGAGAAGCAACAACAGGCTATTTCACTAGAAGTGAATCAATTCAGATGAGATAATTTACATAATGTACAATAGTGCCTTATACAGGAAAGAAATATATGACAGATGAGAAAACTACCTGATACGAGAAAAAACCACCCAAATAATTAAATGCACTATTATGCCTACGTAAACTTAAGTAGGTAAATCCTATTTATTCCAAAAAATAGACATGCATATCCACATTTGTCAGTTTTCATATATGTGTAGTAGAGTAGATTCAAAATAAAATAATGAAGAAGAATATGCCTCACCTTAATAATGTAATTGGTGTCACTAATAATATCTTTATAAAATAAAACAACATTTTATTTAATTTAGCCTTGACTATTGAGATGAATGATCAAATTTGGTTATGAGAAGATTTAATAAGCTCCATGATAGTGAAAGGAAGAAAATTGTTTTGGATCTTTTTACCCTAGTGGTTTAGGGCCTAGAGAGAACAAATTTCCTTCACTTTCACTCAAGAACAAACCCTAGAGATCTCAACCTCAAGTGTGCAAAAGAGAAAGAGATCTTGCAATAGGGTTCGATATGATTTAATAAGGGGTTCACCACCAAGTTTAGACTTGGAAAAGATAATGAAATTCTAGAAGAAATGCAAAACCCTAGTTGAATGCAAACTAAGACTAAATGACCTAGAAAAGTGAATGAAACAATAAAAAAAATGTAAAATAGAATGTGTGCACTTGAAAATCCAGAGAAGGCTGGATGGAGGTTTGGATCACTCAAAAAATTGTTTTTATTGCTGACTAGGACTCATTCACCAAGCTAGGTGAATCAATCAAATTTCTAGAAAACTGTGTCGGAACAGGTTTTGGACAAAAGGTTATCCGAATCTGCAAAATCCTAAAAATTGACAGGAACTCAGACTCATTTGCTAGAAGTGGTGAATCAGTCCAATTAATTTTTTCTACAACTTCGAATATTGATCCCGCTCTTCTCTATCTGATTTATCCTTCCTAATTGGTTTCTGGATTTGAAACTGAAACTTGTGACTTGTAGGTAATCTCCAAGTCTCTCGAAGGCTTGTTGACAACTTTGACAACTTTGAATGATTTTTAATTTGTTGCCAATCTTTCTCCTTAGGAAATCTGCAACCTAGACTTGAAAATCACACATAAAGGAGAGGGGAAAATGTTGTTGGGTTATTGGATAGGGGTTTTCCTTGGTCAAACCTTGTTTTGGAAATCAATCCTTGAAATTAGAGAAAATAAGAATGGAGAATGATGAATGAACAAAAGACAATGTTACAACTCACCAAACCCTAGCAATAAGGTGTTGCAAATATGCTTAAAATGGTTGCAATGGATGTAGTTCTTGACTCTTGCTTGAATGATGGTGATCTTGAATGAAACATTTGCTTGAATCATAAACCCTACATCACAATTGTTAGCACAATAAAAAACATGACATATGAAATCCTTGACATGATGATTAATACTTGAAGAATTCTCTAAAATGTTTGATAATTTTCCCTTGAAGTCTCTTGAATGATCTTGTGAACTCAATTTTCCATTAGGATTTCTCTCATAGAAGTCATAGATTCAATCTCATGAATGCTTAGAATGTTAGGATGAAAATGAGTGAAAAAACCTTGTATTTATACTCAATTATGCAAGACTTCTCAAAATTATAACACTACAAGCCAGCATCATATCTAGGAGAATAAAATCTTAATATAAATTTGAATTAATTTTGATTTTGGGCCACATGGGACTCATTTCCCCAAGATGGTGAATGAGTCCCATCTGGCAAATGTATGAGACTAAAAATCAAAAGTGCTTACAAATGTGTGAAAACCAGTTCGAGGCCAAAAGATCTAGGTGGGACCCATTCGCCCAAGGTGGCGAATGAGTCTTAGATCCCTAAATATGGGCCGCACAAGCTAGAACACCTAAATTATGATTGGTTAATGATTGGTGTCAGGATTATTCTCGAAAATATGCAATAAATGAAACTTGTGGATGCAAAATAGGGCCAATTAAAGCATAAGAAAGCCCAATTATTAATGAAAAGCCTAGAAAAGTGTGAAAGTGTGTTACAATACTTTACAACACTCCAAATAGTGTAAGATTAAGATTAATTTTGATAGAAAAAATGGTTTATTTGGTTGATGAGACCTTAGAAAAGTGTGAAAGTGAGTCACGACACTTTAGCAAGGTACTATTAAATCCATTCGTTCCCAAGGGCCCAAGATGTAATGTGAACGTGTTAATCACATTACAACACATTGACACATCACAACACTAAGTCAAGGCAACATTAAGCCTAACTCGCAAGGAGGGCTCAAACAAGTGTGAAAATGTCCCGACAACATTTTTCGACACTACAGATAAATGTATTTTCAATTTATTTTTTGAAACAAACTAGAAGTTTTGACATACATAAACATGAATTAATTTTATATTTTTCTAAAAACATATCAACAATATAATGTGTTTGATATTATGTAGTTTAAAAATAAAAATATTTTAAATAAATATAAATCCGTGCATTTGAAATTTCATTAAGTATCTGCAGAAGAGATTCATACCTCTCATTCGAAAAAGACATTGAAAGAAAGGGGGACTGATTTAGATGACGGGACTAATATGACTGATGATCTTTTTCGACAGGGGCTCACAAATGTGGGGCTCGGCATTTGCAGCATACGAGGTTGAAATTTGAAAGTATCAAAATGTAAAACGACATCTCTACTTTATTCTTACTACGTTTTATCCTTTTCCTGTGCCCTATTATTATCATCTAGGGCGGACCACTCTAATATGACGTAGCCGGTAAGCATGAAGGAAAAAAAAGGCCTGATGTTAAGAGTAAGTAGGACAAAAAAGAAAAGAAAAAAGTATGACAGAAAAGTTAAACACAGTCGAGAAAGAGGACCACATCAGAGCATCAAAAGTTAGATTGTGCAGCCACTTAGAGACATCTGCTACAGCTAAAATACTTTAAAATTAGAACACGATGATAAATTTGTCACACAGAAAGATACATGAGAAATTTGGCAATTTCTCACCGCCAAACAAGAAGGAAGTGTCATCAGATGAAACATCTGAAAAGCAGGAGGAACTCACAATTTTCTTTTAGGTGGATCTTACATATGTCGTGAATTGTTGGCAGTGAATTTTATTTGGTAGTGAATTTGTTATGATGGTGAATTTTTTCATGATGATTTTTTTGTCAATAAATTACTATAGTTATATTTATTTTTGCCTGCAGCAATCGAATAGTCGTAATTGGTGACACTCGTGTGACACACCCTCCAGTATCATGAGGGACAGAGGGAGACTAGACCTCATGATCTCTTGTCTAAAAAGAATACTTTAACCAATTGAAATAAGACCCCTACCCCATTTGGAAAGAACATTATAAAAAAAGGGACTCAACAAGATGATGGGACTAATATGGCTGATGATCTTTTTCCACAAGGTCTCAAAAATGTTGGGCTCGGTATTTGCAGCAGACGAGGTTGAAATTTGGAAGTATCAAAATGTAAAACGACATCTCTACTTTATTCGTACTACGTTGTATCGTTTTCCTGTGCCCTCATATTATCATCTAGGGTGGACCACTCTAATACGACGTAGCCGGTAAGCATGAAGGACAAAAACGGCCTGATGTTAAGAATAAGCAGGACAAAAAAGAAAAGAAAAGAGTATGGTAGAAAAGTTAAACACAGTCGAGAAAGAGGACCACATCAGAGCATCAAAAGTTATATTGTACAGCCACTGAGAGATATCTGCTACAGCTAAAATACTTTGAAATTAGAACATGAGGATAAATTTCTCACACAGAAAGATACATGAGAAATTTGGCAATTTCTCACCGCCAAACAAGAACAATACAAGAAGTGCAATCAGATGAAACATCTGAGAAGTCGGAGGAACAATACCGTCATGAGAATATGTCGTTATGCCACTAACGCAGCGAGCAAAGAAAGGACCATCCTAGCACGCAATTTGGTAGATAGCAGTATGTACGTGATGGCAGAGGTCAAAGTAAGATTGATATCGCTTTCAGAGTGATACACGTCTGGTAAGTTGTAAGCCATAGAGGATACATCATCATCATTATCCCCGACCGGTTCTCTTCAGCCCACTTAGCTCTTGGCGACAGCTTAGACATTGGACGGTGGTGCTTTATCTCGTTATAAACAAACAAACAATTTACTTTCATGCTTACAAATGATTAATTTGCTGATATCAACTTTTGATGCAACATAATCCAAATAAACATAAAATGTAAACTCCAAATTTCAGCCATAACATTGACTTTCATATTAAAATAGTAAGGCGCTTTAACGATTGGTAGCACCCTATTCTTAGGAACAGTTGACTACACTTTAATTATTAAATTATATATATATGAATTTTCATTCATAAGCTAGCAATCTACAAATATTATGTGCATAAGGTTAAAAGTAAGTTTGTTTTGTTTATTTAATAGGAGGGTTCGTTAGGCTTTTGATTTGGTTTGGTTTACAATTTACAATTATGTGTGTAATGTTAAAAGTAAGTTTGATTATCTAATAGGAGGGTTTGTTAGATTTTTGATTTGGTTTGGTTTACATATTACTAATCATATCACTTTAATATCCTTAACATTCTTGTGTCATTTTTTTTTGAGGAGATATCTACATTTATTGTAAGATTCTTTAGTTCCATCACTTTTGAGAAAATATTTTCTTGTGATATGGCCATCGACCTAAGGGACCTCACATTTGAGTTGAGAATTCAAGTTTGTAAGTTTCTTTAGTTCCATCACTTTTGAGAAAATATTTTCTTGTGATATGGTCACCGACCGAAGGGACCCCACATTTGAGTTGAGAATTCAAGTTTAGATGAGTAGGAAACTAATTTCAAAAGAACTACTAAATTTCATTATGAAAGTAGTGTGTGATGTTATGCTATTATTCTTGATGTTATTTACTAGTTCATGATTTTGGAAGTGTGTGTACATGGCCCAAAAAATATACTATTGTTGGCTATTCTATGGATCATCCCCCATTTGAATGCATGGCGTATATAGTTTTCCCAATCTTACTCATGTCTTGAATGGGGTCTATGTAGAGATCATCCAAAGCATACCAAGAGTTTCTTCCTTTTTCTATTTTTTGGCGTTAAGTTTATTGAGGATATCTCAAAGCATGGATTTTAGAATATTCAATTATATTTTCTCATCTTCTCTCCTTGGACTCAAGAATTTGTAGTCTCTAAGAAGTAATCTCTTCATGTCCTCGTTTGGGTCAAATTACCTAGCTTGGCCTTGCCCTTATGGCCCTTCCCTAATGACAATGCTATGCCTTTAGGGTGGGAGGTTAATATTGAGTGAGAGTGTTCTTTCTTAATTACCCACAAATGAGGGTTTGTGTCTATATCAATTTATCCAAAAAATTCAAGGAGTCGATATACATGCAAATGGGTAACCAAAGATTCACCCAAAGGCTTATGTACCTTAATCTATGAAACACTTGTTACCAATGTGAATTATTAGACCATTAAATTCTTAACTATCCTAGATAATTGTTCGACAAGCCAAGTCTCCTCCTAAGTAGACCTTAATGTATCCTCCACCTCAAAAGGTTGGCGTCGATGGACCACCCTGCACAATAATAAAAAATCATGCTTCTAGTTAAAATAGTTTTTGGTTGTAAATTTTAAATACTCTTAAGGTGAGTAAGGCTAGAAACTCTCACCAAAATGGGAATCATCTAAGTAAATTACCAAGTTATAGTTTAATCAAACCCCAATGGTAATTAATATTGTTTCCTTTCAATTAGAGAATTAGCATCCCTCTCCTTCCAATTCTTGTCATTCTTATATAGCTTGGATCATGAGCCTAATGAAGGAGAATTTATGCCCAAAAAAAAGAAATTTTCCTTAATTTATCAGGTTCACTCTCCAATTTCAAGGTCACCTATAAAAGAATGCTTCTTGTAGAATTATCATGGAAATCTTGATGAGATCATTGATAAGCTCAATGAGGATGAAAAAACCCTTGAATTTTGATTTCTATGAATTTTATTTAATCTAAAGGGTATTACATATCTCAAAATGAAATAATGTAATGTATAATGTCAATGGTTTCTCAACCTCAATATTTTATGTTTACAAGAGTTGAAAATTGATAAATTCATGATTCCTAGAATCTATTATGTCATTTTTCGAATAATTCAATTGTTGCGAAGTGAGTATGAAATTAGACATGGGGGACTTTCTTGTTTTATTTTTCCAAGGTGGTATTGATAAATCTTGGAAAATGGATGTGAACATTCTTTGGGGATTTTTAATATTTATGCCTTTAATGGCGTTAACATATCTCATCTAGATCAATTGATTCTAGAGTTGGTGCCAACTTTATCTTAGACCATTTATAAAAAAATTTATATGGTTCAATCAAAATCTAATTGATATGGTCATTTTCCTATGCATTGAATAGCTAGTGAGAACATGTATTGGTACTACATGGACAATAAATTGTGCCATTTCAATCTAAATGTTGTTGATTTTTCCCAAATCATTACGGTTTACATGGATTAATTTGTAGGCTAGTATGAAAATAATTATTAAACATCTTGGTAGGACCATGGTGTTTAGACTACCTTTTTTTTTGCTAGTTGTTACCAGTTATCAATTAACACTCTACCAAATTGTTTCCTCTCTAACAATTTTCAAATGTAGTCTCCATTAAGTGGTAAATATTGTGATCCAAGGCTGCTATGACCTAATTACTTTTTAACATATCCTTGCTATGTCATCAAGCCACAATTTCCCTTACACTACACATTTTAAATCTTAAACCATGTTTTACTCTAGCAATTAGTTGGGTTCAATTTTGGAATGATGTAATCAAATACATGTATAAATTTCATTGAATCTATGACACACCATTAAACTTGTGTTATCCATAGGGTTTCATGTAAGAGAATCTAATTCCACAAGAACTCTTGCAACAACAAAAAACATTTCATTTTAATAGTCAAGACTAAATTAAAGGAAATGATGTATTATTTTGGAGGGAGTCACAAATTCCTCTATCATATAATACTAGAAGTATTATATGATAGAGGTATTTTCAATTTTATTTTCGTTTTAAGACTGGATATAATATATTCACACCTTGATTAACTTAACTTTTGGACTGCAAGATAAAACCCTTTTCTATGGAGAGAAGTGGACCAAAATATCTTGACTTCACCAAAGAGAATGCATCATGAATGCATTATTCTTTCGAGACTTTATATTTATGTGTGGTACACCAAACTAGAATGGAATCAATCAAAAAAAGTGTACCAACCTTCACACACCATCTACCTTCACCAAGATCTTCAATGAAGGTCCATTTATGTACAATATATTTGCACACTCACTGATCTGATTCAAATCTTCTTTCATGCTAAAATATTTAGCACTTTTTCGTTTTAGGTGAAAAAAAGGTTTTGCAAGTGAAATCTCCCCCTGAGATAATTCTCTATCTTAGTTTGTCTTAGAATATTGTGCAGAGCACATAGGTGTAGTATTGTCCTTCTTCTCATAGTCTTCTTTCCAAACCTCTTCATTTCCCTTCTTTTGTTGACTATGGGATTCAACCTTTTTCTAAACTAGTGGCTTAGTAAAGTCACGTTTGTAGTAGCTTGCCTTATGTCCCATATTCTTCCATGTAGGACACAATGTTGTGCTCTAGAACAAGGTTGTTTCTCTTCACCTTGGATCTACACTCATCAACCTTGTGACCATAGTTGTTGCAAGCATAGCAATATCCATGAAATAAAATAATATTGTTTCTTTGAGGCACAAATGATCTTCTACCCATGTTATCATTCCTTCTTCTAGCTCTACAATCAATAACCTTATGTCCAAAAATATTGCAAGAAAAAAATTAACCTTCAAAGAATTGACTTAACCTAGAAGGAGAATGTTGTTTTGTAGATGGAGGACTTCTAAATATTTTTTTCTTCTAGTAAATATTCGATCCACTTTCTTTCTTGCCATTCAGATCAATCTTTGCATCTCTAGAGCCATTCTTTTTAGAGTCTTCAATGTAATATTTTTCCTCCTTTGTTTCAATCCTTTCAAATATTTTGGATCTATCCTCAGGACTAGACTTCTCTCCTTTGTCAGTTTGTCCCTTTTCTCCTTTTAGGGCATTCTTGAGAATGATAATCTCCTTTGTCGATTTATATGTCAAGTTCTTCTATGTTTGCCCCCTATTGTTTATCAATTCTATGTTTACTATCCAAATCTCAACAATTTGATTTATTTTCATAATTATCCTAGGAATGTCATTGCATCATCAAATTAGATCAATTTATAATCAATTAGTAATATTAGCACATCAACCTAAAAGGGATCGAAACCTTGATCCACTATTTTCGCTCTTCTATTGAGGTTTGTAGTCAAGTGGGTATTGAGATCGCTTTTTATCCCTTTCTCTTCTATGATATTGGAATTATCGTGATTTAGGCCCTAGATCCCTTTTTCCAATGTCACAATGCTGAGCTCTTCTCTTTTTAAAAATATCTTAACATAATTAATATTTAGATATTTAACATTCAAATCTAAGAAATGAGGATATTTCAAATAGACATACATGTCTACATACACAATTTGCATACAATCTACCAGAGTAGATTCAAAATAATATAGAGGATAATAGCATGTCTCACCTTAGTGATGCAACTGGTATGACTAATGATCTTTTATAGAGGTTTGAAGTCACCACATATATTTATAAAGGAAAATAACATTTGAAAGAAGTAACCTCTCACTATTTAGACAAACGATTAAATATTGATATGAGAAGATTTATTCGCTTACATAATGAAGTTATTTTTAATTTTCTTTCCAAAATAAATTAGAAGCTGTGATATATAAAAACATAGATTACTCTTATATTTTGTTAAAAACATGTTACCAATATAATATGCTTAATATTTAAAAATTTAACAGAAACAATGAAAATATTTTAAATTTATGTGGATGTCTACATTTGCAATTTGTATACATATCTACTCCAAGAGATTCATATCCCTGATTCGAAAATGACATTAAGAAAAATGGGGACTCACCTAGATGGCAGGACTAATATGACTAATGATCTTTTTCCACAAATGTGGGGCTCGCTTTGGCATTGGTATTGGTATTGGCATTGCCAGCAGACGAGGTTGAAATTTGAAAGCATCACAATGTAAAATGACAATCTCTACTTTATTCCAACTATTATTCTTTCCACCTGCCTTATTATTATCACTTAGGGCGGTGCCGTCTAATACGTGGTAGTCGGTAGGCATTAAGGAAAAGTGGAAGGGTGGTGTTGAGAGTACACAGAACAAAAAGAGAAAAAAAGAATAATAGAGAAAAGTTAAACAGTAGAGAAAGAGGACCACATCAGCCGATCAAAAGCTAGATTGTGATCATGAAAAGTTTAGAACATGAAGATATTTTTCTCAAATTTAGAATTTTCTCTAAGGCCTGAGAAGAAAAATACAAGATCTGCCTTCAGGTGAAGCATATGAGAAGGCAGTCAATCAGAGGAACCCACAACTCTCTCTTAGCTGGATCTCACGTAACCCGCTCTCTTTCTAAGTCTTAAAGATGCGCTGCATCGCCTTCAAGATGCCCGTCATTCTCAGGAACACGACAGAAAACAGAGAAGATGAGAGCAATTCCAATCTTAAGCTCGGAAAAGATGTGTCGTTATGCTACTGACATAGCAAGCAAAGAAATGACCGTCCTAGCACGAAATGTGGTACACAGAAGCGTATGTGATGGCGGACAGAGGTCAAAGCAAGATTGGTATCCCTTTCAGCGTGATACACGTCTGGTAAGTTGTAAGCCATAAAGGATACATCATATCATTATCCCCGATCACTGCTATTCACCCCACTTAGCTCTTCCCGACAGATCAGACATTGAATCGGAGGGCTTTATCTCGTGAACTAAACAAACAATTTATGTTCATACGTACAACTGATTAATTTGCTGATATCAAGTTTTGATGCAAATAATCCAAATAACTTCGAATTCCAAAATTCAACCACAAAATTGACTTCCTTATCAAAATAGGAAGGCTATTTTCTTCTTTTGTCCATGGATGAATTGATGAGAGGATTAGTGGCACCTTATCTTAGGAGCAATTGAGTATATGTTTTCTATATTATAAATAGGGAAAAGGGTTTCAATCTCTTATATGAGTAAAAAGATAAAATAAAAGTTTCTTACATAGAAAATATGACAGAAAGGAACAACAGTTATAACAAGAAACTAATGATTAGTAGAACAACATTAAATTAGATAGCACAAGAAAAAGAAACACAAATATAACATTAAAAGCAACACAAAAAAAGCTCCATGAGAATGAAAGTAGAAAGTTACATCCCATGATGAGCAACAAGGTCTTCCAACCCTTACGCATGATCTTCAATTTCTCCTGCGATGAAATAATACCAGTCTCCAGATATACATCAATCTTTCTCAATTTTAAACTTTTTATTTTCTTGAACCCATTTCCACTTTTTGAGGTATGCCTACAAATTTACAATACCAATAGCAACACATCTCATCATATCATCATTAACACTCACAATCTCATTTATAGCCTCTTCAATCCTTTGCATTATATTTTGGAAAATATTTATCATATCACCTATCTCTATCCACTTTTCATTGCAAACCTCACAATTGTGAATATTATCGATAGTGTCTTCAAGAAATCTCATCCTATTGTGGAAAGTGTTCAACCTATTATTTATCTCATTTAATTTTTCATTAAAATGCTTTGTGGATGTGAAATTTATCCATACTGTTGAGTACATATTAAGTATATTTGTATAATGTCTTATTTCACCATTATTTAAAATTAATATTAAATAAAATAATAAGACAAAAATATTTGTTCTAGGTACTCTTTCTTATATATATAATTTGTCTTAACTTGTTGAGTTTTCATTGATCAACTAGTAATCTAGAATATTTCATGTTCACAATGTTAAAAGAAAGTGTGATTTACCTAAATCTATTTTTTAGAAAGCTTTGCTAGGGTTTTGGATTGGTTTGGTCTACATACTCCTAATTGTGTCACTCCATTGTCTTCATCACTCTTGTGTCATTTGAATTTTTGGAGTGGGTAATCTCTACATTTATTGTGGGATTCTTTATTTCCCTTATTTTTATGCAAATATTTTTCCTTTTGATATGACCATCAACCTAAGTAGTTCTTTATCTTTTCACTCTTTCAGGGGGTTTCGGGTCCTAGGGGGATCAATGTATATGTTCGCAATGTCTACACCCTTCCTACAACTCTACTCCCACTCTCCTTTCCACTTGCTCGAGCTTCAATACTTCAGGTGGTTATGGGTCAATGGAACCAAAATCCTAAATTTTGGGTTTTCATTGAACTTTCACTCCCACCTACTTCATTAATGGCATTACCTACAAATTTTATGGTAATGTTATTTAGTTCATTGTGATCCAAATTTTTTCTTTATTGCATCCACAAATTGAGACTTCATTATAAATTACATCTCCTAATAAACTTCTAGTTGATTGTTGTAAAGATTGTGTGCATTGGTCCAAAATTTAGAGATTCTCATCACCGTGTGGGAGATTGGGCTCATGGGTTCATGGTTTCCTCTTCCTCAGGTTGTTCATGGTTTTTAGGTTTGTTTTTTTGTTTTTTCTTTCCTCTCATTTTTTCTTGTTGTCATTGTTCCATGTTTGTTCCTTTTCTATCCTTCTTTCTATCTTTTTCACTTTTGTGCTACTTTCCAGTTAGGTTTCGACTTAACTTAGTGTGAGGGTTAGATTTTAGATTAATAAATGGAAGATCGATGAGAGTTTTTTGCTCAATTTATCCTTGGAATTAGAATTTTCCCTAGGTTTTGACTAATTATCCATTTGTTGTTGTCTAGTTAAAATGCTTATTTTTTCCATTATCCTAGCCTAGAAGGTCTTCATCATATAGACTTCATCAAGAGAGGTTGAAGTTAATGATCTTCGAGAGGGTTCTCTTCATAATCTTAGAACCTAGAGGGACTTTTGGACATAATTTTGATGTTGTAGCTCCTCCCAAATTCTTGATCTTGCACTTCAATTTTAAAATTCCTATTGAAGGGATATCTCTTCGAGAATTCATGTCCTCATACAATCTTGGGCACATATACTAAAATTCCCCTTGCACCCATAATCTTGACCTCTACTCTCAACATAGTGTTATCTTGGTCATATCCTTTTGGGACAATGTGGATTGATGGAACTCTCAGATCCTTTTGTATAGGATCAAACTTGCACCCATCATGCAAATTCCCCTTTTACACATCCTCAATTTAGAAAACCAAATCTAAACCTGTGAAATTCCACATCAATTGGTTGCTTTCCTTCCACTTGGCATTTGTCTGTTGTGTCGGTGGGAGAATATTTTTTGGGGATGCACATGTGGTGTGTAGACATTTGTGCGGTGTGCCTACATCCCTGACGGATTCCTATGTTTGAAGTTGGTAGAGGCATTAAACATTTGATTGGGGCCAATTTATAACGTCTCTCTTTGACCAACCGACCCAAAAAATAGAAAATTCTTCCTCATTCTTCTTAAAATTCATCCATTCTTCATTCAACTTAGATCTTCTTTTCACTCTCTAGCAATCTCTTCAATCTCTCTTAGAAATTTCAAACTACAACACTTTCTTCACTCTCAAGGAGCACTCTATCAACTCTGGAAAGCAAGTGTGAAGCTAGCCATTCTAGCATGGGCTTGAGGTCTTGCGAGACCTCCCTCCACCACAGTCGAGGTTGTGGTGACTATTTCAAGCCTTCTTTCTCCTCCATTGGCTATTGAGCTCTTGGTGGAGGTGGTAACATTTCTCTCCTATCCTTTGTGATTTGGTTGAGTAGCTCTATACTATTTTGTAGTGTTTATTGCATTCCTCCTTTCTTTACTTGTTTATTGCATATTTCTCTCTCGTTGCTATTTGGTTGTTTGTGAGGTGGAAACACCAAAAAAAGTGTCTGACTGAGGCAAACCCCTTTACAACCCCAACAATTTTCCCCTCTTTCTTGCATGCAGGTGGATGTCCTCTTGGGGCTGGCTGGCGAATTTGTGATTTGGTTCAATAGCTCTTTACTATTTTGTAGTGTTTATTGCATTCCTCCATTCTTTACTTCTTTATTGCATATTTCTCTCTCATTGCTATTTGGTTGTTCATGGAGGTGGAAACACCAAAAAAAGTGTCTGACTGAGGCAAACCCCTATATAGCCCCAACAATTTTTCCCTCTTTCTTGTGTGTAGGTTGACGTGCTCTCGGGGCTAGCTGGCGAATTGGCACCTTGGTGAGATTATCTTCATTATTTTAGCTCTCATATATTTACTTTATCATCTCTCCTTGTACTTGTCATATATCATATTTTGTTTTTGTTTATTTAGGAGTAATTAGCTAGGCCATCAACTCATTTTTTGGTGGTTCATACTGCCTTTTCTATCCTCTAGTTGTATGGATGCCAACGCACATGTGAGATGCCAATGCACCGCACTTTCATCCTAGAACCATACTTACGTCCTCAGATAGAGAGTTGTTTGAGGTGCAATATTGAATCTGAAAACCAGCTTGGCTAGCCCCAACTTGGATTTCAGGTCTAAAGAGTGGTAGAAGGATGTTATAGTCCTCATCATTCATGTCCCTTGTTTTGTAGCATCCCTATAGAGTGAGGCAAGTTAGGGCAGCCTTCCACTCTTAGCCCTCTATGACCTGGGGCCTTGGTGTGGTTGGTCCTCTCTCTTGCATTTTTGGTGAACCTAACGTGAACCATTTTGATTTCATTTTGTCATACGAAGAGTTTCTTTCCTCATATTCTAGGAGTGTTGTAGGTGTGAGTGTTGTGAGACCTTCACCTTGCAACCCAACCTGCGACCACTAGTAGGCATAGTGGGAAGATTACATAAGTGTTGTGCAACAAAACCTTAAGTAGGCCACTGTTCTATTTTACAACCTTTAGGGGGATTTGTTAGAATATTGTTCTAGTGTGCATGATGGCCTCTTTTCTTCATCAACTTATCCCCTCTAAGTAGCCTGTGAGTGGTGGTTCGAGTATAACTTTCACCTCATAGGACCTACCGATGGGCTTCAATAGAGAACCATATCCTCTTTATATCCCTGCATGGATCAATGGGAACATCGTAGTAGGTGTTCTTGTTGACTCAACATCTCAAGTGAATATCATAACTGAGCAGATTATGTTAATTAACTTCCTACAAAAGGATGGGTACAATGCACTTTTGAGCACCATTTGTACGCACAACAAGCTTTCCATACCTCCCCTAGGTAGTATCATGTTGTCAGTCCTTGTTAGACCTAAGTCTGTAAACCTACTATTCAACATAATCCTAGGGTTTGAACTCTTTAAAGTGAAGCTAGGCATCCCGTAGTTAGTAGCTATGAATGTAGTTCCCTCGATTGTGCACAAATTCCTGAAGCTCATTTATGGGGGTCGATGCATGTGATTCACGACACTAGTTATAAACCAGAAGTCATGTGTGATAGCTACTCTGTAGACCACTTTTGGCCTGCACCTATTAGTCCTCTTCTACCTAGGAAGGACCTCTTGTACTAGACCTATCAAAAATACAAGAAAGGGAACTTATCGTCGAAAGTGAGATACCCTCCATCGCCTTATGTTGTTTCACATAGAGCTTGCTTAAAATTTGACAGTGGTACCACCAAGGAATGCATAAGGGAAGAAGAGAAGCGGTACTGAGATCCTCCTTCTTCCTCTTCCATTGTTCAGTCTGAGGCTCCTTCTCACCTTGCTATGGTGCCATCATATTTTTTTTCATGCTTGCAAGAGACTCCCATGGTGCCTGCTTGGCGAAAGCCTAAATGTCCTACATTTGAGCTTCCTATTCTACCCATAGAGCCTAGGCCCATTCAATATGGTAGGAAGAAAGGTCCCCATGGGGAATCTTCTATGTCTCGGCCTCCATGGCCTTCCACCACCTCTGCTCCCAAAGCAGTAGATGCAAAGAGGCCCACTGTCGAGGCACTAGAGCCGATTCCCCTGGCTGTTTCTAAACCTGCTCCTCCTGCTCCCATTCAGGAGTTTGTCCCTCCATTGGAAATAAATGTGGTGGACACTTCCATGGTTGAGCAGGAGCCTTCTGTCCCTTCACAGATTCCGGCCTCTAGCTCGAAGAGTCGCAGGATCTGCCCTACATGTGAACACAAACACTAGTGAAAGGCTCTCATGGTTGAGAAGGCTGCCTTGTAGAGAAAGGATGAGGAGATGACTGCCCTTTTCTTAGGACCTCCTGATGCGTCCTCTCTCCTCCCCTCTAATTTTGTTCAACCGAGCTTTGTATCGCTTTCAACTCCTACTGTGAATGCACCCAACCCCAAAAAGGTACAGGTCTTCATCGCTCCTTCAGTTGATCCACCCATGCTGATGTCCCTTTCGGACATCCCTCCTTTTCCAAAACCTATAGATATGTTGAATACTTTGGTGGTATCTATTATGGTTTTCTCCTCTTCCTCTTCCTCTTCCTCTATGCCTCCCACCTCATCTGTGGGGAGTTTTCATCCCTCAACAAACCAAATGGTAGAGAGTGGCACTTTCAACAATGAAGGGTGTAAGAGGAGCCCACCTTCCCCGAAGGGTTGTCCTATGTTGTCTTGTTTGTCTTAATGATAGAACCAATCCTAACTCCCCTAAGTTTGTCACCACTCCTGAATCACTCGCTGATCCAAGTGGTGAATCTTGAGTGCAACCCTCTCCATCCATTGAGGTACAACATGGAACTCCAGTAAAGTGCATGTTTAACTTTTTGGATGAGGTTTTTGCCTTGTCAACGATCTTTGCAAAATCACCAACCCTAGCTCCACAAGATCTTAGTGGAGAAGAACTTGTGAGGGCTTCTTCCTTAGCCCTTGTTGTAGGAGGGTTGGAAGCTCCTCCCCTTAATATTCCACCACTATAGGCTCATCCTCCTTCCCCTTATGATGATCTAGAATGGGAAGCAGACGACCTCTTGGTTGATGAGGGTTAGGGGGGGACCTCTTCTTTATCTTTAAAATAGATGTGTCTATTTTGATGTGTTCCCCCATGATTGTGCTATGTGTTCATAGATGAACCTTGCCAGCCTTGTTGGTGGTTGGGTATGAAAGTGATTTTTTGTGTCATAAACCTTCTTCTATTTTTATTATCGTTCTTCCATGTTTGTGTTTGAATTTTCACAAAATTGGGGATGATGCAAAGAGTTGAAGGAATTTAGGCTCCCCTTCCATGTTGAACAAATTTTTTATGTTTTTATACTTATTCTTCACATGATCTGATATAGTAGGTCGTTGATGACATTTTATTTATATAATACTACTATACTTATCTATATATATATATATATGAGTAGCGTTGACTTCGAAATATCAAGTCACCCATGTGTTTCTTATTTGTTATCTTTCTTTTTCTCGTTCTCTCTTTTCTTATCCTTCTCTCTTCTTTTCTTGAGTCATCCCTCTCATGCATGATGACACCTTTTCTATAACACTTCAAACTTTTGAAAATGAATTCATTGCCAATGAATCTTTTCTCGGGAATCTTTGCAAACCTTTTTGAAAATTGCATTCTCAACTTGAAACCCTAACGGAATGTGTTTCCTTCATCATGGGTTTGCAAAGAAAGAACTTGAGAGATTTCCTCCGAGGTGGAAGTACCTTTGACCTTCCCCTTGCGAGGGGGCACTTTATTCCTTCCGAATTCCTTCATGTCACGTTCCTGAGGGACCCCTTTGAAAGCCTTATAATTTGTTAACGTTATGTGTGACTATCTGCTTGACTACCTACGTGGTTGCTTTAGTTTTTGAAATGCTTTATCTATGGGAAACATTTTTCTTTGAGGTGCACCTATAAATCCACTTTCCAATATGACTTTGTAGAGTCTCCTTCCTTTGGGTTTCCTCCATGTAAGATATGTTAGGGGATGCCTCCTTAGAGGTCTACAGGTCTGTAAGGTGCTCTTTCCTATGAGTTTCCTCCATATGAGAGATCTTGGGGGCCGCCTCCTTGCAGGTCTACGAGCTTGTAAGGTGCTTTCATCTAGGTTTCCTTCATGTGAGAGATCTTGGGGGATACCTTCTTGTAGGTCTATGAGCTTGTAAGGTGTATACTTCATAGGCCTTCCACCATGTGAGAGATCTTGGGGGCTGCCTCCTTGAAGGTCAATGGGCCTATGAGACACTTATTTCTTTGGGTTTCTTTCATGTGAGAGATTTGAGGGATACCTTCTTGTAGGTCTATGGGCCTGTAAGGTGATTTCATCCTGCAATATTTTTCCATCATTGGTTTGAGGGCCTTCAGAGTACCTTGTGCACCTTCATAGTTTTGTGGGGCTATGAAGTCTTTTATTATGCTCTACACTTTCAAGCTTTCCAAATCGTAGTTTGATTCCTTAATAGTTCAGGTATACATTTCTAACCCTACTAAATCTTTGATCTACTTTATCGAAGCACTCATCAGTATTCATGCTAGCTAAAGTGGGGAAAAATGTATAGGAGGGAATTTGCACCCTCGCGCAAATTCCCCTTTTACACATCCTCACCTTAGAAAACCAAATCCGAAGGAAAAATTCCACATCAACTGGTTGCTTTCCATCCACTTGGCATCTGCCTTTTGTGTCGGTAGGATAATATTTATCGGGGATGCACGCATGATGCACAAGCATTCGTGCGACACACTTATGTCCTTGATGGATTCCTATGACTAAAGTTTAGAGGTGTTACACATTTGATTGGGGTCAATTTGTAACGTCTCTCTTTGACCAACTGACCCTAAAAATGATTTTTTTTTTCTCATTCTCCTTCAAATTCATCCATTCTTCCTTCACCTCAGATCTTCTTTTAACTCTCTAGCAATATCTTCAATCTCTCTTAGCAATTTCAAGCTACAACACTTTCTTCACTCTCAAGCAACACTCCAACACTCTATTGCAACAACAACACTCTATAAACTCGAAAAAGCAAGTGTGAAGCAATCCATTGTAGCATGGGCTTGAGGTCTTGCAAGACCTCCCTTCACCATAGTCGAGGTTGTGGTGACTTTTTCAAGCCTTCTTTCTCCTGCATTAGCTAGTGAGCTTTTGGTGGAGGTGGTAACGTTTCACTCCTCTCCTTTGTGATTTGGTTGAGTAGCTCTTTACCGTTTTGTAGCGTTTTTTGCATTCCTCCTTTCTTTACTTCTTTATTGCATTTTCTCTCTCATTTCTACTTGGTTTTCCATGGATGTGGAAACACCAAAACGAGGGTCTAACTGAGGCAGACCCCTATACAACCCCAAAAATTTTCCTCTCTTTCTTGTGTGCAAGTGGACATGTTCTTGGAGCTAGGTGGTGAGTAGACACCTTACTGAGATTATCTTTGTTATTTTAGCTCTCATATATTTACTTTGTCATCTCCTCTTGTACTTTTCATATTTCATAGTTCTATTTTTTTCATTTAGGAGTAATTAACTAGGTCGTTAGCTCATTTTTTAGTGGTTCATATTGCCTTTTCTATCCTCTATCCGTAGAGATGTTAGTGCACCTGTGAGACACCAGTGTGCCACGTTGTCATCCCTAAACCATGCTTACATCCTCGGATAGAGAGATGTCTAAGGTGCAGTATTGAATCCAAAAACTAGCTCACCTAGCCCCAACTTGGATTTGGGGTCTAAAGAGTGGTAGAAGGACCTTATAGTCCTCATCATTCTTGTCCCTTATTTTGTATAATCTCATTAGTGTGAGGTAAGTTAGGGAAGCCTTTCACTTTTGACCCTCCATGACGAGGGGCCTTGACATGGTTGCTCCCCCTCTCTTACACCTTTATCTATTCAAAGTTGTATTCTTGACAAGCCTTTAGCAATATTCTCATAGGACTTTGTGCTTCACCAAAAAAATATCCTAGATCCTTAAATCCTCCATCGACCCACATTCTTGATACTCAATCCTTGTATCCTCCCACATCTCAAACTCCCACACAAAATCGAAATATTCAAAAATCAATAAAATTAATTAGTTTTATTGCCTCCAATGGTTTTTAAAGGAATATTTGTTGCATAATAGGTATTATAAATTTCAAAGGAAATAGAGGTAAGTATAGAGGATAAATTTTCTCTAGAGGAAAATGAAGAAAATGAAGGAAAGAGGGCTAAATTTGATATGGATCCATTAGCCATGAAGTATAAAAGTGAAGGAATGCTTAGGGTATCTAAATTCTCCTGAGAAGTGATGAACATAATAGATATAGAAAAACGGAAAATTTATATAGATTCCTTTAAGAAGGACATTTTCGGTGAGAATTCTACTCTTAAGTCCAAGAAGATAGTCAATTAAAGTTTTGCTCAAGTAGCTTATTTTTCACTAGAAATGCAGTCCCTAGAGTTGATTTTCAGGAAGTGTGATGATCCTTATGGTATTGAAATTATAGATTTGATAGCTACAATGATCAAAACAATATTTGACCTACCTCCTCATATAGAAATTATCCTAATGATTGAGGATCAAGCTATAAAAAATATATATAAGATATAAATGAGGTGGGAAATTTAAAGAAACTCAGTAGTAATTGACTCGAAAAATAAAAAATTAGTTTCCAAGATCCCCATAAAACTTACTAGGGCTAACTTTGTACAAAATTTTGTAGACCTCATCACACTCTTAAGAAGAGAACCAAGGAAAGAGGATTCAAGAACATATGTAACATAGATGTTCCATTTTATCAATATCATTCTAATAGAAGAAGCTTACCAAGATTGGGGAAAAAATGAGTTAGACCAAATCCATGCACAGTTGACCACAATGGTGAATACCAAGAAGTTTTCCATGTCATCATACACTATGTACCTAGTATAGATAGAGTGGGATATTTCCTATGATTAACAACACATGGTTTTAGAGGGGAGGATCTAGAAAGAAGTAGGATTTGGGGGTTCTATCCTTAAATAGAGCTTAAAGAAGAAGAAAGGAATTTCAAAAGAGTAAATGATTCCTTTATATATGCCATAATCGATCAATTAACAATAGATATTGGGTATTGATATTCCCAAGAGGCTATGAAACTATCAAAGGTTGGGTATTTTTTTTCGTACAGTTTCTCAGATCTTCATACATCATGATTTTTGGTTTTCATAAGGCACCATTCATTTTCCCCAGATGTTTTAGTAACAGAGAAATTTTAATTATGATGAAGGAAAAGTGATCCTAGATCCAATTAGATTAACTAGGATTATCTCCTTTTCACTTGAATCCACATCTAAACATAAAACAACTAGGGTTAAATGATTGACATGTTTCCACAAGGTAGAGTCAACCTCCTAGGGTCTATGTTTTCTTGAGTTGTAAAAGGGATAAATTTGATGTGTGTTTTAATAAGCCTATTTGGCATGTAACCCTAGATCTGAAAAATGTAATTTATCGCATAGATGAAAATGGAAAGTAGTAGAAAAGATTCAGATTTGAAACTCAGATATAAAGAGGAACATATGACAAAAATTTGAGCCTGATTTGCAAGGTCAGGGACATGGTGCACCCTAAACTGACTTCTTTCTTTTTAGGATCTAAAATCACAAGTCTATAGTCTTTGGATTACTCTTATATTTTGTAAAAAGCATGTCAACAATATAATACGTTTAATATTTAAAAATTTAACATAAACAATGAAAATATTAAAAAAAATTGTGCACGTCCACATTTTGCAATTTGTATACATATCTACTCCAAGAGATTCATATCCCTGATTCGAAAATGACATTAAGAAAAATGGGGACTCACTTTGATCACAGGACTAATATGACTAATGATCTTTTTCCACAAATGTGGGGCTCGCTTTGGCATTGGTATTGGTATTGGCATTGCCAGCAGACGAGGTTGAAATTTGAAAGTATCACAATGTAAAATGACGTCTTTACTTTATTCCTCCCTTGTTTATTCTTTCCGCCTGCCTATTAGGGCGGGGCCGTCTAATACGTGGTAGTTGGTAAGCATTAAGGAAAAGTGGAAGGGTGATGTTGAGAGTATGCAGGACAAAAAGAGAAAGAAAGATTAATACAGAAAAGTTTAACAGTAGAGAAAGAGGACCACATCAGCCGATCAAAAGCTAGATTGTGATCATGAAAAGTTTAGAACATGAAGATATTTTTCTCAAATTTAGAATTTTCTCTAAGGCCTGAGAAGAAAAATACAAAGATCTGTCTTCAGGTGAAGCATATGAGCAGGCAGTAAATCAGAGGAACCCACAACTCTGTCTTAGCTGGATCTCACGTACCTCGCTCTCTTTCTAAGCCACAAAGATGCATTGCATCGCCTTCAAGATGCCCATCATTCTCAGTAACGTGACAAAAAACAAAGAAGATGAGAATAATTCCAATCTTAAGCTCGGAAAAGATGTTGAGCAGAACGATAGAATATCCGAAGAAATTTGGTACACAGAAGCGTATGTGATGGCAGACAGAGGTCAAAGCAAGATTGATATCGCTTTCAGCGTGATACACGTCTGGTAAGTTGTAAGCCATAGAGGATACATCAGATCATTATCCCCGACCACTGCTATTTACCCCACTTAGCTCTTCCCGACAGATTAGACATTGAACCGTATTACTTTACCTCGTGAACTAGACAAAACAATTTACGTTCATATGTACAACTGATTAATTTGCTGATATCAACTTTCGATGCAAATAATCCAAATATGCTCATAAAATGGAAACTCCAAAATTCAACCACAAAATTGACTTCCTTATCAAAATACGCAGGCTATTTTCTTCTTTTTTGCATGGATGAGTTTATGAGAGGATTGGTGGCACCTTATCCTTAGGAGCAATAGAGTATATGTTTTTTGATAAAAAAATTAGGGAAAAGGGTTTGAATCTCTAACACAAGTAAAAAGATAAAAGAAAGTTTCTTAAAGATAAAATAAGATAAAAAGCAACAACAATCATAACAAGAAACTACTGGTTGGTAGAACAACACCAAACTAGATAGCACAATAAAAAAGAACACAAATATGGCACTAAAACCAACACAAAAATAGCTCCATGAGAATGAAAGAAGAAAGTTACATTTCATGATGAGCAACAAGGTCTCTCCAATCCTTACACATGATCTTTTGTTTCTCCTCCCATGTAATACTAGTATCCACCTATATATCAATCTTTTTCAATTTTAAAGTAGCTTTATTTTATTCCACCCATTTGTATGTTTCAAGGTTTGCCTCCAAAATTACAATACAAATAGCAACACATCTCACCATATCATCATTAACACTCAAATATCATTCATAGCCTCTTCATCCTTTGTATCATGTTTTGAAAAATATTTATCCTATCATGCATCTCTATCCACTTTTCATTGCAAATCTCACAATTGTGAATACTATTAAAAGTATCTCCAAGGATTCTCATCCTATTGTGGAAAGTGTTCAACCTATATTTATCTCATTCATTTTTTGCATTTGTTCTAGGTGCTCTTTCTTATATATAATTTGTCTTAATTTGTTGACTTTTCAAATATTTAGTGTACACAGTGTTAAAAATAAATGTGCTTTATGTAAATTTATTTTTTTAGGAAGCTTTATTAGGGTTTTGGTGTGGCTTGGTCTACATACTCCTAATTGTGCCACTCCATTGTCCTCATCACTCATGTCATATTATCTTTTAGAATAGAAAATATCTACATTTATTGTAGGTTTCTTTAGTTCACTTATTTTTGAAAAATTATTTTTTTCTTTCGAGATGGTTATCAACCTAAGTAGCCCCATATTTGATTTGGGGCTTCAAGTTTGGATGTTTAGGAAAATAGTTCCCAAAAAGCTAGTAAAGTTTATTTTGAAAGTATTGCATGAGATAATACTACTATTCTTGATGTTGTTTTATTATTAGTTCATGATTTTGAAAGTAAATGTAATTTTTCCAAAAAAACATACTTTTTTCTGTTATTTCTAAAATAATTCTACATTATTAGATAAATTCTACTCAGGTCCTACATACAGTCCATATACAGATAATCCAAATATTTGTAAGGGTTTCAATCTTTTATATTTTATTGATCTTAAATTTTCTAAGGATATATTTAAGCATGGCCCTTCATATATTCAATCATCTTTATTTTTAATCTCTCCTTTTACTCAATAATTTATAATGTCTAAGGATTAGTCTCTTCATGTCCTCATTTGGGTCAAATTCCATGGATTTCCCTTTCCCTTATTACCCTTCCTTGATTGCAATTCTATGTATTTAGGGAAGGTGGTTCATATTGACTAATATTCCTTTTTCTAATCACCCTCAAAAGAGGTTATCTATCTATGCTAATTTATAGGACTTCAAGGAGTCCATAGATGTGCAAATAGGTGCCTAAAGGTTCACCTACAAAGTTATGTGACTTAATCTACCAAATGATTGCTACCAATTCCAATCCATAGACTACAAAATTCTTAACTATACCATCTAGTTGTTCTATAGGCCAAGTCTCCTCCTAAGTTAACCTTAGTGGATCCCCCATATCAAAAGGATGGGGATGGATAGACCACTTTTGGAGGTAAAAATAAAAATTCTTCTAGTTCAAAAGATATTGGTTCACACACTCTTGATGCTAGTTAAATTCCCTACACACACACCCCATGTTCTTACCTAAGTCAAATGGGGACCCTCCTTCTTTTATTTCCTTTTCTTCCCTTTTGTTTCTTTGTTTGTGTCCATTTTCTTTGTGTTTTCCCCATTATATGTTTAATATTATGATTTCCTTTTCCCCCTGGATCCCAATTTTTTTTGTCATTCTCAACTCTGTTAGCACCTATAGATTTAAGGAATTTATAGTGCTTTGTGTTATCCTCTTATGATACCCATCAATTATAACCAGGCTAAGAAACCTTGATGGTGTATCATACAAGTCCCTCTATTAGTTGCATCTAACCTTTGCTAAGCTATAGTCAAAACACCCATTTGCAAAAGCCCAAAACTAGCTAAGTGTTGATATTTTTCGTCTTTTAGACTTTTCAGTGTTTACATACTCACATAGCTTCTCTATCATTCCCAATATTTTTCCTTATTTAACCTTATTTTCATCGCTTTCCTAAAAAAATTAAGTTTTGGACATTGGCCTTTGAATAATAGGTGAAAATAGGAAGATGTAAGGTGGTACCTTTTCCTCCTATTCTACCTAATTCATTCAAATATGTCCTAAGAACCCTAATAGGATTGAATATCAACCTCTCAAGGTGAGTCAATACACAATTAGGAGGACTTAGGAGGGGTTGTTCTTTCAGATTTAAGGGGTTCACCACCAAGAAAATACTGGGAAAAGATAATATTTGAAAACACAATATGATATGCAAAACACTTAAAATGAGCTAAATGAAGCTTACAAATACTAAAACTAAACAACTCCAAGTTAGGGTATGTGTACCTGGGAAACCTAAAGATGCAAATAGGATTTTGTAAATACAAATAGACTACCAAAATATGCCTTAGAGGACTAAGATGGCCTTGCTACCATCTTAGTCCTACTGCTACTTTTTAGAGAAAACACAAAATCTTCAGATGACGGAACAAAATCCTAAAGAATTTTTGAAATATTTCACTTATAGGACTACGATGCCTTTGCTCTTGTCTTAGTCCCAATCTGAATTTTTGAAAAGTGTGAATGTGTTCCTGAGCTCCCAGATCTGCAATTGCTTCCCCTCAGATCCTAGGTTTCAAAATAGTTGGATCTAACTTGTAGGTGAGTTTCTTTGAAGATGATAACTTTGCAACTTTGACAGCTTTTCACTCCAAATAATCTTCAAGTCTTCAACCTATATCTTTAAACACAAATGGACAACATGGAAAAACTTGTTGATTGTTAGTGAATGGGGGTTTGCCTTGGTCAAATCCCTTGTTGGTAATTAAACCTTGAAATGAAATAGAAATGATGAAGGAAATGGTGAATGAACAAAATGCAATGCTACAACTCATCGAACCCTTGCAAAGGCTACAAACTTGTGTGCAATGGATAAAATGGACATGGATCTTGAAATTCTTGATAGATCTTAAATTGCTTGCTTTCTTAGATCAAAACCCTACATCACAAATATTAGCACAACACACATGATACGAGAATTTACTTTGACATGATGCTTGAAACTTGATGATGGCTCTAACTTCTTGATGATTTTCTCTTGAATTCTCTTGATCTAATAAATTTTCCTTAGGAATGAATTCTCAAGTTCCTATGATTATCTCATGAATTCTTAGGATTAAAATGAATGAATGAGCCTTGTATTTATACTTGTCTATGCTTAATATCCTGAAATCTTATCACACCAAGCCAACATATGAATTCAATAAATGAAAGAGGTTAAATCCCAAACATGACTCAAGGAGGACTAAGATGCCCTAGGTGTTATCTTAGTCTCAAGTGATGAAACTTGGGGCATATACACCAAAAAGGGGCCCAAAATAGATGCCTCAAAATTAGGGTCCTAAGACCTCGAGGGGACAAAGACGCCCTTAGTGGCACTTTAGTCCCGACCAAAAATCAGGAACACACCAATCAAAGTCATTAGGAGATCACATATGCATTGGATAATGTCAGGATTAACCAAAAAAATATTTCATTCATAGAGCTTGTAGACATAAAATAGGACCAATTAAGCCATAAAGAAGGATAAATAAAACAAGGCGGGCCTAAAAAAGTGTGAAAATGCAAGGGTATGCATTTTAATACACTACATTTAGCCCCCACTTTAGTGAGAGGATGGACTTGCTTCAAACTCACACTAAAGTAGCCAACCATGCAATCAAGAGGGTTTGAAATGTACAAATGTTAGTAAGATAGGATGACAGCAATTAAGAGGGTGGCCAAGCCCCCAAAATAATGATCCTATGGAAAACCAACATAGGCACAAAGGAACATGCTTGTAGATGATATATGAAGCCAAAACCAGATCGCAAACATACATTATCAAAGACAAGAAAAAGGAAAAAGGAAAAGAATCTCAATGAATCAAGCTTCGATTGGTTGTCCAATGTGGTGGGCCAAATCTAGGATTGAAGAGGGTTTACAAGTGGAATGCGGTGTCCACTATGCAAACAAAATGCATGCTCACAAGGGCTAGTGGGAAGTAGTTGTCCACTAGCTGAGCCCCAAGAGGGACCATATCAAAACCATACCTCAATGACTTTAATAAGGTACAAAAATGCATGCCCACATGGGCTAGTGAAGCTAGGTGTTCACTAGGTGAGCCCCAAGAGGTCCATAGAAAATCCATACATCCATGAATTTAATAAAGACAAAAGGAAAATGCATGATCACACGGGCTAGTGAAGCTAGTTGTTCACAAGGTGAGCCCCAAGGGGTCCATATCAAAGCCATAACTCCATGAATTTAATACGGATAAAAAGGAAAAATGCACACAAGGAGAAGGAGAGAGGATGTTCAAAGGGATTTTGCTTAGTTCATGCGAGGTCTTACTCTTAGTGGAAATCATTCCTAATTTCTCCAAGAGAGGACCAGTCAAAGGATAAAAGATTTACTACTTAGGGGATGTAGTGTGTCACACTACCACTAAGGGGAATATAATATGCTAAGATATGTCACACTTTTGAAGGACATTACTCCCAATGTCATGAAAAAGAGGAAAACATGTCGTATGAAGAAAGAAAATCACATCAAGGAACATGGAAAAACAAATGAAAATGAAATCAAGCTAAAATAATGCCAATGTATGCCCCTATTTAAAGAAATTGCTAACACCATACTATGAGAAATTACTTTAAAGTACACAAACATGGAAAAGAAAATGGAAAAGAGGGTTTCCCCTAAAAAAACATAAGGGATCTATGGATTCAGGGTTAGTATCTATCTTTCGTGCAAGGATATTAGAGAGCTTAGAATTGTCATCATTCCATAAATACACATAGAACTGGAAGAATGACACAAAGAGAGCGAAAACAAAGAAAATTCTTCTGGATCAACATGGAAGAGACATAGGGTGTCTTAATGCCTTACGTCATCCCCATAAGGAAGACACAAAACAAAAGAGAAATTAAAAAACACCTTTTGGATCAACATGGAAGAGACATAGGGTCTCTCGATGCCTTGTGTCATCCCCAAAAGGAAAACACAAGACAAAAGCAAAAAGATAAATGAAAAGAGAAAAGCTTACAACACAGAGAAGAATGAAGGTACAAATAGAGGAATGCAAAAAGAGAGAGAAACATCAAATAAAACATCATGAGAGATCACAATATGCACATGCAAGGAAATGAGAAAAGAAAAAGAAAAAGACTTTTAAGGCACATGCAAATCAACCATCTAGCAAGTCATCTACATCCTAGTCTTGTTCAGTATATGTGGAATGCAAATCACTAGCGAGAGGGATCACATCAAGCACAGTGTAGGAGAATCACTGAGATCAACATATGGTGAATCACTCGGTTTAGGAGGATCATCATGGTTGTTATTATTTAAGCTCATGGATGATTAAAATAATAAGTTCAACTTATTATGCACTTCTTGATCGATTTTAACCATTTCCTCATCGTCATCCAAGTTAACCACAACAGGATGATGAATGATAATATCCATATAAGGTTTTGGTCCTTGTTGTGTTGGATTTACAATCTTAGGTAAGAGAGGAGGCTCATCGTTTATTGCTTCTATCAAGTTTGAATGTTTATGTTCAATGTTGTTCTCATTATTCATCTTTCAAGAAATAGCATGATGCCTATGCCTATGCTCTCTAGCATTGTGATTTATTTTATTATGATTTTCATTTTTTGTAGGAGCGGGTGAATCAACCATAGGTTCCTTTTCTTCTCATGAGGGAAGAATGGAAGAAACAATGGAAGGTTGTTCAACAACTTTCTCTTTGGCTTTATAAATTTTTCTCAAGTGGAAGATTAAGACTTGTTTGGTTTTCTCTAGGTCTCTTGTAGGAAAAAGGTAAGGGTGTCTTTATGGATGGGTCTTGGTTTGTTGGAAGGGCTTTAGGCCTAGCAATATCTTGTTTAGGTGGTGGAGGTTCAAGCATGGGTGGTGAAAAGTTTTCAAGGGATAGTTTGGTTATGAATTTTGATTTGAACTTTAGGTAGGATAGGAAGCTAGAGTCTTCACACTATCTTATAGGTTCCATGGGCTCAGGCCAAAAATAATCTAAACATAAATTTCCATGGGAAGACAAGGATCTAAAGCCACTATGGTTCATCGCGAATATTTCATTGTCAACTAAAAACTTTAAGCACTTATGGACAACTGATGGGATCACATTCATGGAGCAAAGCCATTTGTATCCTACCTTCACATGAAATTGGTCCGAATTAGAGATGATAGAGAATGAAACATTTGATTTCTTTGGTCCTACTTATAAAGGGAGTGTGATCGAGCCCATTGTAGCACAAGAAAAACCATCATGCATTTTGATCCACGATTTTGGTTTATCATATCTATCTTGAGTGAGTTCATGCACATATAAGAGTTCTTCAGTGATCACATTCTTGCCATAGATGAGATCAATTAAAATACCAAGAGTGGGCTTATTATTGATTCTATCGACTATGTAAAAAGGACCATTAGTTTCATTTTTTATTGTTTCTTCTAAAGAGAAAGTAATGTCAATGGTTTATTTCTTATGAGGATCGATGTCAACCACTCCTCTCATTGTATCAATAGGAATTTTTTCATCAGTATCCATAGTATTTTTTTCATCATCACTCATAGGATTTTGTTCTCGAGTGCTCATATGTTCATCATGTATGTCAAGATTCATCACATCGGGCTTAGTTTCACTAGCCTTAACAAATGAAATATTATGGTTGGGCATGGGATTGGTAAATATTCGCAAGTTTTGGTTGGGAGGAGCTACATACTTATTACCTTTATCATTTACACCTCCAATCAGGATATGATTGGAATCAATGAGTTCTTGCACTAGATGTTTAAGATGCTTGCAATGTTTCAAGTGTCATGTCCTTTTTGTTGGTGATAAGCACAATAGGAATTGTGTCTAAAGCTTTAAGTTAATGGTTTTCTAGGGTCAAGGGGTCAGACGGGAGGTAAGGTGAGCATTTTTTTGGCTAAGAGTTGGGTCATGATGTTGTGAAAGGTGTTGGGAAAGGGAGTAAATTGTCTTTTTGGATCCCCAAATATAATTTAGGATTACTCTTATTTATAGCCACTATTTGGGTATCAATGGGTTGGGTAGGTTGAGAGGTGGAATTTAGTTGAAGGAAACTCTTATGTTGTCTTTTGAAAGGCTGATAGGGGTTTTTAGGATGAGTAGGGGTAGTTTTTGGTTCACTAGCACCTATAAAATTTTGATAATCTCTAAGGGTAGTGCATAGGTGCATGAAGGAAGGAAAATTCATCATGGTAATATTTTCCCTTATCTTGTTGTCTAAGTTTTCTATGAACATATTTTGGAGATGAGAATCAAGAACCTTCACACTGATTTGGGAATAAAGTGACTAATAGCATGAAATAAAGTTAGAGACCTTTTCACCTTCATTTTTCTTGCATCTTATCAAATCAGCCAATGTCATTTTGGGAACCATGTGCACTTGCAAATGGTTAATAAATGCCTCAAAAAGTTCATTGAATGAATGAATTGATTTATTTGGTAATGCAGAAAACTAGTCCAAGATCATGTCTTTCAAAGATCAGAGAAAAAATTTAGCCAAAAGTTTTTCCTGAAGGATAAAATCACTACATAGAGTAGTGAAGGAGTTAACATGATTAGTAGGATCTCTCTTTCCTCCATATTTCTCAAATCTAGGTATCTCTATACCTTGTGGCACCAAAGTTCTCAATATCTCCAAGGATAGTGGATTACTCATGACATAGTATGAAGGTGGACCTTTTTGACTTTGATTTATGGTAGAAACTTTGTGTTGAAGGGATGAAAAGATTTTTAAATGGTGGTTAATGATAGGATCATTGCTTGTGGTGTGATATGGAGGTGAATATGGTGATGGTGTGTATATATTAGAAGGAAAAATGAATTGATTGCTTGTGGGAGGAGGTATCAGATTAGATGTCACATAAGTATAAGGAGCACTAGTCAAAATGTGTGAGGTAGTAAGGATATTACTAGTTGGTTGCATCATTCTGGTCACTTAAGGAGTTATGTAGGTGGGAATGGATGTTATGGTTGAAGAGGGAGGAGTTTGATTTCCTCCTTTCACATTGTTTGAAGTTTGAGCACCATTAGTGGTGGAAGGAAGATGGTTTCCAAAGATATGAGCTATGTTACACACAACTTCCATTTCATCATCACTTTCCATCATGTAGTGAATACTATCTATGGCAGGTATAATAATATTGGAAATGTTTTCAATACACATACTATCTTATAAATGGGCTAGGTCTTCATGCATTTTGTTTATGTTTTATTGATGAATATGATCAACCATTGTTTGAACACTTGGAATAACACTTGTAGGTAAGGTAGGCATGGAAAAGGAGGTGTCAAAGGTATGGTCCATACCTAGTGAACTAGTGCTAATACTAGAAGTATGAGAGCTTGATAACCCAAGATCCACAATGAGTGTTTTATCGCAAGATGTCATGAGTCTCGCACTTTTTCTAACCACATTATTAGTAGTAGGACACCAAGTATTACAGCTCATACAAGGAATAAACCACAAAAAATGAAATGGCCATAATCTCTTATGCTTGCAATTACACTTGAAATGAAAGAAATTGGAATAACAACAATTCTAGAAACTAAAACAACAAATTGAAAGCACCCTATAGAAACACAAAAATATAATTTCAAACCTTGAAAATTGGAGAGTCAAATTCAACAGGGACTAAGAATCCAATAAGGGTGTTTTAGTCCTCTTGATGAGATCTTGCAGTTCTAGAGGTTGAAATAGGAAGCAAACATCAGAGAGATTATTCTGAGCAAAAAAATTCAAGACAAACTAAGATGCCAAGAAGGGCGTTTTAGTCCTAGCAAAGTTTTTCTTTGAGAGAAACAATAAATTTTGGCTTTAAAACAACTTTCTCAGGTTGCCTACCCAGGGACTTGATGTTTGGAAAGAAAAAATGATGCAAACGAATGCAAAGAAAAGCAATGACTAACAAGCAATTGAATGCAAGATTTAAAATGCAATTTTTTAAATTTTGAATGCAAGAATAATGTTTATAAATGCAACTAAGAGAATGAATAATGCACTTTTCATTTTTTCAATAAAATAAAATGATGCAAGAAAGGAAAACAAAAACCTATATGCACTTTCACTAATGCAAAGATAGGAAACCCTAAATGCAATTTCACTAATACAAGATGCAAGAAACCCTAGATGCACAATGTAATGAATGCAATCTAGCTATAGGACTCTAAAGGTGTGCCGCCAAAAAAGTGTATACCTTGACACTTTTCACTCATTTGGAACTTTTCCTATGGACTTTGGATCATTTTCAGTCCCTTTTTACATCTTTCCAATCCTTTTGACGAAGTGTTGTAAACTGTTGTAAAAAGATTTCATGCTCTCCTAGGCTTCTCATCACTAAATCAACCCTTAATGACCCCTTAATCTTCATACATGTGCAACCAGTATGTTTTTTATGGATACAATCCCGACGAACACAAATAATAAATTTTAATCCTCAAAAAATACTTAAAAATGCCCAAGTGGACTAGGTCGCCCAAGGTGGCTTAAAATGCAATTTTAAGTTAATATCTGTTGGGATTTAGGTCTCTAGAACCCTAAAGTAAATCAATATGAATTTATTTCAGGAAAATTAGGGCACAACTTGTATAAGGGTATGTGCAGGATCATCATGGAAAAAATAGGCCCTTAACTGGCAAAAAATTCAGAAAAATCAGAGTTAGGCAACTTGACATAAAAAATTGAATAAGTTATCGATATTATTTCAAAAATATGTAAGAATAGAATTTGTAGAAAATTTAATGTAGTTTCTAAATTACTAGGTTTATTTACAAAAAAATAAAATCTATTTGGTGAAAATTTGAAATTTCAATATAGTGGTACTTAAATTTTAGGGAAAAAATAAGAAGTAGGTGTCTGTCTGACCACCCTAACCACATTAAAATGATAAATTTTTTTATAATATTTTAGATATAAGTAGAGGAATCATGTCCCAATTTGATGCATATTTTTTTGTAATTTTTTTCCAAGTAAATAATTAATTATAATTCTTTTATGAAAACTTTAAAATAAAAAAAAGACTTGTATGTCTGACCACCTTAACTTGGTCAAAACTTCATTAAATTAATTTTTTTATTTTTTAATCTTATATTATGCAAAGCATAGAATGTGACGCATGTTTTGGATTCAAAAAATATGAGACTGTTTGAAATCTATAGATGTTTTTCAATTAGCCTAAATATTAGGACTTTAGTCATAATTCAATAGAAAATGAATAATAATAATTTATTAAATTAAAAGTAAAGCATAATCTATATTAGTGGAAAGCTGAGAATCTCCTTTAAAAACCCTTTTCATTTCATCAATTTTGGGTAAAAAAAGTCATCAGCCACATACCCATGAAATTGCCACTTTTTGGCCCATCATGATCCTGTACATACCCATAAGTAAGCTCCAAAACCCTAATTTCTCATTAGGTACCATCATTTTCCACCTCTCCTCTAAATCTCTCTCTCTCTCTCATCACTTCTTCCTCTCAAGCCAGCTAGGGCTTCACATTCCAAGTCAACAAGACACCATTCTTGAAGCATTCAAGGGTTGGTTGTTGCAACAACACAAGATCAATCATCAAAGGCAAGGTAAAATCCATTGTTTCATGCTTCCTTTCATTACTTACGTCATTTTCTATTTCATTTGATTTGATTACTCAAAAGGGGTTTGACTAAGGCAAACCCCTAGTCTCTAACCCTAACCCCTGTCTCTTCTTTGCATGTGTAATTTGTAGGTTTCTCTATGCAGGTTTGTGAAGAAGAAAGGTGTTAGAAAGGAGCCATCAACTCATCAAGAACATTCAAGCCAACCAAACCCTATTTCTAGCTTGGAAACCTCTATCTGCCCATTCTCAGTAGAATTTGAACAAGATATCTGTAGGAATCGAGAGTGTAGGTCGGGGACTCCAATATCCTCTTTTAGGTTCCCAAATACCTAGAAGAGGACTAGGTCAGCCATAATGGCGACCTAGTGCCTTTGAGCTTGTGTTTTGGGGATTTTCACAATTTTTAGCACCCATTTGGTTGAAACCTGTTTCGGCAAAGTTTCCCAACAAGAGGACTAGGTCGCCCAACTTGGCAGGAATGTCCCTCTGAAGATTTCAAACATTTTCGAGAGGATTTTGGGGCCTCTCATCTGTAAGTTTCCATTTCCAAGTGCATAAGTTTTGTTACTTCCAGTTTCCTTTCCATTTGTAAGCATTTAGGTCATTTTAGCATAGGTCATTTACCTTAAATTGTATATAGTTTAGATTTACATTTGCTTCATGTTTCATAGTTAATTAGATTCTTTCTTTTATAGCACACATAATATCACAAAAAACCCAAACCCCTTCCTCTTTGAATGAACCCTAGGATGAAAAGGTGTGAAAGAAAGACATTAATCCAATAGTTAGCTTCTAGGGTGAAAAACCCTAGAAGCTCATTGGGGGAATCATCTTTCCCCTTCTTCATTTTTGGTGGTTCATTTTGGTGAACCAAACCTTCGAATACTCTTCCTTTCTGGTTTAGATTCCATCATTGTCCTAGGATTAGCTTGCATTTCATCTTGCATTAGTGAAAGTGCATCATAGGGTTTCAAAATTTTCATTAGTAAAAAGTGCATTTAGGCTACATTTTTGCATGTTAAATCATCAAATCTTTTTGTAAGTTTTGCATTTTTATGTTAGATCTGCATCCCCCATACAAAAACCACATGTACCAACCCAGAACTCCTGAAAAATCTCAAAAAAATCACCAGGAGGACTAGGTCACCATTTTGGGTGACCTCGTCCCTTTAGGGTTCTGGAACTGCCCTTTACAGAGTTGAAAACCCCATTTTCTAGCCTCTGTTTTGTGCCTTTACCTCCCTATAACAACTGGTTGTGTTTTTGTAGCATGTATTTTATTAAATTTATCTTACATTAGCTCATTTGATGCACTGCTTAGTTTTAATTTTGCATATACTATAGTTCTTTTTCAGATTGTTACATAGCGTAATCAAAAAATTACCTTGTTTTCAATATGAAAAAAAATTGCATTTCAAATTTTTTGTTTAAATAATCGTATTGCATTCTCTTCCCTCTCTCTTCAATACAATGTTTTATTTTCAAAGATGTGCCTTTGATTTGGTTTCAAATGGATTGTATAAATGTAATATTCCTTTTGTACACATCTAAAAATGGTCGCAGTCGATCGAACCTGTTAATTAATTAAATATGAATTATTTAATTAATGTTTCTTAAGTCTTCTACATATAAATAAATTTAATTATTTATTTATATTGTTCATTTTCTAATTCTTCTAATTTAATTAAATAAATTTTACAATTTATTTATATTAATTATCAAAGTTTAAATTCTAAATTTAAATGATTTTCTTCCCTCCACATTTAATTAAATACTTTCAATATTTAATTAAATCATTTTCCAAATTCCCATTCTTCTCTCACAAAATTAAATATTCTTAATATTTAATTAAAAGGCTTTTTCTTTTCTCACATAATTAAATATTTGCAATATTTAATTAAAGCCTTTTCACATTTCTTTCACACATAATTAAATATTTATTTATTTAATTATGAGAGACACCTTTTAATTTGTCTCTTCATTTTCTGTCTCTCAGAATTCCACCTTCTTTTCGAATTCTCGATCTCTCACCGTACATTTCAATAGGATTGAACTCGACCGTCGATCTTGGCCAATCAAATTCCTACCTTCAAAAATCTATAAATACATCCCTTTCATGAGCTAAAAAGAACCTCGAATCTCATATTTTCATGCGTAGTTATTATAGTTGCATCTTAAGCATTTCATAGCATTTTGATTCAATAAGCTCGATCTTTACATGCATATGCATTTTTGATAATCTCATTCTCTCAAGTTCCATTCTATAAGCTGTTGTTTGCACAACTGAGAGCAAACATCTTAAAGTGAATCCTTGGAGATAGAGGACAATGGAATGAATTTGAAGAAGCTGCGATTTAGAGTTTGCATTTACTTTATTTATTTAGTTTTCTTCAATCTAATGTTTCATTGGTGTACTAGTTTATATGCAATGTAATCGACACATTCTAACGTACACACCTTCTTATGAGTTCAATGTAGATTTTAATAATGAATTCATTAGAGAACATGTTCATAACCAAAACATAGACACTATTCTTAACATTGCGTTACCCCTTGATGAGGACATTTGTGTTGATAATCATAACAATCATCCTTGTGCTTCTCCCTATACCTCTCCTATTAGTGACGAAGGTATTTTGGTGATAAAAGCTACAAGCGTTGAGGATCTTGATTGTTCCTCTCCTCATCCCCCTTTGCCAAACCTTCAACAACAAAAAATTCTTGACACTACCTTCCCTAGTCTCTCTAACCATACCCATGACACTCAAACTTGCTCATCTCCTAACATCCCTCCTCGATGCAAAGAGGATAGTTCGGTGTTAGAAGATACCTTGCCCAAGAGTCATGAAAATATTGGCCCTCCCTTTCATAATGCTCCTCCCCTTTGGGGTAATCTATTTGACAATCATAGTGAATCTTCTCTTGATTCCACCCTCCCTTGTGATGAAGAATGTGATGAATCTCTTCCATGCTCTCCTACTAGGGTAGATGGTATGGAACAAGAGAACAAGACCCTAGACAATCAACTAGACACTCCTCTTACCCACCCCACTCTTCCCTATCCCATCATTGATCATTCCTATATTAGTGATGAAGTCACTTTAGAAGAACCAAGCCTTAAATGTCACAAACATGAGGCCTGGAGTTCTCCTACACACTCCCCTTCTAGGGTGGATATCATGATGCAAGACAAGGATAACATTGAATCTCCTCCCCAAGGAGATGTTAATATTATTCAACCTCAACTCATCCTTCCCCCACCTTCTAAACTTGAATTCATTCTCTCCCCACCTAAGCCTAATGTGTTAGAGCAATTGAGTCATAAAACCATTTCTCATACACATTACACCCGCAACAATCTATTTTCTCAACCATCAACCTCAACACCTTTACCTTCATCCCCTCCTATTCTTCCTACTACCCCTTGCTTCAATTCCTTCCTTAGGGAGTATGACCTTGTTGATCAACTAAGGAATAATGCCACTAAAATATCTTTATGGGACCTTATGCAAGCCTCCCCTCACTATCACAACATGATGCAGGAAGCCTCACAACAAATTCTTGTCCCTTCTAATGCATAAAAAAATGACATTGCAACTATGATCCAAGGCCTAAATGCTAATATTATTTTCCACCAAACTGAGCTCCCTCCTTTGGAAGTGAAAAACAAAGTTGAATCCTTCATGGTCATATCTCAATACAAAAGCATAGGGATCAAGTGAACCCTTTTTGATAATGGCTCCTCAGTTAATGTGTGTAGTGTCAATCTCCTAGATAGGCTCCATATCGATCGATCGACCATCCAACATTCCTCCTTCTCTCTCACTGGATTTGATAGTATCGGGAAACAACTGCTTGTTGTGATAACTTTGCCTCTCACCGTTGGAGTGGCCACATTAGACACATCAATCCATGTTAAATGCCAAATGATGTTTCATCCAACCTCATTTTGGGTAGCCCATGGATTCATGCAATGAATGGTGTGCCTTCCACACTTCATCGAAAGATGAAGTACATCTACAACAACAAAGTGTACACCATTGACATTGATCCTGAACCTTACAATATATTCCATCTTGAGAAAACCAAATCCAAACCCTTCACAACTACACCCACCAAACTAGTGGAACCCGTACAACCAAATTCTTTAGACGATGTTTTGGGTTCCTTAGATTTCACCCCTCCCCTCAAGCAAGAATCCAAGACCAACAACAAAGACTATCCAAAGGGTAACATAGTCTTGTTAACACAAGACTCATTTGATCCTTTGAAAGAATCCACCAATGCAAACAATGACCCCTCACCTAATCCAAAGAAGCTGAAAAATATTTATGGAAAAGGTTATGAGATCATGAAGCAACTTGGCTATAACGGACAAGGTTGTGGTCCTAACGAGCAAGGTATCCACAACCCTATCGAGTCTCATACACAAATATCCACCCATGGTCTTGGATTTTTCCCTTTCATCAAAATCATCAAACCTTCTTCCAACATCAAACTTATCCCTCCTCAACATCCTAACCCAACCTTCCAAAGTGATCCTTTGCAACCAACAAAGGATTCTTTGCTTAACACCAATGTCATCCCACAACCTCCTCTTGATTCAGATGTTACACACTCCTCTATGAGAGTGTATATATAATA
Source organism: Sequoiadendron giganteum (assembly GCA_007115665.2). NCBI lineage: Eukaryota > Viridiplantae > Streptophyta > Pinopsida > Cupressales > Cupressaceae > Sequoiadendron > Sequoiadendron giganteum. Next base: position 20,087,628 of record CM021108.1, on the reverse strand, counting down.
TGTCACAATCCATAGAGCCTTGTGTAAGTATGACTTCCTATACTAAGCAAGACCCCTCCTTTTTTCCAATCAAAGGATCACCTTCTTCCCTTGATCAAGAAGGTATATTTTTGATACTCCTCCAAGATCACTTGATCTCCCTTCCTCCTCGCACTCGAAAGAAATGGTTCAAAAAACATTCCTTTTGTGCCTTCCACTACATTCATGGTAATCACACTAATGAGTATAAGGCCCTGAGTACCCAAATCCGACATCTTAAGGAGCTTGGTGCTCTCTATTATGTGGGGGAACCTCCTTCCTTTAATTGATCCTCATTTTCCCTCCATTTCATCCCTTCAATCCTTTCGACTCACTCTTGTCCTGCACTAAGTGGGGGCAAGAGGTTAGTTAGCCTTACTCCCTCGTATGTCACTTTTCGTTCTCTTAAGACTTGTCATTAACATTTCATGAACATATAAGAGAAAGCTTGGTATATGGACAACATGTCTTAAGTTGACTCACATGTGACATACTCACCACCTCTTCATGACACATCTTTTCAGAAGCATATGAATCGACATAGGGCTTTCCAAACAAGCTCTCATGTCCCTTCTCTTCTCTACTTTAAAGAAATTGTTCATAGTAAGGTGATTCACAATTCCTGTAAAGTGGGGGCATACATCACCACTCACATTTCACTATGTGATCTTTTTTCTTGCGATTCCTTCTCTTGAAAATATTATACATGTAATATTATTTAGGATTGAGACATCTGCATTTTTCCTCTCTTGCATACAAGATGAGTACACTTGCACCTTTTCCTCTCTTGACAACATTACATATAATTTTCCTTAAGATGAGACATCGCATAAACAAAAGAAAAATCCCCTTGAAACACCATCATTTCAAAAAATCACTTTCTTTTGTGCCACATTCTCAAAGTTATCACGAGGCATAACTTTGGTATGGTTCAGTGAGAAGCCCAACAAGCGGCACAACTTTCCCCATAGCCAACTTTGTGAGTACATACCAACTCTGTGTATGTTTCTCACTTTTTGGGACTTCTCACCTTGTGGACCACCTGATGTTCTGTGGCCCCAGAGTGAGCAGATATCTCCTTATTCTCTTCACACAAAACCTTGTCATCGCATGATTACGTATCTCCCCTTGTTGTAATACATTCACCCTTGAATGTCTTCTACATTTATGTCAAGTTGACTTAGAATCTCGAATCCTTGGGTTCTTGACCACCTCCTTCTTTCCCATTCTTTGCCATCTTCATTGAGCTACTTTAGTGTGAGTTTGAAGCAAGTTCATCCTCTCACTAAAGTGGGAGCTAAATGTGTTACCAAAAATTGTATACCTTGACACTTTTCACTCATTTGGATCTTTGCCTATGGACTTTGGATCATATTCAGTCCCTTTTTACATCTTTCCAAGCCTGTTGATGAAGTGTTGTAAAGTGTTGTAAAACATTTTCATGCTCTCATAGGCTTCTCATCACTAAATCAACCCTTAATGACCTCTTAATCTTCATACATGTTCAACCTTTGTGTGTTTTATGAAGAAAATCCTGACAAACACAAATAATAATATTTTAATCCTCGAAAAACACTTAAAAATGCCTAGGTGAACTAGGTCGCCACCTTGGGTGACCTAGTCCCATGTGGCTTAAAATGCAATTTTAATTTAATATCTATCAGGATTTAGGTCTCTAAAACCCCAAGGTTGGTCAATATGAAGTTATTTCGGGAAAATTAGGGCACAACCTGTATAAGTAAGCTTCAAAACCCTAATTTCTCATTAGGTACCCTCATTTTCCACCTCTCCTCTGAATCTCTCTCTCTCTCTCTCATCACTTCTTCCTCTCAAGCCAACTAGGGTTTCACATTCCAAGTCACCAAGACACCATTGTTGAAGCATTCAAGGGTTGGTTGCTACAACAACACAAGATAAACCATCCAAGCCAAGGTAAACTCCATTATTTCATGCTTCCTTTAATTCTTTACTTCATTTTCTATTTCATTTGGTTTGATTACTCAAAATGGATTTGACTAAGGCAAACCCCTAATCTCTAACCCTAACCCTTGTATCTTCTTTGCATGTGTGATTTAAAAGTTTTTGTATGCAGGTTTGTGAAGAAGAAAGGTGTTAGGAAGGAGCCATCAACTCATCAAGAACATTCAAGCCAACCAAACTCTAGTTCTATCTTGGAAATCTCTATCTAGTTGTTCTCAGTAGAATCTAAACAAGATATCTATTCCAGAATCCAGAGTGTAGGTTGGGGACTCCAATATCCTCTTTTAGGTTCTCGAAGACCCAGAAGAGGACTAGGTCATCCATTATGGTGACCTAGTCCCTCTAAGCTTGTGTTTTGGGGATTTTCACAATTTTGAGCACCCATTTGGCAGAAACTTGTTTCGAAAAAGTTTCTCGACAAGAGGACTAGGTCGCCCAACTTGGCAGGAATGTCCCTATGAAGATTTCAAACATTTTCCTAAGCTTTCTGGGGCCTCTCATCTGCAAGTTTCCATTTCCAGGTGCACAAGTTTTGTTACTTCCAGTTTCCTTTCCGTTTGCAAGAATTTAGGTCATTTTAGCATAGGTCATTTACCTTACACTGTTTATAGTTTAGATTTACATTTACTTCATGTTTCATAGTTAATTAGATTCATTCTTTTCTAGCACACACAATATCACACAACCCCCAAACCCTTTCCTTTTTGAATGAACCCTAGGATGAAAAGGTGTGAAAGACAAACATTCATCCAATAGTTAGCTTCTAGGGTGAAAAACCCTAGAAGCTCATTAGGGGAATCATCTTTCCCCTTCTTCATTTTTGGTGGTTCAAAAGGAATCCAAATCAAAAAATGAAGAATGCTCAAACAATGTCAAGTTCACCAAAATTAACAATGGGTGAAATAGGAAGATGAAAGGGGGTACCTTTTCCTCCTATTCTACCTAAGTCATTCAAATATGTCCGAAGAACCCTAATAGGATTGACTATCAACCTCTCAAGGTGATTCAATACACAATTAGGAGGACTCAGGAGGGGATGATCTTTTAGATTTAAGGGGTTCACCACCAAGCAAATGCTTGGAAATGACAATGTTTGAAAACACACTATGACATGCAAAACACTTAAAATGAGCTAAATGAAGCTTACTAATGCTAAAAATGAACAATTCCAAGTTAGGTTATGTGTACTTGGCTTGGGAAACCTATAGATGCAAATAGGATTTTGGAAATGAAAATAGACTACCAAAATATGCCTTGGAGGACTATGATGCCCTTGCTACCATCTTAGTATCATTGTTGTTTTTTAGGGAAAAAACAAAATATTCGAATGAAAAAATAGAATCCCAAAGAATTTTTGAAAGATTCCATTTAGAGGACTAAGACGCCTTTTCTCCCATCTTAGTCTTGCAACTTTGACAACTTTGCACTCCAAATGATCTTGAAGTCTTCAACCTAGATCTGCAAACACAAATGGACAAGATGGAAAAACTTTTTGATTGTTAGTGAATGGGGGTTTTCCTTGGTCAAATCCCTTGTTGGTAATGAAACCTTGAAAAGAAATAGAAATGAAGAAGGAAATGGTGAATGAACAATATACAATGGTATAACTCACCGAACCCTTGCAAATGCTGCAAACTTGTGTGCAATGGTTGCAATGGACATGGATCTTGAAATGCTTGATAGATATTGAATTTCTTTCTTGTTTATATCAAAATCCTACATCACAAATGTTAGCACAACAACACACATGATGCTTGAAACTTGATGATGGCTCCAAATGCTTGATGATTTTCTCTTGAATGCTCTTGATCTCATAAATTTTCCTTAGGAATAAATTCTCAAGTTGCAAGGATGATATCATGAATGCTTACAATGAAAAGGAATGAATTAACCTTGTATTTATACTTGTCTATGCTTAATATCCTGAAATCATATCACACCAAGCTGAAATATGAATTCAATAAATGAAGGAGGTTAAATCCCACCAAGATTTGGAATTAAATCATGAAAATGACTCAAGGATGACTAAGATGCCCAAGGTGGTGTCTTGGTCCCAAGTGATGAAACTTTGGGCATAAACACCAAAAAGGGGCCCAAAATAGATGCCTCAAAATTAAGGTCCTAGGACTTCAGCGGGACAAAGATGCCCTTAGTGGTGTTTTAGTCTTGACCAAAAATTAGGGACACACCAATCAGAGTCATTAGGAGATACAATATGCATTGGAGAATGTCATGATTAACCACAAAAATATGTCATTCATAGGGCTTGTGGACATAAAATAAGACCAATTAAGCCATAAGGAAGGATAAATAAAACAATGTAGGCCCAAACAAGTGTGAAAATAAAAGGGTATGCATTTTACTACACTACATCCTTAACCCTTATATTATGTCACCTTCCTTTCCTAGACCTTAGCTCTCCCCCTTATCCTTGACTGTGCAAATTGGCCTTCCGCCTTACCTCTTATTTTCTCTTCATTATGTTATAAGACTTATGACTAACCCCTGTAACTTGATGCTTTTCCTTTATCTTTTAGGGATTCGGTCTCTTGCCAACCTTCTCATCTCTATGATAAGAAAATTTCTTCCCCCTGATCACCTAAGTTTCAATGTTTTAGACTTTTAGGATCATCCTTCTCTCTTACCTCTTACTTTAATTTCATAGTAATGTGTAATCCTTATTCTCGACACCCGATGTCTGATGATTTCCTTTAGCTTTTGGATGTATGATGTTCAACATCAAACATCAGGTGTCCAATTCTTTCCTTTAGCCTTATTCCTAACACCGATGTCTAATAATTTTCTCTTATAGTCAGTCATATTTCCCCTATGATGTTTTTACACACCTAGTGGGACCCATGTCTTGAATTTGATATTTTTGTGAAGTTTTTGTCGACGTGTAGGCTATAGAGACACATTTGTGAAAGATAATTACTTTTTTCTAGAGCAGTGTGGTGCTTTTATGAAATATCGACTCATATGAAAACCTATAGTCAAACATTTGTAAATCACAACATGTTTGATTGATGCATTGTTCTATTTCTGTCTGTTGAAAATTTTGACACTTTTGTCAAAGTTTGACGCTACTGTAGAAGGATGGCACTCTTACTAGAAAATATTAGTGTGTTTGCATTAATTTAGTGCTTCTATTCTTAGTGTCTATTTTGTATCTAACTAATTTTTTGATGCTTTTATTAAAAGGTTGATGTTGTTGGAAAATATTGACTCATATAACTATGCAGAAGGATGAAACATTTATAGAAGCCAGATGCTTCTATCAAGTATCAACGCTTTTATTTTGTTAAGGTTTTCAATTCTTTTTTGAGATCTTTTCACCATGCCTAACCTTAACAATTGACTATTTTCTTGATCTTCCTTATTTGATCTAACATTTTGTAGCATGTAGAATTTAATGGAAGAAGACTAAGTGCAAAGACTACTAACATTTTGTTTTGTAGGTTTTTTATTAGTCTAGAACTCACATTTTCATTATAGTATACCTAAAATTGAGAAAACAACTTGCACACTTAGATTTGGGATTAAAATTGATCAATACAAATCTTAGTCTCATTTGGTGCTCCTAAAATTGAATAAACAACTTGTACACTTAGATTTGGGCTTAAAATTAAACTATACAAATACCATTTTTATTTGGTCTACTAAAATTAAAGAATAAAAATATCATATTTAATTTTAGTGCACCTAAAATAAATTCTATGATGTGTTTGTGTGATATAAGAGGGATTCACTGCACACGGGTCTCTTTATTCTCAAGAGATCACCAAGGAACAAATTGCCCTTACACACCTCAACCAGAATGAATTGATAAAACTACTAAGGAACACACCAAAATCACCTTGGACCCAGAGACTGAAACTCCAAGATCTCTACCTCTGATGAAGGAGCTCTCAACCAAAAGACATCAACACGGTTTCAGGATGCCAGAACAATGTCTTGTCATCTAAAAGATGGGCTAGCATCCTAGGCTACGAGGAGCTCAAGTGGGCAGAACTAAGTTTCGCCTCTAAATTCAGGTTAAAGGCATGCTAGATCAAATAACCAGACATAAAGCTAGATTCCAAGAAAAACACAAACGAACTTGAAGGAAGATTACCTTTTATCGGGCATTCGGATCTTTTCTCCAAGCTTCACTCCATAACCTTCACATAGAAGATCAAGGGGAAAAGGTTGGGCCTACATAGGGGTCTGCCTTAGTCAGACCCCTATTTTGGTGTTCCCACCTCCATGAACAACTAAGTTTGGAAAGGAGTCTAAACAAAGCGTGTGGTGAAAGAAAAACCCGCTTCAAAGTATAACCTGCACCATAAAGTAGTGAATGAAAAAGTAGGAAAGAGTGAGTGAGAGAGAGAGAGAGCGTTAACCACAGGGAAAAACCCTCTCCGGAGCACACAGATGCATCGTTGAGTGCTTGCTTGAGAGTTTTAGTTGCTAGAGGGACCTTAGTCTGGCATGGCTCTACTAGTAATATTGTTTCTATTTAAGGATGAAAGTAACCCAAGACTAGAGCAAGTAGTAGTGATGCTTGAAAAAATGACTTCCAACCCCAAATGGGAGCTAGAAAGGGGGTTTTCATGCATGCAAGGGTGGCACAAAGCCATGACATTTGAGACCTAACCACTATGATATGTGTCACAAGGATCAGGATCTCAATTCTTCATTTCAAACTCATAAAACTATCAGGAGGCTAGCACGTTGTGTGGATGTCTGTACGCCACACAGGCATCCAAAGCCTAGATTTCCAAGAAATGTGTTGTCAGAATTTTGTCGCTCTGCCATGAGTCCACATGGAGTCAAAATCATGAAATTTTGACTCATGGGATTTTGTCATTAATGTTCTAAGGTGTCATAAATGCTAGGAAAGATGCAAAAATGTGGAATTTCCCCTAGGTGCAATTTTGTGACATTACATTTTTCCCTCACTTTAGTGGGCTCGATTATAGAAGAAAATCAGCCTCACTAAAGTAGAGAAGATAATTTTCACCCGAATTTCAAATTTTATAGAATTGCGTGCCAAGAAGAAAGGGACCATAGAGGCCTTCAAGGTCGAGCTAACCAATAAAAAAGATTCCCCTAGCATCTAAGCTCAACAAAAATCAACAAAATGGTTGTGAAATATTGTTCAAAACCTTAACCTACAAAACTTAAATTTTGAGTTAGCTTTGAAAAAGCGAAAGAAGCAACTATAGAGAGAAGAATGATCAAGAAAAATGTCATTGATTTGGAGGAAAAATATGATAAACAGGTGCCTATATGCCCCCTTCTGAGTTTCCCCCCAGCATGGTGGGGTAAAGTTAAGAGAAACGGGGGAGCCACAAACTCTAGGAAAAATAGGCCCTGGGGGCCTATATATACCTAGGTGGGCCCCCAAAAGGGTCATTGTCACTAATCACTGTGAGAAAATTGTTGAATTTTGTGAGAGAAAATCCAACAAAATGCCAAGTAGGAGGGAGTACAAGGCACTGAGGTTGGAGAGTATGTGGAAGGAAATCACTGAGGGCCGCAAGGTGGATCAAGTAGACCTCTAAGCCTTGTTTATTGTACAATTTAGCTTATGTTTAGCACCTTTTCAATCGGCAAGGTGCACAAGCGTCTCATTTCAGTGCCCATGTCTAAAATATGTGGTCTTCTTAGTTATACATCGAGGTCCCAAGTCCACACTGGCATCCTTGGGTGGCCATGGTGGTCCAGGATGAATACGTGTCACGTAGATGTCTGCACAACATGCATATGTCTTTAATTAAGTTTTCCTTGTTTTTATGATGGAAGGATGTTTTGACAGAATTTTTTCTTTTTTGTAGGAGTATCCTGAGATCTAAGAGCATCTAGGAGGGTGAGCATACCAACTCATTTGTGAGCAGAGGGACTATCTGATAGAGGACGAGATTAGACATCTTGAGTGAGTTGATCTCTGGCATGTATTAACTATGCTAGAGATTACGTACCATGAGAAGATGCTCACAACCCTGATGGAGTGGTGGGATGCCACTATGCCATATTTCCAGCTGTTGTATAGGGAGATGATCATCATGCTCAAGGATGTCTATCAAATCCTTGGACTACCCATCTATGGATGGTGGGTGGCCCTAGACGATACCCGATTGATGCGAGAGCAGAGTGACGACATCCTCTACTACTCAGGGAGGACAAACAATGGTGACGACATGGGCCACATATACACACACTGGTATGACCAGGCGAGGACCATGAAATTGTTGCTACATCGAGTTATGGTTGTCAATGTTTCTGTTCGTATCACCATAGACAAGTGAGACTCACACCTTCACGAGGACCTCATCCATACAATTAGAGAGATGGTTGAGCATCATACTATTTGTTCTTGGGGGTGCAACATGTTAGCGCATCTCTACTAGGAGTTAGGGCAGTACATCCATTATGAGTACCACAGTCTTACAACATGCACCCTTTTGTAGGTGTGGTCTTTCGCTCACATCATGTGCACCTGGCTAGTCAATTTTCCCCAGTGGCAGCCATATCATATTTCCATGGATCACTGGTATGACATGACAGGCCAGTGGTGATTTGGTGACTTATAGTTTTGGTGGCTATAGTTTGACACTATTACCACAGATAAGGTTTGGTGGAGACCCTACTAATTTTTTCAGTGGGTAGACGACAAAAGGTATCTAAGGAACTTATAGTGGGACCATTTTTTGATAGATTCCCACGATTTCATCATAGTACCTTACTATTGGAGTTGGGTCATGCGGCAACATGGTCGTTCCTAGACCATTCAACCAGATGTTCCCACTTACACCAGGGCCCATCGGAGTGCAGTGAGGATAGGGGATTGCCCTCGGCCCACCATTATAGAGGTCATTCCCTCCAATGATGATGAGCTCAACCATGATCTACCATCCATAGCAGTGGAAAATAATGTTAAGGTAGCTGCATATTTTTCACGGTGGTGGGAGAGGCACCGTCCCGCTCCAATGTTCGAGGTGGGTGCCCCAAGAGGGGACCTTGGTCCATAGGAGGATTTTTCTCACCAGCCTCCATTGGAAAAGAGGAGAGGGTGCCAACAGGACAACGTAGAGGAGGAGCGGACATGTGAGACCGAGGCAGTGGAGGTCATTGAATCTCCACACAGCCACCCCCATCTCATCAGCACCACCAATTCCCACTATTCTAGTAGCCACGACCTTAGTGTCACTGAGGTCAGCCACCAATTTCCATGACACAAGACCTAGTATCAACCCTCACCCTAATCCCACATGGTAGTCAGGGGATCTAGGTATAAATAGTACATTTTTATAGTTCCATGATTTTGATTTTTTTGGTTATGATATATGTATATACTCCATGTGATATTGATTTCCATTTCTTTCTCTATGGTTGCAGAGGACGCAAAGGGATGGACTGGGTTAATAGATCAGTGTATTTTAGAGATGGCCCTCGATGTGTCGATCCAAGAGACGGTTCTTGAGGCCTACCAACCAGTATATGGAGGGAGACATGCCCCTACTTTTGCCGGTGGCACATTTGAGGACTGCCTATGAGGAGTGGGTGTAGATATCGTATAGCTGACTAAAAAGTTGACGAATCTTCAGGGGAAATGTGACCAACTGTCGAGGGAGCTATAGACGGTGCTCATAGAGTGAGATGAGATAGTGAGGAGGGTTGAGGTCATCGAGCAGGCACGTGACACCCTTCAAAGTTACATCAATGACCTCGGCGGGCAGCGAACAACTATGATCTTGATAGATGTTCAACAACTACAACAAGAGTTGATTTAGGCATTGATGGATATATGTTCACTACAGGGGAGATCAAAGGGATGTAGGTAGCTATGTTTGCATCAAACTCACATCGATCCCACTCTATGACCACCGTGTAGCCCCTCCCAAGGGTACTAGAGCAATAGCCAAAGCCAGAGGGTTCCAGGAGCCATGCACCACAAGGATAGGAGCTCCTCATTATGTATATCATTTTTGCAGCCTAATGCATATACATACATACTTGTAAACCTTTTGTATAGATATATATTCAATAGCCACTCATTTTTTTATAGTAGTGGCCCAATACATGTACATGACATTTGATTCATACATGGATATATATATATATATATATATATATATATATTGGTTTCAATATCATGGCTTTGTTTATGAGTATTCTTTTCACTTTCATGTATGTTCATGCTATGGATGTTATATGCTCATATGGATGTATGTTTATATTATATGCTAATCATGATTTAATAAACACACTTGATTGTATGTTAATTAAATACAATGATGATCAAATTGCCTTAAAAGATGTAATGTGATGTATGGATACATAGCATAGTTGGACACACGTATGTATGTTTTATCTCACACACAGGAACATGGTCATGTCATAAACACAATTTTTTTTTCATAATGTGTGATTGAACAATGTCATCATATGTAGTATTACTACCCCTTAGGGAGAACACCACACATGTGACACATTAGGGCACTATGCATAGTATCGATGAAGATGAATTACATTAATGGGCACCTGAACCATACACAAAAATCACAATTTAAGGGCTTAACCATTTAGGACTAAATTTCAATTTTTGATTAGGCAACACATTTACATTTCACTGGTTTTCACAGAGAACCAAGTCTCCTAGCTTAAAGGTCATAGGAAGCATATTCTGATTATATCATCTTGATAATGAAACATTGATAATCTTTAAGATGATCAAGGGCCTGTAATTAACACTCGTCGAGCATCTCTAGCTGATGCAAGTGGTTAATTCAGTAGGTTTCATTATCAATTAACCCTTTAAGGTAAACCCACAAGGACAAAATTTCCAACACCAAAGGCATGATAGCTTCAACACCGTATATAAGGTTGTAAGGAGTTGTTCTCATCACCATACAAGCACTTGTGTGATAGGCCCACAAATCATGTGTTAATTGAATATGCTAATCCTTACCATGCTTATTAAATTTTTTATGAAGAATGAGTTCAAGAGTTTTGTTAGATGCTTCTACTTGACCAGTTGATTGTAGATAATACAGCCCAGAAAACCTATGCCGAATATGGAATTTCTCCAAGAACTGCTTCACTTCCTTGTTCTTGAATGGTGTATAATTATCAGAAACAAGTGGAGTAGGCAGTCCAAAATGGGAAATGATGTTCATTAGAAAACTACAGATAGTTTCAGTGCTCATGGATCAAAGTGGAATAGCTTCAGCCCATTTTGTGAAATAATCTGTAGTAGTAATGATACAGGTGTGTCCTTTGGAAGGAGGTGATATTTTCCCAATCATATCCAACCCCCATTTTGAAAAGGGTCAAGGAGAGGTTTGATTTTGTAACTTCTTAGTAGGAGCTTGAATAAGATGGTTGTTTTGTTCACATTGAAGGCACTTTCTGACAAAATTAAAGGAATCTTGTTCCATCGTTTTCCAATAGTACCCCATGTGTATCAGTTTTCTTTCTAGTGACTTACCATCAAAATTTCCACTCTCGGAACTCGAATGGGCTTCCTTGAGGGCAAGGGGTATTTCTACCTTCATGAGACACCTAAGAAGCAAGCCATTATAGGCCTTCAAACAATAAATAAAATTGGATATAATGACATAATGCACTGAAAGCTTTCATATACGAATGGGATAATTTTTTGTCACATCATCAAGAAAGTTTCCAATCTTTAAGTAACTGTAGATACTATAGTTCACCACTCTCCCGAGTTTGCATGAAAACATACTAGAGACTTAGGTTCAGGTTGATCATAAACTGCTAGGGTTCGCACAACCTGAACCACGAAGTGATATTCTTTCATATCCTCTTCTAAAGGTACCAAGGAAGTAGTGTTGGCCATGGCATCGATGTGTCTATTTTCTCTCCTAGGAACACTGTCTATTGTGAAAGAGGAAAATTTATTGAGAAAAGAAAAAGAAAGGTCTTGGTATCGAGACAACCTACTTTGTTTAGCTTGATAATTTCCTATAATCAAATTTACAATAAGCTCAAAATCTCCTAGTATACGAAGATGTTTAATTTTTAGCACAATCATGGAACGTAAGCCAACATTAAGAGCTTCATACTTAGCGATATTATTGGTACAAGGAAAGTCTAATCGAAAGGATAGAGGGACTGGTTTTCCTTCAGGGGATATCAAGACCACACCCACTCTAGAACCATTCTCACACCTCGATCCATTGAAGTAAATTTTCCATTCGAGGTCGTAGTTAATTGTGAAAATATTCTTATCAAGAAACAAATCCAACCCAGGAAGGAGTAAGATGAGGGAGCATTTGGTAATTGATCAACAACCGCTTGACCCTTTATTGATTTTAGAGTAATGAATTTTATATCGAACTTAGAAAGAAACATGATCCACTTCGCTAATCTCCCAGCAAGGTCAGTGCTAGAGAACAAATGCCTTCAAAGATCTATTTTTAATATGACATGTGTTTCAACATGGAGAAGGTAGTGCCTCATCTTCTACATAGCGAATACAAGAGTGAGGCATTGCTTCTTCAAGGAAGAGTAACAAGTTTCATAATCAAAAAGGATGTGCATAATGTAGTAGACTAATCTCTCTTTGTGCATTATCATAGTGAGCTAGCAAGGTAAAGCAGGAAGGGAATATATTGCATATCCATCATCAATACAAGATGATTTTCCAAATAAGCTTTGATTGATTCAAGGGCTTTTTGACTCTCTTCATCCCATATGAAGCGAACATCCTTTTTCAATAAATGAATGAAAAGGAGGATACAATCAACAAATTGAGATATAAATCTATCAATAGCCTAAATATTCCCTTGTAAACTCTATAACTTAGTAATATTCCTTGGTGGATGCATGTTAACAATAACATTGATTTTATTTGTGCTAAACTCGATTCCATAGTGGGAGATTATAAACCCTAGAAGCTTGTCAAAATCTATGCCGAAGACACACTTATGGGGATTGAGTCTCGTATTGTAGAGTCAAAGCCTTTCAAATATAAGGTGAAGGTTCTTCACATGATCTTAATGAGTTACTTATTTCACCAAGATATCGTCGACATAGTCTTCTAGGATTTTATGAATAAAGTCATGAAATATCAGGGTCATTACATGTTGGTAAGTCGCTCCTATGTTCATTAAACCAAAGGGAATGACCACATAGTATAAATTCCCCCAAGGAGTAGTGAAGGTTGTCTTGTATTGATCATTTGGGTTAATACAGATCTGATTGTAACCCGAGAAGCCATTCATAAAAGATAACAATGAATGGCTCGTTGTCAAGCCCACAATCATATCTATATTAGGTAACATAAATCATCTTTAAGAGAATCCTTATTAAGGTATCAAAATTCAATGCATATATGAATACAACCATTAGGCTTACTAATGACAACTATATTCAAAATCCAAGGGTAATAGTCAGTTGGACGGATAAAACCCACTTTCAACAGTTCTTCTATCTCAGTCTTGACCATCAAAGCCACCCTAGGATTAATATTTCAAATTTTCTCCTTAACCAGCTTGGCATCGAGACATAAGATGATATTCTGGACCACTAAAGACTCATCAATACAAGTCATATGCTCATACATCCAAGAAACTATATCATGGAGAGAACGTAAGAGATTGGAGTGTTCATCTACTTCTTCGGAAGAGAGACACTTTCCAATCTTGATTACTTTTTATAAGGATTTAGGATCCATAGGAATTTTGATAGGATCTCCTTTAAGGAGAGCACTGCGGTCATCAAGATGGGATATTAGAATTCCATTCTTGATGTTGGATACATGGTTTTCTCTGTCGATACTCAAAATGGATTCTCAAAGGAATCTCCCACGAGCATCTCTCCTTCTTTCTCTATGTATACAATATCAACTCACTATCAGCCAAGTCACACAAAGAATTTGTAAAATAATAGGGGGTCATAACTCTTCTAATAAGGGGTATACTAAGAACAACTCCATAAATAATACAATGAGAAAAATTATCAATGACTCCAAAGAACTACCTACTTTGACACCATCCCCAGTAACGGTGCTAAAAATGTTGGCCTTCTATAATGATTTTAACAACTAAGCCCTTGAAAATTTGATTCAGAGATTGGACATCTATCCTGAATAGCCATTTCAATCATCATAAAGGTGCATTTAAATTGTCAACCCAGGGATGTAAACTTGAAATGGGTTAGCACTGTATATGCACTAGGAATCCAAAGTAGCCATATCTATCCTACAACTAAGAAAAACATAATGTTGAAAGTAAATTGCTTGGAAGGAAATAACATAAATGTTGAACATCACCTAACAACTAGATTAAACTGAAATGTATAAAAAAAATGAAGATCTAAATGAAAAAATAGGAAACTAGTATGTCTGATTTGGCCACAGGAACAGTCACTTAATGGAATTCTAGTGGCTGTAAGAACAATCAATACCAAATATCTTAACTAATTACTGAATAGAAAATAACAATTAAACTAAACTAAGGTACAGGATGAATACTCACCAAGTGGCCCCCCTTGGATAAGTATTCCCTAAAACTAAGATAGACTCAAATGCACAAACTTATAACTTCATTTTATTCAGAAGAGAAACATGAGCACAATCATCAGAACTGTATTGCTAAAAAAAATCAAGAGTGTGATTACATTGATTAAGCAATCTTCTAACTGATCTCAAAAAGAACATCAGATCCCATATTTATTCAACCAGCTAGCAAGGCGGTCAATTCCAACAAACATGGAGGACGCCACATTAGGGAAAGGATAGAAAAGAGCAGGGGCGTATATGCATGCACATAACCTATTAGACATGATTTTCTTAACTTGAATCTAGCACAACAGTAATGCTAGCGCATGCTGAGAAGCATTTAGGACCATAATAGGGTGGTTATAATTTGATCTACATGAGAAATCTCCAACTATTAGGAGTCTTCAATGACCACCTTGTTGATCGATGTAGAACATGTCCAGCTGGCGGGTCTTCCTGAATCGCAGGTTTCAAATCATCTACATGACAACGTTAGCATGCACAACAACTACATATCCATAATCATCCTAAAGATACATTCATTAATAACATGCAAAGTTAACACAAATAGTTGACATAACATATCGATATCATTTGAAAGCTTATGAAAATAAATCCATGGCCAAGGTCTATGATTTCAAAGAAATATTATGAAAGATCATCTTTCAAGCATCAAAGTCTTATGTAACTGCATGAAATAGTCAACAATCCTATCAATATTTAAGCCATAAACTAGACTCATCACCCAACATCTCCCATTTGACACCCATCATAAGGACTGGCCATCTTTATCATGACTTTCAAGTGATTGATGTCTTGCATCCATAATAAACCCCTATCCCATTCCATCCCTAATGGTTAGTCCTAGACCTGGCTAGGGGAAATTTCCTAACACCTGGTTTTATTGGATTCTATACTTGTCATTGGAGGTTAGCATATTCCCAAAAAGACAAAAAAATAAAATATTCCAAAATAGACAAAAAAATCAAAATATTCGACAAAAGACAAAAAAAAATCAAATATTCAAAAAAGATAAAAAAAGTCATAAATTTCCAAATTCCAAAAAAAAAATATCAAAACATGCAAAAAACACAAAAACACCCAAATAACTTTCAAAATCCCCCAAAAAAAAGAAGTTAGAGTCTGTCCTTGTCATTTCCAAACTAAATTACCTATGTGACTGGATGTAGGCATGGCCATCTGTTGATGTGTACTCGAGGGATTAGGTCAGGTCCTTTAAGAATTGTCAAATATAATCATGATTTTAGTCTTTTTTTATTACAACAAAGTCAAGAGTCATGTCAAACTACAAGGTCTTTGAGTGTACAACGTAGGCAAGGCCATTAGTCGATGAGTCCCCGAGGCCACCTAGGTTAGTCCTTTCGGGTTCATCGTGTTAGTCCAATAAGTCAGACAGTCAAACTCAAACACAAGACTATCATTCAAACATCAACATTCAAATCATGGACCGATAGACACCATAGACCAATCAGTCCTCATGCCATAATCAGTGAAATTGCCAAAAGAATGTCAACCCAATCACTTTATGGTCCCCTCCAAGATGTGTCCTTCTTGGCATTGGACCCCATTAAAATGTCATTTTCCTTTTCAATATGTGTCTTTCCTAACAACAAGCTCCATCACATAGTCATTGGCCTTTCCAGGATGTGTCCTTCCTAACACCAGGTATCGTCAAACCATCATACCATCAAAAATTTGAAACTATCAAATCGTCAAACTATCAAACCTTCAAGCAATCAACCTTCGACAAACAAATATTGGCAAACATATTGAATGGCTGTTGACTTTGTTGGTCTATTTTGTCTTATCTTTTAATTGCTTTGTCTCTTGGTCATCTTACTAGGTTCCTCAAGGATGTCCTATGAAGGATTTAGAGGTGTGATGATGTCTCATGACCTATTTTTCCTTGATTTTTGTCTTTGGTGTGTCTTGACAAAAAGATTGGGGCAACTTGGCCCTTAGTATGAGTTAGGACATTCCTTGTCTGTAACTGCCTGTTTTTTGCAAGTGGATGACCTTGCACACCATGGCCTATGTCATATCATGGTGTTTTTTGTCCATTCATCACATTTTACCGCCCAATGATGATTATGAAACACCTATTATGTTATTTGGCAAGATATTGAAGTACTCATTTTTTGTCCTAATACCCATGTCTTTCATGCTAAAATTTCTTCTATTCCTTCATCCTCTAGTCTTCTCATCCATTTCGAGAGCACACTCATGTTCTCTGACTTTGCATGTCCTCTCGAGGGGGCATACTACTACATCCTCATCATCCCTCCTCATCATCCTTCCTCTCCCTACTTTCACACTGGGGCATATTTTGACTTGTTTTCTTTGACACAACATGATAAATTGCAAAATGTAGACATACAAAAATGGCCTTGACTTGAAAACTATATTTTCTATGATGACCACGGTTCTCCCTCACATAATTAAAGCATTAATTATTCTTCTATGATTATTTAAATAAGTAAATTATATTTATTTATTTAAATACATCACTAATTAATCTTTACTCCTCCTATATTTAAATAAATTTCCAATTTGTTTAATTGCTCATTCCTGGCTATAAATTAAATAATTACCATTAATTATCTAATTTGTTCATTATCCTTTACTCCTTCAATCAAATAAACTTATTCATTTAACTCATTTTTCATTCAACAAGTAAATAAATAAAATAATTATTTATTGCCTTCTATCTTATTCATATATATGAATTAAAACCAAAAGTCAACTTTCCTCCATAAATCAAATAATTTATATTATTCCAACTACCTATTTTTCTCCATGATGGATTTAATTGCTTTCAATTAAATCATAGCCCTTCATTTCAAAGATTTCCCTAACCCTAATACTTCTTATCACATTCAACCCTATCCATTGATCTCAGGTTTTTATCCACTTGTAATCTTGTCCATCCATTCTCAAATTGGAATTCTTTAAAAGGCACTCTCTCAAGCCATTTTGGACACACACAATTATTTTCAGCATCCTTGAGAACTTCAATACTTGAGCACTCATTACTTGAATATTTTTCTTGTCTAAGGCATAGGTGATAGTTGCACTTCAAATTTGAAGGCAATTATACCATTTCCAACAAGATGGAGAAGGCCAATGGAGGCATGAAAACCAGGTGATGTTGTTTCAATATTTTTATACATTTTGCTTTCATCACTCTCCATTGTTGATTTGGGTGTAATCTATTATGTTATTTGTACATAACTGAAAAATTATTCCCTAGTTACATCATGTACTTGATATTTTGTATGACATGATAATGTATATATTAGATACATTGTGATGTGGTTTAGTTTTTGAGTTTTTTCTTATCTCTTGGTTTCTTGATTGTTTCCTTTAGTATGTTACCTAATTATGGATTTGTTTAGAAAAAAAGATCAATTGGTGATCCATTTTTTAGTCTTGATATATATAAGTGTAGAGGAGGATATTTTCTACCCTCAAATCTCAAAACAAGTAGAATCTACAAGGAGAAAATGGTCGTCAACTACCTCAAGGACTAATTGTCAAGTGACAAGATAAAATGATGAGAGTTCTAGAATGTTAGAATCATAAAGTAAAATGAAAAGGTAAGGAAAGAATCCAAGAGAGTATGCAATGGAAGAGATTTACCAAACACTAATAGAGAAAGAGAGAGATTTTCCTTCAATAGATCAAACACAAGCTCACCAAAATGCTCCAAGAACCAAGGCAAGAACACAAGGATTTGAAAAGGGAAAAACAAGAAAAAAACCCCTTGTGAATAATAAGAATATGGCACAAAGCCTAAAGAATGAGAGCAATAAGCTCAATACAATAATGAGAGCAAGAAGAGAATGTGAGAAGAAATGAGAGAATGGAGAAGATTGTTGAGCAAGTGTGTGAGAGGCATCTCTTAAGTAGAGATGAGTGGTGGAGTTTACATGTAACTCCCATATCCTATGAATGCCACATTCCTATTGTGTGTGTGACAAATGTGTGATTCCTCTTAAGGAGGAATATCTATTTTCCTTATTAAAGGAATTACAAGAAATGACATGTCCTCCTACTTGGACTAGAGGAAAAATACAATATAGGATACCTTGGTTTATCCTTTTAAATACATATTTTCACCAAGGAAAGATTAATTTCTAACACCCCCCTTTAATCTTTGCTTGGGGAGTTTACATCAAGGGGTATCAAACCAAAATTATTACAATGAAATTCAAATTTCTCTCTAGAAAGAGGTTTTGTCAAAATATCTGCAACTTGATCTTCACCCTTGCAATAGATGAGGGAGAATTTCTTTTCTTCAATTTGCTCTCTAATGAAGTGGTGGTGGAGTGAAGTGTGCTTTGACTTTGCATGGTAAACTGGATTCTTCGCCAAGGCTATTGCACTTTGATTGTCACAAAATAAAGGTGTAGGTTCTTGTTGAGGTAGACCCAAATCTTCAAGTATTCTTCTAAGCCATAGAGCTTCTTTAGAGTTATTAGAACTACCTTTATATCTAGCTTTTGTAGAACAAAGAGAATTGATAAAATAATACTCACAATATCATTTTCACTATGCTTAACATCACTAATAAAAAATGTTAGAACTAGAACATATAAAAATAATAATCATAGTTTCACTATGCTTAATATATAAATTTGGATCATTTTTACTTCTAATGAAACCATGAAATAGAAATAAAGCATAGCCCAAATTATAAAATGGCAATATATAGACAACAATAATAGATCTAGGTTTCCTCTCACTACATCATTGTATTGTAAAGGGAAATTGTATCAAGATTAATAATAAAGGACTTTGAAAAAATGGTCCTAAAGATGGTTTTTAAGAAACCATAATGCCTTCAATAAAATAATGAAACATAAAAGTTTCAAGAACTTGATCCCCATCAATTAAGAAAATAGATCTAAGTTCATCATAAATAAGTAAGTGCATACCATCAAAGTGGATGGAAATATTTTCCATGGGTCCCAAAAAAGAGCTCCAATGAGACTTGATAAAAAAAATCATTATAAATAGGGCTCCCTATGCAACATTACTGCAAATGCATCTAGTGCATAAAATATATATGTAAAGGCTCCATTGAGACTTGATAAAGAGATTAATTTGAAAAACATATATAGATGGAACAAATCCATCAAGAAGGCAAAATTTACCAATAAGGCACAATATTAGATTAATGAGACACAATAAAATATCAAATTCCCTTTATCAAAACAACATAAATGTAGTTGAGAAGGAAACACTAGGTTTGTTTTAAATATTGTAATAGATAAAAAAAAGGCCACAAATCAAGCCACCTTAAGTTATAAAAATTAATATTAAGAAAAAAAAGTGATGGAATAATGAGAATTGCATACTATGAATTGAAGGATTATTCAGTATAAATAAGACATTAAGACAATATTCATGCATTCATGACTACATGAATATCCCTTTTTCATATTCCAAATATAATTGAATAAAACAAGTACACTATTATTGGGTTGATCAAGTCCAATAATAAAGTACTTGTGAAGTTAATTAAAAAGCAAACTTTTATGTGAGGTAACATGTTGAAATCCACCTAAATCAATAACCCATTCAAAAAGGTTTAGAAACATTAAAACTACATGTAAAAGCACATCTAGATTGATTACCATTGTTATGAAACTGTTGATTATTTTGATTCATAGAATTTTTGTCATTTTGTTTTTATAAAACAAGTATTTTGCCAATGACCATCCTTATTACAATAAGTGCAATGTGGTCTCTTAGAAGAGTTAAACTCTCTATGATCATTGCCATTATTATAATGATGTTTGGAATTATAATGTTGTTGTTTAGAATGAGGTTTAAAATTGTGCTTATGATTGGACAAAAAATCATGTTCAGAAGATTTAATAGTACCAAATTGCAATAATTTTGCCTCCTCTTGACGCAAAATTTTTTGAAAAAATAGGATAAGTTAAAAGAGGAGCTAAACTAGAAATAGCAAGCTGAGAGTGGATGTTAGTGATGAATTGCTGAAACTCTTTAGGGAGACATTTCTTAAGTATTATAGTGATCAATCTAATATCAATAAGAGTAACATTTAAACCATTTAACTAAGTTCTAATAGCATCAAACTTGAGTAGAAATTCATCCATTGATTTAAAATTTGTATACCTTAGATCTTCCAAGTTGTCTTGGAGCTGAATTTTACGTGATTCAGAGGAGCTGTCGTAGGTTTGCTTCAAGATGTCCCATGCTTCGTGGGTTTTGGTGCAATGTCCAATCAAGACATAGAGATTGGGACTGATGGAGAGTCCAATTAGACTGAGTGCTTCATCATTCTTACCTTGCCATGCAACTTTATCAACTTGAGAAGTAGAGGGAGCTGGTTCAATAGTGGCATCTGTAGCAACTTGGAGTAAATGTTTAAAACGAAGTAGAAATGAAACATGAGTTTTCCATTGATGATAGTTAGAGCTATTAAGTTTAATTTCCGATATGAGAGTAGACATGATGATACAAGAAAGAACAAAATTACAATTATGAAATTTGAATAGATAGAGATTTAAGAAAATTTTAAAATTTTCTTAAATGCTTAAGAAAAAGAATATGATAAGAGTGAAATATCTAATAAATAGATAATTTGAACAATGTTAAACAATTATATTGGATTTGTTTAGTCAAAATGACATAAACAAAAAATTTGTAAAACTTACATGAATTGAATTTGAATAAAGATTTGAGCAAAAGAATTAAGTAAAATAACTGAGATTATGATAATGATGAAGAGACGATTTAAAAAATTGAAATGATATAATGATAGCAATGATTTGATTTGATTTTTTTTAAATGATAAAGAATCTAATGATAAAACTTTCAGATGGAATCTAATGATTAAACTATGGAAGAGAAGAGCAGCAAAAACTGATTAGAACCTGCATAAATCAGAAATATGTTAAAGTGAGAAACCTACAACTAGAATTATTCTCGAAAAGTGCAAAGATAAAAATATAAAAAAAGAATAAAAAAATGTTTGCAGAGATATGATTGTCTCAGAAATACAGTCCTAGTGTAGGGGCAATATCTCTCAAAATAACCTTTGTATTTGGATGATTTTCGGATATGATTTATAAAACCTAATTCCAAAGGATCTCACTAGAGAGATTAGAAAAATAATATCAGAAAAAAAAGTTATGATCCACTAAGTATGGGTCTATAAAACTGTCTTCAAAAATGATAGTCACAGAATGGTTTAAATGGATAGCAAGGAAGAAAATATATAATAACAGAGACAAATAAGAAACAGAGATAGAGATCAAAGAAATATTTGTTTATAAACCTACAGAGATATATATTAAAAACCAGAGATTAAGGAATAGTTGAATAAGAGATCTTAAGTTAATCCTACAATAAAAGTTAGATATACAAATTTATAGCAAAGCGAATGCAAGAAGCAATGTTATAATGCTGAAATATATAAATCTGAATATACAGATTTGCAAATAAGATAGTTAGAGAACTGAATGAAAAATGCATAAAAGAGAAAACCCTTGTGGTTGCCCGACAGAGCGTGAGTTAGAACTTTAAAAAACTTGAAATAGATATGAAAATATTTAGATCTAGTGGAAAGCCATCTAGAACTAGTTAAATAAAAGTTAGATTCAAAATAATGATGAAGTAAGGTGTTAGATTGCAAGAAAAAAAATGAATAAAAACCTACAAAACAATGGTTAGATAACAGAAAAAAAAATGCTTTCTCCTTTACAACTGAAATATTCTTCAGCTATCCCTGCATGCACACTCAAAAGCAAGGGTTAAACTTGCTCTAATACCATGCTAGAATCATAAAGTAAAATGAAAAGGTAAGGAAAGAATCCAAGAGAGTATGCAATGGAAGAGATTTACCAAACACTAAGAGAGAAAGAGAGAGATTTTCCTTCAATAGATCAAACACAAGCTCACCAAAATGCTCCAAGAACCAAGGCAAGAACACAAGGATTTGAAAGGGGAAAAACAAGAAAAAAACCCCTTGTGAATAATAAGAATATGGCACAAAGCCTAAAGAATGAGAGCACTAAGCTCAATACAATAATGAGAGCAAGAAGAGAATGTGAGAAGAAATGAGAGAATGGAGAAGATTGTTGAGAAAGTGTGTGAGAGGCATCTCTTAAGTAGAGATGAGTGGTGGAGTTTGCATGTAACTCCCATCTCCTATGAATGCCACATTCCTATTGTGTGTGTGACAAATGTGTGATTCCTCTTAAGGAGGAATATCTATTTTCCTTATTAAAGGAATTAAAAGAAATGACATGTCCTCCTACTTGGACTAGAGGACAAATACAATATAGGATACCTTGGTTTATCCTTTTAAATACATATTTTCACCAAGGAAAGATTAATTTCTAACATAGAAACATAAAGATTAAGTCACAAAGATCTTCTAGATATACTGACAAGCTCTCAACAAAGGAGCACACAAATGATATCATGATGTGCCAATGTCCTAGAGGCACATTGGCATCTTGCACGGACCAAAGATTGAGACTATCATAGAAAACAACAATATGACCACTATTGTTCTAACTGCTAAGAGCTCTTAAAATATGGGAAAATAATAGAGTATAAACAAGAATAAAATAAACTAAACTAAGTGAAATATAAATAACGAAATAAGAGAGTAAGAGAAAGAAAATTCTCACAATCAACCAAGAAATGAAGCCTCCAATAAAGAAATATCCCCAACACCTGCACACATAAGACTAAGAGATTTGTTTTTTGTTGTTTAGGTGCTTGCCTCAGTCAAACCTCCATTTTGGTGTTTCCACCTCAACGAACAACTAGATAGAAAGATAGAAAGAAAGATAAATATACAAGATGATAAAATGCATAGGTAAGGGATGTGATGAATCCCAAGATTCTCAAAGACATAAGACAAGAAATAGATATTACTTGCAAGGATTGAGGAAGCCAAAGACAGAAAGAAAAAGAAAGTTATGAGCACCTTGAGAGAGTTGCAAAGAGTGTTGTGAGAGCTTGAGACTATTTTAGCAAGCTATTAAGAGATATACAAGCAAGATAGAAAGATAGAAAGAGATTTTGAGAGAAATAAAATAGAGAGTTTTTTAGAGAGAGATCAAGAAAACCAAATGGATTGAAAATATTAATTTTAAATACAGAATAGGAGGGAATAGAAGGTTCCCAAGCCGTTACAAAGAATTCCAAGTCGTTTCTACTGAAAAAGGTAGGTTACAAGTGGGAACATGCTTAGAAATGGTTCTTTGAATGTTGAAATGTTGTGAGATGCTAGTGTGTCATGTGGAAATTCATGCAACACACTAGTGTCCAATCAAATCATGATACAAAATGGTGGGAATAAGTAAAACAAAAAATTTCAATGTAAAGTTGACACAAGAAGATATTTGGCGAAAGAGGTTATTGGGAATTCTAAGGGGAAAGATGTTGATGCAAGGGTTAGAATGAGCCTACACAAATACTAAGGGACTGGATATTAAAGTGGATACAAAAGTGTAGGTAAAATTGCAAGGGTATGCAATTTTTGAAACTATAATAAGTTATCTTTTTGGTTATCTCAGTTTGTAGGTTACTAATGTGATGGTGAATTTTCATGATGTATTTACTAAGGACCTACAAGTTATATAATTGTGTTCATTGGAATCCAAGTTGGTTAAAGTGGGATGACTAAGATGTGAACTATCTTTATCAACATGTATTTTTATTTTTGTTTCAAATTTAATTAGTTGACCTTTCCTATGGTCATTTGTCTATTGGTGTGTTGCATTGGGATGAGAGGATGCTTGCTTATAATGTCTATATAGTCAATTACGGGTACTTACAGTATGTTATTTGTTACAATATTATAGATAGCTTAGTTACTTGATTCAATGGAAATTTTCATAGTGATGTTTTGGTGGTCATGTTGGCATGTGGTGACTGATCATGAAAATATTGTTCACTCATAATGTATTCTCATTGAGGTTCAGGGATAGGTTGGGCCCTGAGTGGGGCTTTAAGTGTGGTGGCCCCTGATAGTGGGGTTTTTCCTCATTAACACATCAAGGTTTTCCCATTGACAAGTCAAATGAAAAAATGACTTTGTAAAATCCTAATTTCTGGAAGCTTCCAAAAATCTTGTTATAAGTGGTTGGGATGTAAGTTTCACTGTGCGTAATTCATGAGATTGTAATATATTTTGTATTGGATAATAAAATCATTGGGTGGCTAATTTTTTGTGGATGTAGCTCATATTAGGTGAACCACATTAAATTTATGTGTTGATCACTTTTGTGTTATTCTTCATTGTTATTTTTGGGTTATTTAATTGGCATATGATTTTTAATGTATATTTCTCCAATCTTCATAAACCCTAACAACTAATATCAGAGCTATGTGTATTTCGGTTGATTGGTAGGAAACCTCTAGATTTGAGTGGGAGCAATGGAAGAAGGAAAATTAAGGATGGGAAGTTCAATGACTAGAATTATCAATTATGGAAGATGAAAATGGAAGATTATTTGTATCAAAAGGATCTATGGTGGCCATTGTAAGGAAAAACAAAGAAATAGGCTACTATGTTTGATGAAGAATGGGAGATTCTAGATAGAAAGGGATTGGGAACCATTCGATTGTGCCTAGCACCATATATGAAATTCAATATATAGAAGCAAAGATAGTAGAGGATCTGATGGAACATTTGGCTAAATTATATGAAAAATCCTCTGCCTCAAATAAGGTATTTCTCATGAAGCATTTGTTTACTCTAAAAATTATTGAAGTTGGATTTGTGACAGATCATTTAAATGAGATTAATACAATTACCAATCAGTTAAATTCTATAAAATTAAATATTGATGAAGAGGTGAGGGCTCTCTTGGTTTTATGTTCTTTTCCAGAAAGTTGGAATAGCTTGGTAATGGTTGTATGTAACTCTATCTCCGGTTCAAATACATTAAAATTTGATGATGTTGTTTGTGTTATCCTTGGTGAGGAAATGTGATGGAAAAGCATAGGTGAGACTTCAACATCGGGTAATGCTTTGATAGTAGAGAATAGGGGAAGAACAAAGCAGAGAGGAAAAAGCCCAAAAAAACATGGGAAGTCACAAGGGAATTCAAAGAAAGGTATAACTAAATCTAGAGGAAGATTGGATTGTTGGCACTATGCAAAGACAAGACACTTAAAGAAGGATTGTTTGTCTCGCAAGGGAAAAAAAGGAGATGGAAAACATGATGAAAATAAGGAAGATAATGTTGCAAGTAATAAATTATAGGATTCTTTAATTTTATGTTTAGATAATGTTAATGATTCCTAGGTAATAGATTTAGGGGCTTCATTTCATGCCACACCCCATAAGAAATATTTTGTAGATTATTTTCAAGGTGATTTTGGAAAAGTATATTTGGGTGATGATGAATCTTGTTAGATTGTTGGAAAAGGAAAGATAAAAATCAAGTTGCAGAATGGGAATGAATGGTTTCTAAAGGAGGTAAGGCATGTTCCAAATTTGAGAAGAAATTTAATTTTTGTAGGACAACTAGTTAGTGAAGGCTACATAGTTACCTTTTTAGAAAAATCCTAGAAGGTAACTACAGGTGCATTAGTAGTGCTAGCTAGAGGTGAAAAGGTAGGAACATTGTATTTGTGTAATGGTAGTACTTATTCTACCTTAGCTATTACAGAAACAGTTGCTCTTGAGATAGTTATAGCACTTTCTACATGGATAGAAATGGAATTGTGACATTGTAGACTTGGGCACCTAAGTGAGAAAGGGATGAAGATCCTTCACTTCAGAAAGTTACTACCAGGTGTGAACAAATTGAATTGGATTTCTGTGAAGATAGTATTTATGGAAAATGAAAAATAGTCTAATTTCTCAAAGTTGTGAAAGATAAGAAGAGTGAGAAATTAGAGCTTGTGCATTCAAATGTATGGGGACCAACTTAGGTATCTTCTCTTGGTTTTTTTTCTATTATGTTACTTTTATTGATGATACAACTAGGAAAACATGGGTGTATTTCCTAAAACAAAAATCAGAAGTATTTGAAACTTTTAAAAAGTGGAAATCTTTGGTTGAGAATGAGATCGGAAAAAAGTTGAAGTGTCTTAGATCTGATAATGGAGGCAAGTATTGCAGAAGAGAATTTGAAAATTACTGTTCATACAATAGAATTCATAGGAAAAAAATAGCTACTGGAACCCCACAAGAAAATGGTGTGTATGAAAGGATGAATAGGACCATTATGGAGCATGCAAGGAGCATGAGGTTGCATGTTGGACTACCCTTACACTTTTGGGAAGATGTTGTCCATAACATTGTTTATTTAATAAACAAGGGACCTTAAAATCCTTTAGATGGTGGAATTCCTGAGGAGGAATATATAGGTAAAAAGGTAAACTATTCATTTCTGACAACCTTTGGTTGTGAAGCTTTTGTCCATGCTAATATTGAAAATTAGACCAAGCTTGAGGCTAAGTCTAAAAAATTTACCTTCATTGGATATGGAGTAAATGAATTTGGTTTTCGATTATGGGATTATGAAAATCATAAAATCATTAGGAGTAGAGATGTTATATTCATTGAGAAGTTTATGTATAAGGATCAATTGTAGGAAAAGAAGCACAAACATGCCAAAAAGGAATATGTGATGCTAGATGAGATTGCAAAAAATAAAATGATAGTGGTACCTAATGCTTAGCAACAACAAGTTATCCCATAGTCTCTTACAAGTGTTAGATGTTCTACAAGGATAACTAGACCTCCAAAAATATTCTCTCCATCATTATATTCTATATTATTAACTTATTCTAGTGAACCTAATGGTTATGAAGAATAAATGCAAGTAGATACCAAAAAGCAGTGGGAGCTAGGTATGAAAGATAAAATGGATTCCTTGTTGCAGAATCAAACTTGGGACTTAGTCCAATTTCCTACACGTAAAAGAGAACTACCAAATAAATGGGTTTACAGGTTGAAGGAAAACAATGGAGGCACAAAATGATATAAGGCCAGACTTATGGTAAAATGTTTTTCATTGAAAGAAGGTATAGATTTTGATGAAGTATTTTCTCTAGTTGTAAAGATGACTTATATTAGGACATTTCTAAGTCTTGTGGTTGTAGAAGACTTACATTTGGAGAAAACTAGGTTTAAAACTGTAAGTGTGAAATAAGTATGAGTAAAATAACACTTCTTAATGAAACATTATATCAAATATTCAACAATTAATCTAGTTTAAAGCAAGAATCTTCTGAAAGCATATCATTGTTTCCTATCTCCAAAGATTTATTAAATCACAGAGGGCTCTCAGATTTGGTAAGTACTTGTGGCTGTTAAAATTCCAATCTAGAGAATGGAGTGATGCTAAATGCAATGATGTAATGATTATATATGATTTCTAGATGATATTCATGCTACTGTAATCTATATTGACATGAAATTTGATAAAAGAAATCTACAGTAAAACTAGGATGCAACCATGATTATGATTCTACTAATGCTATGATTGCTAAAATTCTATTGCTATGATTTTTATTGATGTGATGCTTGATTGCTTGATTTCTATTTCTTGGAGAGTAATATTGTACAAAGTTGGGATCCATTTCTCCTGTTGAGAAAGGTTGTATTTATAGATTCACGACAGTAGATTTGCACAGGGGCAGTAAAGTAGAGGCTTGGATTCAATCTAGAGGATTGAATGGTGAGAGATTGGGAAGATTGAGAAGATTTTGGAAATGGTTCCTAACCATGAAAATACTAGGCAAGATGATACGAAGGATCAAAGGAAGAATATTTAAGAGATTGATTCAAATTTGTCTCCAATTTGTCTCCAAAGCTTCCTGTGAATGCCAGTTGAATTAATTAGATATAAAATATCTAATTTTATTGGTGAGTGAATAGAGGAAATTTGATTTATGCCTTTATTTGAATATTTTAGTTTATTCAAATTTAGCAAAAAAGAGGAATAAATAATTAAATAATACCAACTATAGAAGCTATATATTAAATAATTATAGAAGAAATATGATAATTTAAATGAAAGACTTTAGAATATCTTTATTTAATTAAGAAGAAATATGATAAGATGATTAAATATTACAAATTAATTAAATTTGTTTATTTAATTTAAGATAGAATAAATGGATAAAGTAATGATAATAATTAAATAAAATAAACTATTTAAATTTGTTTATTTAATTAAGAGGAAACACTATGATAAAATGGAAGAATTAATAGTGAACTTAATATAAATAAATATTTCTATTTATCTATTAAGTAGATGAATTTAATTATGATAATTAAATAAAACAAAGTGAAATTTGTTCATTTAATTAAGATGACAATAAAAGAATAAAGATTGAAGAATTTAAGATGAACTATATAAATAAATATTTTTATTTATTTAATAGTAGAGGAATTAAGGGTAATTAATCAAATAAATGATATTTAATCAATTGAATTCTCCAAACCATTTTTAGGTGTATACAAAAACAATATTTCTCCATGGGGATTTGGAAGAGGAAATATACATGTAGCAACCAAAGGGATATGAGGTCAATGGTAAGGAGGAATTTTTGTACAGGTTAAAGAAGAGTTTGTATGGCTTGAAGCAAGCACCTTGGCAATGTTATTTGAAATTTGATAGTTTTATGGCTAAACAAGGTTACAAAAGATGTCACTCTTATTATTGTTTTTATTTTAAGAAATTGGATAATGGCAGCTATATTATCCTATTGCTTTATGTTGATGACATACTTGTTGCCAAGTCTAACATGTATCATATCAATTAACTTAAGAAGAAATTAGAAAATTCATTTTCTATGAAGGATTTGGGTGTAGAAAAACAAATCCTTGGTATGAGTATCACAAGGGATAGGACAAACAAAACATTATTTTTGTCTCAAAGTGAGTATGTAGAGAAGGTATTGAAAAGGTTTAACATGCAAGATGCAAAAGTAGTTAGTACATGTTTTGCTAGTTATTTTAAGTTGACTAAGGAGATGTGTCCAAAGACACCAGAGGAGGAAGAAATAATTTCTAGGATACCATATTTATTAGCAGTTGGTAGCTTGATGTGTGCAATGGTATGCATAAGGCCAAATATTGTACATGTAGTGGGAGTTGTGAGTAGGTATATGAGTAATCTAGGAATGGAACATTGGAATGTGGTAAAATGGATTCTCCGATATTTGAGAGGTGATATTTCAAAGAAACTATGTTTTGGAGGAACAAATTATGCTCTAAAAGCATATGTTGACTCTGATTTGGCAGGTGATATTGATAGCAAGAGGAGTACTAGAGGTTATTTTTATTGTAGGAGGTACTACATGTTGAAATGCACAACACAACTGAGAGAGGGGGTGAATCAGTTTTACCAAATTTCTTTTACTTCTAACCTTAATCATTTCCACTTTAACTTTAATCTATTATTAAGCATAAACATGAAATGCGGATAACAAAAATAAAATACCACGGACACTAGATTTACGTTGAAAACCTAATGAGGGAAAAAAAAAGGTGAGGATTAACTCATAATATAGTATTAATGCAATACCTGATACAAAGGCTCAATACTAGAGGGCTCACTACCCAAAAATGACTCACTATCCAGATACAAAGGCTCACTACCTATAGATAGGACTCACTATCCTGAAGGAGGCTCGTTGCCTACAAACAAAGAAATAAAATAGAAAGTCCACCACAATAGGTTCCACACATTCACATCCTAATCAAAATATTGCAGACACCATCAAATCACTGCTTTCAGGAATCTAACACATCAATTTATTGTTGCCTAGATTCACTTTCACACACTCTACTCTTTGCACTTTTTGCAAACTTCACACTCATCCATATAATTTGAAACATCTTGACTTGCATTTCTACCATCTTTGATCTTGAAAATTTTCTCCAAGGTCATCTACACATCCTTTATTTTATAAATTCAAGTTAGGTCGATGAATCAACATTCCCATAATGGATAAGAATGAGAGTGGATGAATTAAAGATTTAATTAGGACCCAAACAACATCTTGGATCAATCACATGCTTCCTTAATCAATGTTTATTCTCCATGTAATGTGTAAACACCAGGTGAGCCAAACCTAATGAAAACACCAATGAACTTTGAAGTACATGCATCTGCAACAAGATGATGACACATGGATCACACACCACGCTTCATCAAACACTAGAACACCTCTTAGAAACCTTTAGATACATCCATAACAAGTACAACAATCTTTATACACAAAACACTCGTCAACAGTCCAACCAGACCATGTAGACACACACAATAGCTCTGGAACAAGCCTTCCTAAGCACCAAACCATGAGAACATTTGTGAGAACATAGAGAAAATCAATATTAACCTTCTTACAGATCTGCAAGATTTGAGACAAACCATCAAAAGAATGCAAAGCAAAGACATCTCTCCCAGTCCATAGACAAATAGTTCTGCCAAACCAGTTCACATCTTTTAGTTTCCATCAACCTAGAAGCTAAAACTTAGGATATGTTATCCATTGAAACCCATAAACAATACTATGGATCCACACAAGCATAGGATCAACACAAAAGAAATTCAAAGCACATTATCGGAGCACACTCAGAACACACACACAACATTGTCTTCATTATTTATTAATTTTCTCAGAAGAACTTGACATCAACACATTTGCAACACCATAAATACAGCTCCATGTACTCTCAACACTTAGATAGTATCTCAACTATACATGTACCACCTACAATCACTTTGAACTATGTTGACATCAATGACAACATTAATGACAATACCACCAAACACATTCATACTTGCAACAATCTCCCCCTTTGTCATCGATGACAACACATGATGTAAAAAACCATCAAAGACAACATACACACTCTCTTGCTTCTTCTTCCCTTTATTTTTTAGATTAGACAACGTGCACAACATTTTTGCACTCTCTTCTCCTTGCAATATTCTCTCTCCCTTTCAATTTTTTCACATGACACTCTCCCCAGATTTAAATAGGATTTTTCACATGACACTCTCTCCCCCTTTGACATCAATGGAAAAGAAAAGTTTTGCATGAAACTTATACCATATAAAATCTTCAATCACTCCCCCTTAAGAGTTTACCCACATCTGATACTGCAACAATGATACTCTCTACTCCCCCTAAGGAGTAGATCCTAATCATCAGTCTAGACAAATGAAGAATTTGTAGATCCATTGGACTAATGCACCTCCATGTGCACCTAGTTTAAGGAAGGAGGGGCAGTAACCCCTAACTTCCCCCTGAGATACTCAAAAGTATCCTTAAGAAGAGCCTTAGTGAATATGTCAACAATCTAATCCCTAGTAGACACATATTCAATTCTGACTTCATTTTCTAATACCTTCTCCCTCAAGAAGTTATATTTGATAGATATATTATTT
The DNA here is from genome assembly GCA_007115665.2 of Sequoiadendron giganteum. Classification (NCBI taxonomy): domain Eukaryota; kingdom Viridiplantae; phylum Streptophyta; class Pinopsida; order Cupressales; family Cupressaceae; genus Sequoiadendron; species Sequoiadendron giganteum. The sequence goes on along the minus strand of CM021108.1, from coordinate 20,055,687 downwards.
TTCCTAGAATGAATCACCATATTCTTTTAAATGTTTATAGCACTTGTGTTGTCACAAAAGATAGGGATATGCTCATCAAACATCACACCTATATCCTTCAATGTTTGATTCATGCAAAGTACCTATTTACAATAGGATGTTGTTGTAATATACTCAGCTTCTACAATGGACAAAGAAATTGAATCATATTTCCTGCTTAACCATGAGACCAATCTTCCTCCAAGAAAGAATGCACCACCACTTGTACTATTATGATCATCTACAAAACCAACCCAATCTACATTAGTGTAAGCATTCAAGGTGAAATTAGTAGCCTTAGAATACCATAGACCATAATCTGGAGCCCCCTTTAGATATCGAAATATCCTATTCACAGTTGTAACATGTGTCTCTTTAGGTTCTTGAAATTTTTCAACCAAACATTCTCCATGCATGATATCTAGTATAGTTGCAGTAAGATATAGAATTCCACCAATCATAGATTTTTACATGCTCTGATCAACTCTAGAAGATTCATCATGCTTACTCAATTTGCATCTGGTTACCATAGGGGCACAGACTGGTTTGGAATCATCCATTCCAAACTTTTTTATCAATTCTTTAACATAATTAGATTTTGAAATGAATACTCCCTTATCAGTTTGATTCACTTGAAGTCCAAGGAAAAAGTTTGGAATGGAAATATGGCCAATAATTGGGGTAATTTTAATAATAATCTTGGTAGCAATCAAAATCCAAATCTACCCAAATCATTTTTTTTCTCAAATCGACAGAGTTTTACTCCCTTGGGCTAGTCTCTTGAATCAATTTTGAAAGAGCTTTTGAATCAAAATGTCATCACGTTTCAACCTCAGAGAGATTATGAGCCATGAGTTAAACCACCATCCTGGAATGACTCATATTATTGTAATTATCATAGATGCAAAGGTCATAGGATGAATAATTGCCAAGGTTTGAAAAATTTGTTCCAGGATTTGATTGACAATCACACCATAACTATCAAGGGACATCATGCCAATGAAGATCATCAGGCATTTAAGGACCCTCTTCCCAATCATCAAAAAGGGGAATCTTCAGGTGACAAAGGAAAAAATTTAAATTATGTTTATGACACCACAATCAATCATATCTACATGGATGACCAGCAAGTTAAGGTCATCAAAGTCAAAGGAAAGCAGGAGTATCAGGAAGTTAATGCAACAACAAGGGGATAGGCTGACATTTTCATAAAAGGAAGCTCATCCAAATCAATTTTCCCCCCTCCAAGGTAGTACAATTTAGTCAATCAATTACGAAAAATGTCGACTCAAATTTATATCTTGGAGCTTCTTAAAATATCTTTGACGCATAAGAACATTTTGGAGAAGACTCTCATTGACACAACCATATCCCCTGATCTAGATACTGAAAAATTTCAAGCCATGCTGGGACACTTGTCCTCACCCACATGCCTATCTTTTTCTGAGAAAGATGATGCCTCCATGACTCATCCCCATAACTCATTACTTTATCTAGAAGTCATGTTCCATAAAACCCAAATCAGGCATGTCTTAATAGATGGGGGGCCCGGTCTAAATATTTGTACTTTAAAATTGGTTCTTGCCTTAGGGTATTCTAAAGAGTATATTGATCCAAGGAGAAAGATAACAATCAAACCATATGATGATGAGGAATGAGCTTCTAAAGGCCTCATCATGCTACCTATTAGAGTAGGACCTAATGTAAAGAATACTTTTTTTTGGGTTATGGATCAAGACTTATCTTATAACATACTTTTGGGTCATCCATGGATCCATGAGATGCAAGAGGTACCATCAACTTACCATCAATGTCTAAAATTTCCATATGACAGACAATAAATAACCATACCAACGGATCATAATAGTAGTCAGATTTTCTCTAACCTTAGAGCAACCTGTTGTGCAGTTTTGCACACACGCCCCACTTAGAGTAGGGACCCTCTTTTCGGATGTCTTTTGAGCTTTGGTTTTATTGGATTTACCTTTTTAAGGTCTTGACATGTTGGTCTTGTTGTCTTTGATGCCTCCCTAAGGCTTAAATTGGTTAAAGTGGGCTTTCAGTGAAAATCTGGGTCTTGACCTGAATCTGGGATTTTCCAGCTCCGATGGATTTTCCCGGGCTCTGGTTCGTTGTCTGGTCGTCGCTGAATTTTCCAAATCCGGGTTTCTGCTTGACTCCGGGATTTTCTGGCTCTGGCGGATTTTCCCGGACTGCGTCAACATCTCGAACTTTGTTAAAATCCTAGTTTCTACTATTTCCGTAGAATTCGTGTTCATCCGGATTTTCCATGTATTTGGGGATTTTCCAAAATTCCGTCCTGGGCTCGGGTTTTCAGATTTTTTAGATACGTCTTGTCACTCATTAATGACTGAGGTACCTTTGCTCAGAGGGTGAATTTAAAACATTTTGAGCATCATTCCCACTTCATTATTCACTTGCTTACTACTCTGGCGATTAAGAGTTTTCCATTTGAGCTGTGAAGATTGATCTTGAATCGCGTGCATGTGGATTGTTTGGGTGCCGGTGTCTAGATTTTCATTGCTTGGGCATGTTAATTTTGTAGTTGCTTCTTTGAGTTCGGGTATTACCAGCACTAATCCATGGTAATTCATCTCTGATCCTTGCTTTTGTTGCATCTTGATTAAATCTTTCCAAGTTGATTGGTAGCCATTCTAGGTCGGCCTTTGCTTGATCATGAGTTTATGTTTATCGAATTAGGGTTGGACATAAATTCACACCAAGGCTTTGTCACCCGTGCTTGTGTTTATCCATTCACTGGTGGGTGCGTGAGTATGAACCCGTCTAAACAGGACTTTTCCCTTAAGCGTGTCGTTCACCATATTTTATGAAGGTTAGGGTTTCGGTTCATCTGCCCAAATTTGCCAAGGTTTGGTGGGGTTTTCATTATTTCATGATTCATGTCAAGCCGAACCTGCTCGTACCTTGAGGGATCATTGCATGCGTTGGTTGATCGCCCAAATGATAGTTTTCCTTGAGAATTTTAGCTTACCCAGACTCTAATGGCGGGGTCTAGTTATTGGACTTAGGGCATCATTGTTTCGCCATGAAGTTTAGTTATTTAGAGGTCTTTTGAGGTCTAGGTCTAAGTGCATTACTGATTTTGTTGATTAGCATCGATTTTGGGACCATTAGAGTCCAGGTAGAAAGGGTTGCATGATCATGTGATTGATGGTTCGCGTGCCGTCGTTCGTCGGGTTTTCGAGGTGTCCGCAGAATTCCTGACGAACGACGACACGCGAACCATCACCCCAAGGTCTCTCGGGTCCTTCTTGAACTAGGGGGAAATTGTAATTCCTGCAAATCTTCTTCTCCTATGGTAGATCTGGTGTTTCTCCTATATCTCTCTGGAGAGATGGCATTCAAGAAACGATCCAATGTGCTCATTCAGGACCTCCTTCTAGCGCCAATCTGTTGATGGAGTTTTCTGCACAGCAACAACTCAGATAGAATGCAATATTCTATCTCTCTTGAAAGGTTATTTTCAACAATAAATACTGAAAATCACCCCAAGGTCTCTCGGGTGTCAGGTCATGACAATGCATAAACAACTTAGATAATATGTGAAATGCTGGTAATCACAATCGAACCTTACTACAAGCAAACTGTACCTTTCCAATTATCAGATTGTGCGATATAATGATCTCAAATCCTAAATCTAACCAAATAATAAAGAAATAGCAAAAGATAAGGGTGCAAGAATATGATAAAATCTAAACTATTCCTGAAATGAGTAATGCAAATGACAGATATCTGGAATGGACCAATCTCGAATAACCAATTCTTGCTTAACCCACAATGCAATCTCACAAGAATGGTGCAATCTTCTAAGGTATATAGATTTTCAAACCATAGACATTCATCCACAATCAAACTTAAGCACATGTAAATATATGGTCCAGGTTGACTTCACCAGCCTACTACAATCAGATAGCTACTGGGAGTATAGACCAGAGATTGCTACAAACATTCCAAATATGAAATCATAAACATCATACACCAAACTAAAACTAATTTAATTCTAAACACTAAACCCTAAATCTTTAAGCAATCTGAAAATTAAAACAACAGAAACCATGCATGATGAAATAACACAAGAGATTGCACCAAAAAAATCACAATGTCTTCAATTGTATTAGACCACCAAAATGCTCCAACCTATTTGGAAGTAATGGATAAATACCTAGCCCACAAGGATGATTGGGATAGATTCGTCAAACAGTCAAATGAGGAGATCGGTGCCATTGAATGCCGGCTTAGGATATTTCCTTTGCCACCTATCACCGAATTGGATGGAGCATTTTTGAGGGTTCAAGGATCGTTGGCCCAGGACGAGGATAAGGGAGGCGACAGTTAATGCCTATTTTGAGATTTGTGCTTCCCTATTATTATAGGGCATGTATTGAACAAGACTACATTGGGGACTATGCCTAGGCCAACCTTGATGATATATGGCATTTAATGTGTGCCTTATTTTGAATTCCTAGGGCCGACCTGCTTTGGCGGATGTTCTTGTTTTGTAAATGTTTGGCTGGGCCGACATGTCTTGAGAATTTTCTATAAAAGGTATTCTTGCTTCATTGTAAGACATTAGATATTAGAGAAAAGGAGAAGAGATAATAGAGTTAAGTTAGAAAGAGGAGTTAGAGCATTTTGTCAATTTCTTGAAGCAAGTATTGTAAACAAACAATGGAATTGTTGCAGCATTTTGGTGGTCTAATACAATTGAAGACATTGTGATTTTTCTGGTGCAATCTCTTGTGTTATTTCATCTTGCATGGTTTCTGTTGTTTTATTTTTCAGATTGCTTAAAGATTTACGGTTTAGTGTTCAGAATTAAATTAGTTTTAGTTTGGTGTATGATGTTTATGATTTCATATTTGGAATGTTTGTAGCAATCTCTGGTCTATACTCCCAGTAACTATCTGATTGTACTAGGCTGGTGAAGTAAACCTGGACCATATATTTACATGTGCTTAAGTTCGATTGTGGATGAATGTCTATGATTTGAAAATCTATATACCTTAGAAGATTGCACCATTCTTGTGAGATTGCATTGTGGGTTAAGCAAGAATTGGTTATTCAAGATTGGTCCATTCCAGATATCTGTCATTTGCATTACTCATTTTAGGAATAGTTTAGATTTTATCATATTCTTGCACCCTTATCTTTTGCTATTTCTTTATTATCTGGTTAGATTTAGGATTTGAGATCATTATATAGCACAATCTGATAATTGGAAAGGTACAGTTTGCTTGTAGTAAGGTCCGATTGTGATTACCAACATTTCACATATTATCTGAGTTGTTTATGCATTGTCATGACCTGACACCCGAGAGACCTTGGGGTAATTTTCAGTATTTATTTTTGAAAATAACCTTTCAAGAGAGATAGAATATTGCATTTTGTCTGAGTTGTTGCTATGCAGAAAACTCCATCAATAGATTGGCGCTAGAAGGAGGGCCTGAATGAGCACACTGGATCGTTTCTTGAACGCCATCTCTCCAGAGAGATATAGGAGAAACACCAGATCTACCACAGGAGAAGAAGATTTGCAGGAATTACAATTTCCCCCTAGGTCAAGAAGGACCCGAGAGACCTTGGGGTGATTTTCAGTATTTATTGTTGAAAATAACCTTTCAAGAGAGATAGAATATTGCATTCTGTTTGAGTTGTTGTTGTGCAGAATACCCCATCAACACAACCCATGACACTTTTGTCCTACATAATAGAGAGGCTCTTGTTGTTTGTGATTCAAAACACAATAATCAAACAAGGGAGTTAATAAAAATATTTAGCACAAAATTGTAGTTGAAGGACAATGGAGTGGGAGAATATTCACTATGTCTCTCTAGCCTACATATCTCTCCAAGATCACATGGTTAGCCTATAATATCAACACAAAAAGTTGCAATAGATTCCTCGTTAGGAACACAAGCTTCGGTCCCCATCAACATGTTTGATGGGAAATTCATCAAGGCTAACACTCAATAAAATGAAATCAAAGATAGATATATTATTGATTGGCTATATAAAGATTAGGATGAATTTGTTCAACATATCAAATTGCCTACTGAGAAATATGGGAAGGGCTATACAATAATGCAAAGAATGGATTATTAAGGGACTATTATCATAGGAAAAAGAAAAGAAGGAATTTTGGAACCTATTCAACCAAAATCAACGCATCTAAAAGATAAAACAAGACTTGGGTATGGTGAAGATACAAAAGAAGCAGTCCAAAATAAATACCATGAAGAGATAGTTGAGACAATTCTTATATTGCAAGAGAACTCTGACACCGATTCAAATGAGTATGAATGGGACACCATTTATAATGATGAATTTTGGAGAGACAAACAGGTGGATGTTATACAAAAATATACACCCATGCTCATGCAAGGAGAAAGTTCAAGGCCTCTGCTTGAATATGTAATTCAAGATGACCATGACTCGAGTGATGATGATTCAGCTCAAAAGGAGAGAGATACTCAATAGGAGGATACCATCATAGATATTCCCCATACTGAGAATGATAATCGTGTCATGAATTTAACATGCATTGACCTCACCCAACCAGATGATCCCTTGCCTTTAGTCCATCCTGAGCTTATTGATTGGGAAAAAACTGAACCAATTGATATCCTAATATTCCCAGATGATGCAACCATTTTAAATTTATTTTTTCTTCCAACCTAGAAGCAGGTTCCACCAGTGAATCTCATGATCAAAATCTCAATCAGGAGGGTGCCAAGTTTCTTAGCTATAAAATTAATAATATAAAAGATAGATCTAATGGTGAAAATAAAAAAAAGGCAGCGTTAGATCATGAAAAAGGAAAAATAAAGAGCATATCTCATGGTTAAAACCTTTCAAAGAAACTGAAATATGAGAAACTTGACACTCTCCTTGAACACTATTAGGAAAGATCTTCTATTTTGATAGAACCAATAGAAGCAATCAATATAGGCACTGTAGAACAACCGAAGATCCTGCAACTTGTTGCATCATTGATAGAGGAAGAAATTCCAATATTCACTAAATTCCTAAAGGATAATCAAATCATTTTTTCTTGGTCATATTCAGATATGCCTAGACTAGATCCTAGTCTTATCATGCACCATTTTTCTATAATGCCAAGGCTAAAACCAGTCAAACAAAAGATCATAAAGATGTATCCGCATGTTGCACTGTTGGTCAAGGAAGAATTGAAGAAACTATTGGATGTAGGATTCATTCAGTCTATCGATTATGCAGAATGGCTTTCTAACATTGTACCAGTGTCAAAACTAGATGGGTGAATCAGAATCTGCACAAATTTTTGGGATCTAAATAAACTGTGTCTAAAAGATGATTTTCCTCTGCCTAACATTGACATGATTGTGGATTTGACAGCTGAGCATGCCATGTATTCACTGATAGATGGATTTTCTGGGTATAATTAGATCAAGACCGCACTTGAGGATCAAGATAAGACCACTTTCACATGTCCCTGGGGTACTTATTGTTGGAACGTAATGTCGTTTGGACTCAAAAATGTAGGCACAACCTATCAATGAGCAATGTTTGCAATTTTTCATGACATGATGCACACTTTCATGGAAGATTATGTAGATGATCTCTTAGCAAAATCATACACAAGAGAGGGACATCTAGATATCTTATCTAAAATATTTGTCACGATGGAAAAATTTAAGGTCGGACTCAATCCCAAGAAGTGTGTCTTTGGGGTTAAATCTAGAAAACTCTTAGGCTATATTATGTCAAAAAAAAGAATAGAGGTAGATCCAATGAAGGTCAAAATCATCATGGATATGCCACCACCAAGGAGCATTAGCCAACTTGGTTCATTGTAAGGATGACTACAATGCATCAAGAGGTTCATTGCACAGCTGGCAGACAAGAGTTTTCCTTTTACGCATCTTTTGCATAAAAATGCTTCATTTAAATTGGAAGAAAAATGTGAAGTAGCATTCAATTAGATCAAATAGTATCTAATGATTCCACCATTTTTAGCTCCACCAGTATGAGGAGAACCACTCATACTATACATTTCAGCCACAAAAGTATCCCTGGGGACATTGTTGGTACAAGAGGATAGAAGAGGAAAAGAGTGAGCGATCTACTACATCAGTAGGACATTGACAAGCCATGAGCTCAACTACACTTTCATTGAAAATGATTTTTTAGTAGTAGTGTTTGCTTCCCAAAAGTTGTGGCACTATATGTTAGCTCATACAGTGAAACTTGTAGCCAAAATTGATCCATTAAAGTATCTTTTAAGAAAAGCTACCTTAACTGACAGGTTAGCTAAATGGGTAATGATCCTAAGTGAGTTTTACATTCACTATGTAGATCGAAAGGAAATCAAAGGGTAGGTCATAGCAAATCAGTTGGTTGAGGAACCTTTACAAATAGATTATCCAAACCATATCAAATTTCCTAAATTAGATGTTTTCATGGCAACAACTAAGTAGTCATGGACACTTTATTTTGATGGGTCTTATACAAAACATGGCTCGAGGGCAAGAATTATTTTTGTCAACCCTCAGGGACATAACATTCCGAATTCTTATCGATTGATGTTTCCTTGCACCAATAACATATCTGAATATGAAGCACTATTTATTGGAGTGAGAATAGCATTGGATTGGAGGATCACAGAGCTACAAGTTTATGGTGATTCACAACTTGTCATTAATCAAATCAATGATGACTATCAAACTAAGGATGACAAGTTGATGCCTTATTAAAACATGGTTGATGATTTCAAGAAATATTTTTCTGAGATCAAGTTCATGTAGATTCCGCGGATTGACAACAAATCCGCGGATGTCATGGCTACAAATGCTTCACTATTGTAATTATCAAAAAATCAAGCTCAATATGAACTCCTGGTGGAATAAAAAATTTCCGCTGCCTATGACAATCCCAAAGCCCAAATCATCTATCACCTGGTTGGTTTTGACTCCCCTTTGTATAGAAAAATCTATACCTATTTGAAATATACTATCTTACCCCTAGATTTTCCCCAAAATAAAAAAAGAAATTTTATACGCCAATCTTCTCGCTATACCCTAATCGCTGATATCCTATACCGATGTGGTCTTGATGGTACCCTCCTTAGATGTCTTGAATATGATGAATTTAAAAAGACCTTGCAAGAGGTTCATGTGTGTATTTTTGAGACTCATTCAAGTGGATTCACCTCATCTAAGAAACTTGTTAGAATGGGTTATTATTGGCCAACCATGGAAAAGGAATCCTTCACCTTTGTAAAGAAATGTCTGAAATGTCAGATTCACGGAAACCTCATTCACACTCCTGCTCAAGAGCTGCAACCCTTCACTACCACATGGCCTTTTTCTTAGTGGGGACTAGACCTGGTTGGAAAAATCCACCCCTCTTCATCAAATGGAGACAAGTTTATAATCATGGCCACTGAATATTTTACTAAGTGGATTGAAGCTGTTACATTGACAACATTAACCGAAAAGAAAATTTATCCTTCATTTTGAATTATATCATATGTTGGTATGGAATTACCAGCTCCATTATCATTGATAATGGGAGACCTTTTAAGAATAGAGATGTTGATGAACTTTGTGAAAGATTTCATATCCAACACAAGTTCTCTACACCTTATTATCCACAAGGAAATATCCAAGAAGAAGCTTCAAATAAAACAATCTTGAAGATCCTGAAAAAGACAGTGATTGATATTGGTCATGATTGTCATGTCTAGTTGAATCCATCCTTGTGGGCCTATCAAACCAGCATTCGCACACCAATAGGAGCCACTCCATATGCCTTGGTCTATGGAGTGGAAGCAATCTTGCCACTAGAAGTTGAGATACCCTCACTTCAAGTCTCACTAAAGCGATTCATAACTAATGAATACTATAGAATTTCCAGGCTGCAACAACTGGAGCTACTTGATGAGAGATGACAAAGTGCATCCAATCACTTAAAGGGTTATCAAAAAGTCATGTCCCACAACTATAATCACAGAGTCAGACCATGAACATTTCAAGTGGGTGACCTAGTCCTGAAGGAAAATCCCCACAACCAACAAGATCAAGAGAGGAAAGGAAAGTTTGAGCCAAATTGGTTGGGTCCATTCATCATCATTACAGCATATGGTTCTGGAGTGTATCAATTATCTACACCACAAGGGGACCTGTTTGAAGATCTAATCAATAGCATCCATTTGAAGAAGTTCCATGTTTAGAAACTACAAAAACATCATAAAAAGTCATGAAAAAATCCATAAAAATAAAAAAAATTCCTGAAAAAATCATCATGAAGGTGAAAACCTAGAAAACGGGCATCCTTTTGATATACAAAAAAATAAAAAATAAAGAGAAAATACAAAAAAAATAAAAAATAAAGAGAAAGACACAAAGAAATGAAAAATAAAAAAAATCGTTGCTTTGATGAAAACCTGGCAAACAGGCATCTTGGTAACAACAAAAAAATCATAAAATCTAAAAAAGTGCAATAAAACCAAATGGTGAAAACCTGGCAAACAGGAGCTATTTGTGATTTAGTTGGCTCTTCCATCTATTTAGTTACATCCTGCATCGTTTTTACATAACCATTTTTATCTACATGAAATCCTTTCGTTGCCATCATATATGCATCATGCACCCAATATTTCCTAAAGACAACAAGGATTTCATCATGGCTTGATGACCATTGTTTATAGTCCAAACAATAGGTTGTGTCTAATCAAGAGTCAAAGTTCAACCCGCTAGGGGCAATCAATGTTTTGAGCTTCAAAAGTAGGCAAATGACAACATGCGTCAAATATCCAAATATCAGATCAACATCGAATATCCAATCAAGCATGGTCAAAACAGCTATAAGACATGTCACAAAATAAAACTAAAACAAACTCAATGATCTTAATCTAGATAAAATTATTGGAACACTTAAAGCATAAGTTGAATTGTTGTTTTGAAATTTGATCATATCATATCTCTAGAGTGGCTCGATGATGTACTGAACTAGAGTTGCAAGGAAGGAGTATGATTTTTCTTTGTTGTATGTAAGTTAATCATTATTATTGTGCAAATTTTTCTTGAGACATGGTTTACAAAAGTATCATTGATGACATTTCAGAATTTTCATAGGAAAAGGATTAACTTTTGTCTATTTACGAAAGCAATACTCAGGTCATCTCGGCTCAATTATGCCTCTATGCTTGTATTAACTTGCTATATCAAACATCATGAAAGTTGTACTCAGGACATTATTAGGGTGGATCTACCCTATGATGCTTGTACTAACTTCCAACATTTCAAGAAGCTCAATGATGATAAACAAGCATAAAGTTGGTTCACAAAATGACAACAATGTGTAGTTCATTTTGAATAGTTCGGTTTGCATGATTCATATAGATTGCATTAATTTTGCATTTGTATAATAGATTTTTGGAAGTTGGAAAAGATATATATCTCTTTTGAAGCAAAGATTGAGTACACTTGGATATTTTCATAACATTATCATTTTAATATTCATATCATCATTTCATATCATCTCATTATCATTATCATTATTAGTTTCATGTTAATTTCACATATTTTCATATCATTTAATATTAACTTTCACGACATTTTCATTTCATCATTTTCACTATCATTTGTCATTTACTGATTTATCATTCATTCATAATTTCATATCATTTTCATATCATATCATTTTGGTCCTCATTCAGAAGAAGTGAACCTCTACCTTTGATTTGTATACTAGAATTATCTCCAAACTTTACATATCCACCTACATAATCTTCAAGATTTGTGAATTTTTCTTTGTCACCAGTCATGTGGTTTGAACAACCACTGTCTAGGACCCATAAGTCCTTTTTCTTGGAATGAAAATTTGTTTGAACTGACATAGTTTGCTCTATGTTTTTGACATTTTTAGGTTTCCAAACCTTTTCGGTTTTCAGCTGTTTATTTTGCAAATCAGCTTTACACTTCTTAGCAAAATGACCCACGGTATTGCATTTAAAGAGTCTGATCTATCTATCAAAACCAAGGTGTTTCTTATGACCAAATCTAGGTGTTCTAGGATTCATAAACCTACAAGAGCTCACTTTGTGGCCAAATCTGTTGTAGAAAAAATAGTACCCATAAAAGAAAGGGTTGAAATTAAATGATTTTTTGTTATTCCTAAAAGGATGAACATGATTCTTATTAGAATCAAGATGATTAGATTCAGAACATTTGTTTTCAGCAGAATCATTTTTCTTTGCACCATCATTTGAACATTCACCCTTCACAAACCCAATACCAATTTTGTCCTTGTTCAATTTTTGATTACCGAGCATGTCATTCAGCTTTAAAGTACTCTCATACTTTCAATGATCTTCCTAAGATCAATAATTTCATTTTCAAGATTTTGAATTTCTTGATCTTTATTACTTAAACTGATACAAAGACAATCCTCAACTCTCTTGGCTTCTTCAAGCTGAGTCTTCAAAGAGACTATTTCTTGTTTTGAAAATTTCTCTTGAACAAGAGCTTGAGTAGAATTTTGTTCTTGAGCAAGCATTTGTTTTTTGAGTTTTCTAATCTCTTTTACAGCACATTTTAGTTCACCTTCTACATCTACTTCACCATCTTCAACATCATTGTTGTTAGTATCTTCTTGCTAAATGATTTCAGCCGTGAATAAGTTTCCATCTTCTTCATCTAAAGAATCTTCAGATTCAGTGTTTGTTTCATTTTTTCTGAACAGACTCTTCTTCTTTTTGAAGTTGAATTTTTGTTTAGGTCTATAGGCCTTTTTCTTAGGCAGTTTTTCATATTTCTCATTGTCACTATTCAGATCACCATAGGGGCACTTTGCAGCAAAGTGACCTATTTTTCCACAGTTAAAACACTTGAAGGGAAGTTTTCCCTTATATTTTCTAGACCCCTTTTTGATATTCCTAACAAAGTTGGATTCTTTAGAATCAGTTTTTTTTTATTTAGTAGCCTCATATTTTTCTTTCCTTTCAGTATTAAAGGTAGTTTCTTTTTTAGAGGAATTGTTTTTATTGATTCTGATTTCATAGGAAATCAGAGTGCCTTGTAGGTTGTCTACGGTAAGCTGGTCAAAGTGTTTCTTTTCTTCTAGAGTAGAAACCTTAGCTTCAAATTTAGTCGGTAAGGTTCTGATGACCATAGTTACAACATCGAATTCATTTACTTCTTCTCCCAGACCTTTCATAGTATTGACAATTTCATCAACTCTCAAGAAGTAATCAACTACTTTTTCATCATCCCTCATTTTCATTTCCTCAAACTGATGTTTTAGAGTAAGGAATTTTGACTGTTTAAATTTTTCATTTCCTTAATAGATGGTTTCAAGTTTAACCCAGATTTACCTAGCAGAACTGTAATGCATGACCTTGATAAAGACATCTTTAGTTAATGCACATAAGAGAGCATTTATTTCTCTAGCATTGGTTTCATATCTTTTCTTTTCATCAGAAGTTGTGGGAAATGTATTTGGTACAGTGTACCCAGTTAACACTATGTTCCACACATCTAGATCAATAGAAGTCAGATAAGTCGCCATTCTAATTTTCCATAATACATAATCTATTCCATCAAATAATGGAGGTCTAGTCATAGATGTGCCTTCATGAGCTTGAGACATTTTAAATAGACTCCAAGACCATAATCAATCCATGGTTGTTTAGACCTATCGAAGGACCATACACTCTGATACCAATTGTTGGAGTGAAAAAGATACTGAGAGGGGGGGGGGTGAATCAGTGTCATGAATTGATTTGATAAATTTTACTAAAACTGAAACAAAACAGATTTATCCTCTCATTTATCAATGATTAACTCATCCATATATTGAATGCAATCACATATAACTGAAATGAGGAGTATGACAGTGAAACATTGCATAATAAAGAATTCACAGAATAAATTAGAGGAACCATAGATGAGAAAAGTGACACAAGATATGCCGAGTGGAAAACCCTCCTCGAGTAGAAAAACCACTCCTAAACTTCTACCTTTTTAGGATTATATTTGAAAAACCACTTTTAACAATGCCTTATAGGCTAATTTATGAGCACCAACTCAAGGAGCACCAACCCCTCATTTTGAAACACCAATTTCAAGGAGCGCCAACCCCTTTCCAGTTTATAGAAAATGCAATGATACATAGGGTCTCTTTGTTTCTCTCTTTTCTCACAAGTGCTTCTCAATAGACAATACCTACAATCCTCAAGGTTCTGAGTTGAGCCTCCAAAATTCTAGTCATTGTCTTATCTTAAGACAGCTTGTATTGAACTTATATTTCAGATTTACAATCTCAGTTTTGAAAACATGTCTCATAGTACAGACAATACAATAGCTATGTTTTCCTCTCTTTTTCTCAGTCATTTTTCATAGTTCAAAAATAGTGATTTTTCCCTCCTTTTCCTTTAACTAATATCTTTGAATTAATTACCAAAATTACAACCAAAAACATATAAATTTTTGTCCATCAAAATGAGGTATTTTCAATATGACTAATTTCTGTTGAATTTTTTCTTTGCTAGGTATGATTAGAGATTCAGAGAAGTATCCAAAATAAAAGATTTCTTTTGATAGAATGGCCAAGAAAGTGTATTATGAGAAAGAATACTCTGAACCCTGACCACACAAGGAATCTACACTATCAATACTATCTGAAAAAGAATCAATATAATGAATGCACCAATAAAAACATTTTCAGATTTGAAGGATTTTAATGGAATAAAAATATCCTTGAATACCATTGCTACAAATTGTAACCGAACCCTCATTATTGTGCATCCAGTGACCAAGATCAACTACTACTTTGAATCCATGATTATAAGGACAAATTTCACAAAATGCTTGATTACCCACCAACCAAAACTCACAACCCCTCATGGAAAAACCAAATAGATATGATATTCTATCAGGGTATCAATTTCAACTTAGGTAATCGAAATATTGTCATGCCTTGTAGGAAATCACTCAAGCATATTTAATTTCGAGACATAAAATAGTACAACTGCCTTACAATTTTAAACTAAAAGCTTTCTTCAAATAGGGAATGATAATACTTGTTCAAGCTTATAATGCTACAACTGAAAATACCAGATGAGTTTGAAAGCAACTTAGCTGGAGATAACCTTTGAACCTTCTTCCATGCCCGTGCCATCTCCTTAAAAAAAATTTCATAGCTCTCACAAAAGGCAGAGACGTTTGTTAGATTAAATGCAGCAACAAAAAAAATGACATAGTAACAGCTATGACCCAACATCCATGGTGGTGGCAAAGGCTAGGGTTTCAAACCCTCAATTTTATAAAATGCTAAAATGAATGCCCTAATGACCTCTTTACCTTACCTTTTTCCTCAAGACATTTGAATCAAAGGCATTCGATGCCTTTTTCATTATTTTATAAAGCTTGAAGTCCGAGAGGACTTAATTCAAAAACTTCATAATTATCATTAAACCAAATGTAGTCAAAGACACATTATTTCAACACAATTATCACTTTGATAATTGTCATGAATTTTAAAAAAAATGTCGACCACTTTAATCAACAAAACGTTATTACCAAGAGTCAATGCCAGTCACTTTCCAAGTGACTCTATAATTATTTCCTCATACCTGTTGTCAGCCCTAAGGCCTAATGAAATATCAATTAAAGGACCCAATACACATGTGACTTCTTTCTAAGTCATTTTCAAATGTAGGTAAGCCAAAGTGATGCCACCAATCAACATTACAAAATTTCCATGAAATAAGATTTTTCAAAATAGAGGCCAAAAGATATTAACATGAAAGCGAAAGCTATATAAATAGCTATATGAAATGAAAGCATGATCATAGACAGATATACAAAAATAAAACCTGGAGATCACCTTACCACAGTATAGCTCAAAATGTCAAATATTTCAAACTAAAACTATACCACATGTCATACAAATGTGATCAGAACCTCAGCTGAATTGAACATCACAAACACCTAAAAACAAAACCTTCTGAATGCCATTATCAACTTGAACATAGAATCATAATCCTGTAAACAAGATGCCTTGTAATCTGCACATGGATTCAAGAGATCAGTACCAACAAAATCATCATCACAGTGCTGAAGCCAAAACCAAGTATGCCAAAATTGAATATAAACAAGAGTGACAACCATCTGAATGTAAACAGTGCAACTGATAATCAATCACCAAGATGCCAATCTGAAACACAATTTTGACATCAAGGACAAATACCAAAAGAGAAGCTCAACAATAGATAAAGGAAAGGATATTTATCAGTAAAGCTAATTATTTAGTTTGTTTCTCAAAAATCAAATATCACAAGTCACAAGTTCTAGGTTCTAAGTTATCTTTTCATAAAGGTGACTTATGTCACATGCTTGGAATCAAAGTTGGAAAATGATTTATTTCTAATAAGTTTGAGAAAATTCTAATTGAAATAAATTTTATTTTATTTTTCTCAAAATTTGCAAGAAATACTTACCCAAGTAGTTATAAGTTAGTTGTACTAATAAAATACTATACATCTCTCTATTAGGGTTTATGCTTCTCTCTCTTTTGTGATTTTTTTTAATGCAGATGGTTCTCCTTGGAGGTGGATGATACCAACAACACCCTAATAGATGT
This sequence comes from Sequoiadendron giganteum, assembly GCA_007115665.2. NCBI lineage: Eukaryota > Viridiplantae > Streptophyta > Pinopsida > Cupressales > Cupressaceae > Sequoiadendron > Sequoiadendron giganteum. The sequence goes on along the minus strand of CM021108.1, from coordinate 20,039,004 downwards.
TTGTAATATAAGGACTCAAAATCAACTTTCGTGTTTTTAATATAAACTATTTTGTTGCAATATAAATGACAATGGATGTTTTAGATTAATTAAATGGCTAATTATTTCATCTTAATTAAATAATAAAATATTATATTTAATTATTTAATGTAATAATAAATGGTAATAAATGTGATAATGATTAATACTATGATAATTGATAATGATAAATGATAAATAATGGATCTAATGATAGTGATAATAAATGATATTATTATAGGAATATTTTTAGCTTCCACACCATTCATTTTTCTCACTTTTGTCTATGTTATGTTCTCCCACACAATGAATCTCCCATGGAGTGTCACATATTCTTACACATTTCTTGTTCTTTTTCTCAATGTTGATAATAGAACATCCCATAAGTTTGTCTCTCTACAATTGGTATTTTTTAGAGCTCTATGGTTATATAATTGCATATTGCTATTAATAGAATTGAAAGGTATTTGAGGTTTAGGGAATTGATCCAAGTGGATACTTGTCATTAAAAATTTAAGTGTTCCACATGCTCCAAATTTTATCACCATGTCGAAGATCTCATCAAGAGCTTTCCGACACATTTTAAATGGACCAAATCCGAGTCTATACGTGAATGTTATGGTCAGTCAAAGTTGAGGGTTGACCATGATGATGTGGCAGGAATGATGACATGGAAATAATGATAACATGGAAAAATTGATGGCATGGCTATTTAAAATAGAATTTAAAAGTTCAATTCCCTTATATTTAAATTATTAAACCTTTTTAAGTTTTAAAAGCGCATACTACAAGATTTTTTAGGGGATTTATAAAGAATTTTAAAGATTCTTAAAGATTTTAAAAGATCTTAAAAGATTTTAAGGGATTTAAATGAGATTTTTAAGGGTTTAAAATATAAAAAAATATTTTCATAAAATATTAAAGTTAACTTCCAAACTTAAAACAAATTTAATCTCTTATGATTTTTATAGTCCGAAATTATGAGGGTCATGAATATACGGGAGATAGTTTAGTTTTATTAAAGTTGTTAAAATTAATATTAAAACTAATCAATATGTAAATGGCTTATCTACAAGAAAAGACAAAAATAAAAGAACAATATGGAACCCAAATGGAAGGTAATAAGGGATTAAAGACAAATAATTTGGTTTTTTAAGAGGTGAATGGTTGATATTATTATTTTATTTGTAAAAGTAAGGGAAATTTGTTGTAATGAGGTTATTTTATTAAATATAGTGGTTTAACCCCATATGGGAAAATTATGTATAAAAGGGGGATTATAGGCTTTGATTTTTTAGTCAAGTGATGTGAAGCAGAGTGCAAGTGTATGCATTTAAAATTTAGTTTATGGTTTGTGAAAATCATTCTAAGGAGTGGAGAATGGTGAGAGACGGTTTTTGAAAATTGAGAGCTAGAACTTGATGGTGAATTGTCTTCTTTGTCCACTTGGAGCTTGAATTCAAGCTTGTTGTACTTGTGAGGGAGGACTTTGTAACTCATTATCGTCCAAGAGATGTGAGGAGACTTGTAATAGTTGGAGCCTTGTAATTGTTTCTGGAGCATAATCAAGGACCATTCACTCTGTTGGAGAGGATCCGGAGATGTAGCCATCTTGGTGAACTCTTTTATCAACTTCTGTTGTCTTCTCTCTCTTATCTCTCTTATGTAAATCTCTTCACTTTAATTTGGTTATTTTTATTTAATTAGTTTAATCATGGTTAAAGTTATTATTCACGTGCAATAGTCCTAGATCCTAACACCGAATCAAGTAGTAACAGATATTTTTTGTGACTAGTGTTTGCAGATGTGAATGATAACAAGATCTAGGAAATAGTGAGGTGAAGGCACGCTTGTAGATTACAATCTTGAGATCGGTAAACAAAGAACTTTGCCAAGGATGGAAGGATTGGAAGATGAAAAAAGTTCAATGCTTGATAAGAAGAGTTTTCAAAAAGCTTTTCTCAAAATGAAGGCAACGGTAGAAGTTCTTTTTCAGGAAAGGAAGGAAATGTGGGAACGAAAGAAGCATGAAAAAGGAGATTCATCGACGTGAGAAAAGTATGAAGATTAGAAAGACAAAGAAAAAAGACTAGGAGGTGGTGATGACCCTCCAAAAACTCGTTCTTCTCCATCTTCTCCTTCTTCTTCTATTGACTCTATTTCTTCTACTAATCCTTTCAAGGTTGCACATAAGCTTAAAATTAAATTGGATGTAAAATTTGATCTACCTAAGTATTGTGGGAAATCCAATGCTGAGAAATTAGATGACTGGGTTGAACAAGTAGAAGTCTATTGTAGAGTCCAAAATCTCTTTGATGATGCTTCTAGGATCCAGTTAGCTACTCTTCGGTTGGGAGGGACAACTCTCACCTAGTGTGAGATTAGAACACAGGCAAAAATTTCACAATATGGTAGAGTCAGTTTAACTTGGGCATAATTTTTTAATTCTCTTAAGAAGCAATTTTATACCATAGGCTGTATGCAATAGTTAATGATGGACTAGAAAATTTTTAGGCAAGGGAAAGGTCATACTATCTGAAAGTACACCCATGAATTTAGGAAAAGCGATATTGCATTGATTGTTCCACTGTACACCTAGGATACCTTGCTTAAGTACACAGGTGTTCTTCACTCTTATCTAAGACATTCCATTTTGGTTTTTAATTCTAGTAATCTGGATGAATTTTGTGTACAAGCTACACACTTAGAGTCAAGAGGTAAGGGTACTTTCATTGATAAGTCTAATAGGATGCTATCTAATCTTGGAGGTAAATATGAAGATAAAGGAAAGGGAAAGAATACAACTAAAATTAAGAAGAAGGATGATAAGCTCACATGCTCTCATTGTGACAAGCAATCATGATGAAGATCATTTCTAGAAGTTGTATCCAGAATTGAAGCTGAAATGGGCTCATAAATAGAAAGGCAGGAAGGAGTCTGCAAATGTTGTTATGGATCTTGGTTCAGTGTTTGGAGATGAAACTAAGATAATAGAAATTGGATTAAAAGGTAAGGATTCTATTATTTTTGTTACTAGTTTTTCCTCTACTTCTCAAGTTATGATGTCTCTAAAGATAAGAAAATAAATGATCTTTTTCACACAAGGGTTGTTGCTAAGCATACTAAAATTGATGCACTCAAGGATAGTGGATCTCAAATTAACTTAATTTCAGAAGATGTTGTAAGGAACTTGGGATTGAAAACTATACAGAATAAGAAACCTTATCCACTAGGTTGGGTTTACGAAAATAATGAATTGCAAGTAACAAGGCAGTTCATTTTGAGATTCACAATCACAAGTATGTCTATTGATGAGGTACAATTTGATGTGGTTCCACTAGATATATTTGGGATAGTGTTGGGTAGTGCTTACTTATATGATCAGAAGTGTATTTTTTTAAGGGAATTTAATCATTATCACTTGTTAAAATATGGTATCATGTATATTGTACATTCTCATAGAATCAAGACTAATAGATCTTTTGCAAACACAAGTTAAAAAGGTTGTTTAATGCAAGTAAAGATTTGTCTATTATGCCTATTAATTCAGGTGGTTTTGGACATGAACTTGAGGTAATCAAGGCTAATCAAATGTTGTAGGATACATTGACATTACAACATGAGGAAATAATAAATGAAAGAATTGATGATCCAAGTTTGCAACTTTTGGTTGGGAATTTGGAGGTTCCCTTGGGTAAAAATGTTCCTAATGTGAAAGATATACATGTTGTTGATTCATTCTCTTTCATATTTGTATTATTATTTAGCTTGATATTAGTTAGTGTTTATTGGTTAATGGTTGTAACAGTTGATGTAGATGCTTATGGAAGTGATAGAATGATGTATATTTTTAATAATGTTATTGCAGTCCTGATTGTTATGATGAGCTAGGTGTATAGATGGACAAGTGATACAGGACAACTAGGGAGGCCATGCTCTAACTTAAATTCTGAATAAATGTAACTTTTGGAGGTCCAAAAGCTCTCCAATAGGGAGGACTGAACCAAGTGCACACTTTTCAAAAATTCAATTATTCTATATGCTCCAAATTTCAACACCATGTTGAAGATCTCATCAAGAGCTTTCTGACGCATTTCGAACGGACAAAATCTGAGACCGTACATGAAAGTTATGGTCGGTCAAAGTTCAGGGTTGACCATGATGATGTGGTGGGAATGATTACATGACAAGAATGATGACATGACTATTTAAAATAGATTTTAAAAGCTGAATTCCCTGATATTTAAATTATTAAACCTTTTAAGATTCAAAAGCCCATACTACGAGATTTTTAAGGGGATTTAGAAAGATTTATAAAGATTCTTAAAGATTTTTAAAGATCTTAAATTTTTTTAAGGGATTTAAATGATATTTTTAAGGGCTTAAAATATCAAAAAAAAAATTCATAAAAGACTAAAGTTAATCTCTAAACTTAAAACAAATTTAATCCCTTATGACTTTTATAGTCTGAAATTATGAGGGCCATGAATATATGGGAGACAGTTTGGTTTAATTATATTTGTTAAAAATAATATTAAAATTGATCAACCTCTAATGGATTTCCTACAAGAAAAGAAATAAATAAATAAAAAATATGGAACCCAAATGGAAGGTAATAAGGGATTAAAGACAAAGAATTTGTTTTTTTAAGAGGGTAATTTGGTTGATATTATTATTTTATTTCTAAAAATAAGGGAAATTTGTTGTAAGGGGGTTATTTTATTAAATGTGGTGGTTTAGCCCCATATGGGAAAATTATGTATAAAAGGGGGATTATAGGCTTTGATTTTTCAATTAGGTGATGTGAAGGAGAGTGCAAGTGTATGCATTGGAAATTTAGTTTATCGATTGTGAGAATCATTATAGGGAGTCGAGAATGGAGAGAGAGAGTTTTTGAGAAATGAGAGGTAGGACTTGATGGTGAATTGTCTTCTTTGTACATTTGGACCTTGAATTCAAGCTTGTTGTACTTGTGAGGGAGGAATTTGTTACTCATTATCATCTGAAAGCTATGACGAGACTTGTAAGAGTTGGAGCCTTGTAATTGTTTTTGGAGCATAATAAAGGATCAGTCACTCTGTTGGAGAGGACCTAAAGAAATAGCCATCTTTTTGAACTTTGTTATCAACTTGTGTTCTCTTCTCTCTCTTTTTTGTCTTATATTTTTCCCTTCACTTTAATTTGGTTATGTTTATTAAAGTAGTTTAATCATGGTTAAAGTTAATTTCACGTGCAACAGTCCTAGATCCTAAAACTAGATCAGGTGGTATCAGAGCTTTGTTGTGACTAGTGTTTGCAGAGGTGAATGATAACGTTATCCAGGAAATAGTGAGGTGAAGGAACACTTATGAAGTAGAATCCTGAAATCGGTAAATGAAGTTCTTTACCAAGGATGGAAGAGTCAGAAGCTAGCAAAAGTTCAGAACTTGATGACAAGAGTTTTTAAAAATATTTTCTCGAAATGAAGGGAATGGTAGGACTTCTTTTTCAAGAAAGTTAGGAAATGTGGGAACAGAAGAAGCACGAAAAAGGAGATTCGTCGAAGCGAGAAAACTATGAAGATTAGAAAGACAAAGGAAAAAGACTAGGAGGTGGTGATCAACCTCTAGAAACTCCTTCTTCTACATCTTCTGGGTATGTGTAGGATCATGATGGGTCAAAAAGTGGTGATATCTAAGTGATATTATGGCCCATGTAGCTGATGACTTTTTTTCTACCCAAAATTGATGAAACAAAAAAGGGTTTTTAAAGGATATTCCCAACTTTCCACCAATCTAAATTATTCTTTAATTTGAATTTAATAAATAATTATTATTCATTTTCTATTTGAATTATGACTAAAGTCCTGATTGATAGGTTGATTGAAAAACATTTATAGATTTCAAACGGTATCACATTTTTTGAATCTGAAACATGTGTCACATTATATGCTTCACATACTATAGGATTAAAAAAAGAATTGAATTTCATGAAGTTTTGACAAAGCTAAGGTGGTTAGACATACGAGTTTTTAAATTTTTGAAAAATTATAATAAAAAATTCATAATTAATTATTTACTTGGAAAAAAATTACAAAAAAATATATATCACATCGGGACATGAGTCCCCTACTTATATCTAAAATATTATCATTTTATTGTGGTTAGGGTGGTCAGACAAACACCTACTTCTTATTTTTTCCCTGAAATTTAAGTACTACTGCATTGAAATTTCAATTTTTCACCAAATAGATTTAAAAAATAAAAAATAAACCTAGTAGTTTAGAAACTAAATTCAGTTTTCCACAAATTCTATTCTTACATATTTTTGAAATAATATAGATAGCTTATTCAAATTTTTACGTCAAGTTGCCTAACTCTGATTTTCTAAATTTTATTGCCAGTTAAGGACTTGTTTTTTCCATGATGATCCTACACATACTCTTCTCCTTCTTCTTCTACTAACACTATTTCTTCTGCTAATCCTTTCAAGATTATACATAAGCCTAAAATTAAAGTAGATGTAAAAATTGATATACTTAAGTATTGTGGGGAATTGAATGTTGAGAAAAAAAGATGACAGGGTTCAACAAGTAGAAGTCTATTGTAGAGTCCAAAATCTTTTTGATGATACTTCTAAGATCCAGTTAGCTACTCTTTGGTTGGGAGGAATATGTATCACCTGGTGGGAGAGTAGAACTCGGACAAAAAATTCACAATATGGCAGAGTAAGTTTAACTTGGGCAGAATTTGTTAATGATCTTAAGAAATAATTTGATCCCCTACGCCATATGCAATAGTTAATGATGGACTGGAAAATGTTTAGGAAAGGAAAAGGTCAAACTGTCCAAGAGTACACCCATGAATTTAGGAAAAGGGCTATTGAATTGAATGTTCCATTGTACACCCAAGATACCTTGCTTAAGTGCATAGGTGGTCTTCACTCTTATCTAAGACATTCCATTTTGGTTTTGAATCCTAGTAATCTGGTTGAAGTTTGTGTACAAGCTACACACTTAGAGTCAAGAGGTAAGGGTAATTTCATTGATAATTATAATAGGAAGCCATCTAAGCCTGAAGGTAACTATGAAGATAAAGGAAAGCGAAAGAAGACAACTACAATTAAGAAGAAGGATAATAATCTCACATGCTCTCATTGTGATAGGCAAGGTAATGATGAAGATCATTGTTGGGAGTTGCATCCAAAATTGAAGCTGAAATGGGCTCGTAAATAGAAAGGTAAAAAGGAGTCTGCAAATGTTGTTATGGATCTTAGTTCAGAGTCTAAAGATGACACTAAGATAACAACAATGGGATTAAAAGGTAAGGATTCTATTTTTTCCGTCACTAGTTGTGCTTCTACTTGTGACGTTAATAATGTCCTTGAAGATAAGAAAAGAAATGAGCTTTTTCACATAAGGGTTGCTGCTAAGCATACTAAAATTGATACACTCATAGATAATGGATATCAAGTTAGCTTAATTTCTAAAGATGTTGTAAGGAACTTGGGATTGAAAAATACACAGCATAAGAAAACTTATCCACTAGGTTGGGTTTGCAAAAAATAATGAATTGCAAGTAACAAGGGAGTGCATTTTGAGATTCACAATCACAAGTAAGTTTGTTGATGAGGTACAATTTGATGTGGTTCCACTAGATTTGTGTGGGATAGTTTTAGGTAGCCCTTATTTATATGATTGAAAGGCTATTTTTACAGGGAATTTAATCATTATCACTTGTTAAAATATGGTATCAGGTATATTGTAAATTCTCAGAGAATCAAGACTAATAGATCTTTTGCAAACATGAGGAAGTTAAAAAGGGTGATTAATGCAAGTAAATATTTGTCTCTTATGCATGTTAATTTAGGTAGTTTTGGACATGAACTTGAGGTAATCAAGGCTAATAAGATGTTCCAAGATACACCGATAGTACCACATGAGGAAACAAGAAATGAAAGAATTAATGATCGCAGTCCACGAATTTTGGTTGGGAATTTGGAGATTCCCTTGGGTAAAAATATTCCTGATGTGAAAGATAGACATGTTTTTGATTCATTCTCTTTTGTATCTGCATTGTTATTCAATGTGATATTCGTCAGTGTTTATTGGTTAATTGTTGTAACATTTGATGTAGATACTTATGGAAGTGATATAGTGATGTATATGTTCGACAATGTTATTAAAATCCTAATTGTGGTGATGAGGTAGGTGTACAGATGGAAAGGTGATATAGGAAAAGTGGGGAGGCCATTCCCTTACTTAAATTATGAATAAATGTAACTTTTGGAGGTCCAAAAGCTCTCTAGTGGAGAGAACTGATCTAGGTGGATACTTCTTGTAAAAAATTGAAGTGTTCCACATGCTCCAAATTTTATCACCATGTTGAAGATCTCGTCAAGATATTTCTGATGCATTTTGAATAGACCAAATCCGAGTTCGTACGTGAAAGTTATGATCGGTCAAAGTTGAGGGTTGACCATGATGATATGGCAGGAATGATGACATGGAAAGAATGATGATGTGGCAAAATTAATGACATGACTATTTAAAATAGAATTTAAAAGATGACTTCCCTTATATTTAAATTATTAAACCTTTTATGTTTTAAAAGCCCATACTATGAGATTTTTAAGGGGATTTATAAACATTCTTAAAGATCTTAAAAGATTTTAAGGGATTTAAATGAGAATTTTAAGGGCTTAAAATATTTTTTAAAAAAATCATAAAAGATTAAATTTAACATCCAAACTTAAAACAAATTTAATCCCTTATGATTTTTATAGCTCGAAATTATGAGGGCCATGAATATATGGGAGATAGTTTGGCTTTATTTTATTTGTTAAAACTAATATGAAAACTAATCAACCTCTAAATGGATTTCCTACAATAAAAGACAAAAAACAAATAAACAATATGGAACCTGGATGGAAGATAATAAGGGATTAAAGAAAAATAATTTGTTTTTTTAAGAGAGTAATGGTTGATATTATTATTTTATTTGTAAAAATAAGAGAAATTTGTTGTAAGGGGGTTATTTTATTAAATATGGTGGTTTAACCCCATATGGGAAAATTATGTATAAAAGAGGGATTATAGGCTTTGATTTTTTAGTCAGGTGATGTGAAGGAGAGTGCGAGTGTATGCATTCAAAATTTAGTCTATGGATTGTGAGAATCATTCTAGGGACTAGAGAATGGTGAGAGAGAGTTTATGAGAAATGAGAGCTAGGACTTGACGGTGAATTGTCTTCTTTGCACATTTGGAGCTTGAAGTCAAGCTTGTTGTACTTGTGAGGGAGGACTTTGTAACTCATTATCATCTGAGAGCTATGAGGAGACTTGTAATAGTTGGAGCCTTGTGATTGTTTTTGGAGTATAATCAAGGATCAGTCACTCTATTGGAGAGGACCCGAAGATGTAGCCATCTTGGAGAACTTTGTGTTAAACTTGTGTTATATTCTCTCTCTTTTTTCTCTTATGTTAATCTCTTCACTTTAATTTGGTTATGTTTATTTAAGCAGTTTAATCATGGATAATGTTATTATTCATGTGCAACAGTCCTAGATCCTACCACCAGATCAAGTGGTATCAGAGCTTTGTTGTGACTAGTGTTTGCAGAGGTGAATGATAATGTGATCCAAGAAATAGTGAGGTGAAGGTACGCTTGTAGAGTACAATCCTAAGATCGGTAATGAAGAAATTTGATAGGGATGGAAGGATCAGAAGCTAGAAAAAGTTCAAAGCTTGATGAGAAGAACTTTCAAAAAGCTTTTCTCAAAATGAAGGAAATGGTAGAAGTTCATTTTCAGGAAAGGTAGGAAATGTGGGAACGGAAGAAGCAGAAAAAAGGAGATTCGTCGAAGCGAGAAAAGTATGAAGATCATAAAGAAAAAGGAAAAAGACTAGGAGGTGGTGATGAGCCTCAAGAAACTCTTTCTTCTCCATCTTCTCCTTCTTCTTCTATTGACTCTATTTCTTCTGCAAATCCTTTCAAGGTTGCATATAAGCCTAAAATTGAATTGGATGTAAAATTTGATCTACCTAAGTATTGTGGGGAATTGAATGTTGAGAAATTAGATGGCTGAGTTCAACAAGTAGAAGTCTATTGTAGAGTCCAAAATCTCTTTGATGATGCTTCTAGGATCTAGTTAGCTACTCTTCGATTGGGAGGAACAACTCTCACCTGGTGGGAGAGTAGAAATCGAGCAAAAATTTCACAATATGGTAGAGTCAGTTTAACTTGGATAGAATTTGTTAATGCTCTTAAGAAGAAATTTTATCCCCTAGGCCATATGCAACAGTTAATGATGGATTGAAAAATATTTAGGCAAGTGAAAGGTCAAACTTTCCAAGAGTACAGTCATGAATTCAGGAAAAGGGCTATTGCATTGTTGTACACACCCAGGATACCTTGCTTAAGTACATAGGTGGTCTTCACTCTTATCTAAGAAATTACATCCTGGTTTTGAATCCTAGTAATCTAGATGAAGTTTGTCTACATGCTACACACTTAGAGTCAAGAGGTAAGGGTACTTTTGTTAATATGTCTAATAGGAAGCCATCTAAGCCTGACGGTAAATATGAAGATAAAGGAAAGGGGAAGAAGACAACTACAATTAAGAATGGTGATAAGCTCACATTCTATCATTGTGACATACAAGTTCATGATGAAGATCATTGTTGGTAGTTGCATCCAAAATTGAAGCTGAAAAGGGCTCGTAAATAGAAAGGTAAGAAGGAGTCTATAAATTATGTTGTTAAAGATCTTGGTTTAGAGTCTAAAGATGAAACTAAGATAACAATAATGGTATTAAAAGGTAAGGCTTCTATTGTTTCTATTACTAGTTGTGCTTCTACTTCTCAAGTTAATGATGTCCCTAAAGATAAGAAAAGAAATGAGCTTTTTCACATAAGGGTTGTTGCTAAGAATACTAAAATTGATGCACTCATAGATAGTGGATCTCAAGTTCACTTAATTTCTGAAGATTTTGTAAATAACTTGGGATTGAAAACTACACAACATAAGACACCTTATCCACTAGGTTAGGTTTACGAAAATAATGAATTAAAAGTAACAAGGCAGTGCATTTTGAGATTCACAATCACAAGTAAGTTTGTTGATGAGGTATAGTTTGATGTGGTTCCACTAGATATCTATGGGATAGTGTTGGGTAGCCCTTATTTATATGATAGAAAGGCTATTTTCTATAGTGAATTTAATCATTATCACTTTTTAAAAGATGGTATCAGGTATATTGTGCATTATTATAGAATCAAGACTGATAGATCTTTTGCAAATACAGGCTAGTTATTCATTCTCAGATGTATCTGCATTGTTATTCAGCTTGATATTAGTCATTTTTTATTGGCTAATTATTGTAACAGTTGATGTAGATTCTTATCGAACTAATATAATGATGTATATGTTCAAAAATGTTATTACAGTCCTAATTGTGGTGATGAGCTAGGTCTATAGATTGAAAGGTGATATAGGATAAGCGGGGAGGCCATGCCCTCACTTAAATTTTGAATGAATGTAACTTTTAGAGGTCCAAACTCTCTTAAGTGGGGAGGACTGATCTAGGTGGATACTTGTCAAAAATTGAAGTGTTCTACATGCTCCAAATTTCATCCCCATGTCGAATATCTCGTCAAGAAATTTCGAAAAAATTTTGAATGGACCAAATCTGAGTTCGTACGTGAAAGTTTATGTCGGTCAAAGTTGAGGGTTGACCATGATGATCTAGTAGGAATAATGACATGGAAAGAATGATGATGGGGAAAAATTGATGACATGACTATTTAAAATAGAATTTAAAAGATGAATTCCCTTATATTTAAATTATTAAACCTTTTAAGTTTTAAAAGCCCATAGTACGAGATTTTTAAGGGGATTTCTAAAGATTTTTAAAGATCCTAAAAGTTTTAAGAGATTTAAAAGATGTTTTTAAGGGCTTAAAATATCAAAAAATATTTTCATAAAATATTAAAGTTAACATCCAAACTTAAAAAAAATTTAATCCCTTATAATTTTTATAGCCTGAAATTATGAGGGCTATTAATATACAGGAGACTATTTGGTTTTATTATATTTGTTAAAACTAATATTAAAACTAATCAACCTCTAAATGGCTTTCCTACAAGAAAAGACAGAAACAAATAAACAATATGGAACCCGAATGAAAGGTAATAAGGGATTAAAGACAAAGAATTTGTTGTTTTAGAGGGTAATGGTTGATATTATTATTTTATTTATAAAAATAAGGGAAATTTGTTGTGAGCGGGTTATTTTGTTAAATATGTTTGTTTAACCCCATATGGGAAAATTGTGTATAAAAGGGGGATTATATGCTTTGATTTTTCGGTTAGGTGATGTGAAGGAGAGTGCAAGTGTATGCATTCAAAATTCAGTTTATGGTTTGTGAGAAACATTCTAGGGAGTGGAGAATGGTGGGAGAGAGTTTATGAGAAATGAGAGCTAGGACTTGATTGTGAATTGTCTTCTTTGTACATTTGGAGCTTGAAATCAAGCTTGTTGTACTTGTGAGGGAGGACTTTGTAACTCATTATCATCTGAGAGCTGTGTGGAGACTTGTAATAGTTGGAGCCTTGTGATTTTTTTTGGAGCATAGTCAATGATCAGTCACTCTGTTGGAGAGGACCTAGAGATGTAGCCATCTTGGTGAACTCCATTATCAACTTGTGTTGTCTTCTCTCTTTTCTCTCTTATGTTAATCTCTTCACTTTAATTTGGTTATGTTTATTTTAGCACTTTAATCATGGTTAATGTTTTTGAAAAGGAAAAAATAGGTTTTACAGGGACCTGAAACCACAAAGTTAAAACACCAAATGATAGAGCAAAACAAGTTCAAACAAACAGACAACTATCCCAAAAAGGAAACGATAGCACAAAGAGACAATAGGGTCCAAAAAAAGGACCGCCAAAAAGCCAGAAACAAACACCACTGCACTACTCCAAGGTTTTCATCAACTCCTCGGCCTCCTTTTCAGCATCCTTCATATCCTGTAACCCCTGCTTGAGGATTTGAACCATATGTGAAGAAATCAGGGTCTTCCTCTTCGTATTAGCCCGGGTGCGAGTCGAAATCCCTTCAACAGCAGATCTATTGCAACCTCTGTCCACATCCAAATCCATGACCTAGATCCTAACACCAGATCAAGCAGTATCAGATCTTTATTTTGACTAGCGTTTGCAAAGGTGAATGATAACACGATCTAGGCAATAGTGAGGAGAAGGAACGCTTGTAGAGTACAATCCTGAGATTGGTAAATGAAGAACTTTGACAAGGATGGAAGGATTGGAAGCTGGAAAAAGTTCAGAGCTTGATGAGAAGAGTTTTCAAAAATCCTTTCTTGAAATGAAGGCAATGGTAGAAGTTATTTTTTAGGAAAGGTAGGAAATGTGGGAATGAAAGAAGCAGGGAAAAGAAGACTTGTCAAAGCGAGAAAAGTATGAAGATCGAAATGAAAAGGGAAAAAGACCCGGAGGTGGTGATGAGACTCCATAAAATCCTTCTTCTCCATCTTCTCCTTCTTCTTCTATTGACTCTATTTCTTATGCTAATCCTTTCAAGGTTGCACATAGGCCTAAAATTAAATTTGATGTAAAATTTGATCTACCTAAGTATTGTGGGGAATTCAATGCTGAGAAATTAGATGACTAGGTTCAACAAGTAGAAGTCTATTGTAGAGTCCAAAATATCTTTGATGATGCTTCTAGGATCTAGTTAGCTACTCTTCGGTTGGGAGGAACAAATCTCACCTGGTGGGAAAGTAGAACTCGAGCAAAATTTTCACAATATGGTAGAGTCAGTTTAACTTGGGCATAATTTGTTAATGCTCTTAAGAAGCAATTTTATCCCCTAGGCCATATGCAATAGTTAATGATGGACTAAAAAATATTTAGGAAAGGAAAAGGTCAAACTTTCCAAGAGTACACCCATGAATTCAAGAAAAGGGCTATTGCATTGAATGTTCCACTGTACATCCAGGATACCTTTCTTAAGTACATAGGTGGTCTTCACTCTTATCTAAGACATTTCATTTTGGTTTTGAATCCTAGTAATCTAGATGAAGTTTGTGTACAAGCTACACACTTAGAGTTTGTTGAAAAGCATACTAAAATTGTTGCACTCATCGATAGTGGATCTCAAGTTAACTTAATTTTTGAAGATGTTGTAAGGAACTTGGGATTGAAAACTACACAGCATAAGAAACCTTATCCACTAGGTTGGGTTTGCAAAAATAATGAATTGCAAGTAACAAGGTAGTGTATTTTGAGATTCACAATCACAAGTAAGTTTGTTGATGTGGTACAGTTTGATGTGGTTCCACTAGATATTTCTGAGATAGTGTTGGGTAGCCCTTATTTATATTATAGAAAGGCTATTTTCTATAAGAAATTTAATCATTATCCTTTTTAAAAGATGGTATCAAGTATATTGTACATTCTCACAGAATCAAGACCGATAGATCTTTTGCAAACACATGACAATTATTCATTCTCTTTTGTATTTGCATTATTATTCAACTTGATATTAGTCAGTGTTTATTGGTTAATTATTGTAATAATTGTTGTAGATTCTTATGGAAGTGATATAATGATTTATATATTCAGCAATGTTATTGTAGTCCTGATTGTGGTGATGAGCTACGTGTACATATTGAAAGGTGATGTAGGACAAGTGGGAAGGCCATGCCCTCACTTAAATTCTAAATAAATGTAACTTTGGAGGTCCAAAACCTCTTTAGTGGGGAGGACTGCTCCAGGTGGATACTTGTCGTAAAAAATTTAAGTATTCCACATGGTCCAAATTTTATCACTGTCAAAGATCACGTTAGGAGCTTTTCACCGCATTTTGAACGAACTAAATCTAAGTTCGTACGTGAAAGTTATGGTCAGTGAAAGTTGAGGGTTGACCATGATGATGTGGCAAAAATAATGACATGGCAAAAATGATGACATGACTATTTAAAATAGAATTTAAAAGTTGAATTCCCTTATCTTTAAATTATTAAGCCTTTTATGTTTTAAAAGCCCACACTACAAGATTTTTAAGGGGATTTATAAAGATTTTTAAAGATTCTTAAGGATTTTTAAAGATCTTAAAAGATTTTATGGGATTTAAATGAGATTTTTAAGGGCTTAAAATATCAAAAAATAATGTCATAAAAGATTAAAGTTAACCTCCAAACTTAAAAAAAAATTAATCCCTTATGATTTTTATAGCCCAAAATTATGAGGGCCATGAATATACGGGAGACAGTTTGGTTTCATTATAGTTGTTAAAACTAATATTAAAACTAATCAACCTCTAAATGACTTTCCTACAAAAAAAGACAGAAACAAATAAATAATATGGAACTCGAATGGAAGGTAATAAGGGATTAAAGACAAAGAATTTGTTTTTTTATGAGAGTAATGGTTGATATTATTGTTTTATTTATAAAAATAATGGAAATTTTGTTGTAAGGGGGTTATTTTATTAAATATGGTGGTTTAACCCTATATGGAAAAATTATTTATAAAAGGGGATTATAGGCTTTGAATTTTTAGTCAGGTGATGTGAAGGTGAGTGCAAGTGTATGCATTTAGAATTTAGTTTATGGTTTGTGAGAATAATTCTAGGGAGTGGAGAATGGTAAGAGAGAGTTTATGAGAAATGAGAGGTAAGACTTGATGGTGAATTGTCTTCTTTGTATATTTGGAGCTTGAAGTCAAGCTTGTTGTACTTGTGAGGGAGGAATTTGTAACTCATTATCGTCTCAGAGCTGTGAGGAGACTTGTAATAGTTGGAGCCTTGTAGTTGTTTTTGGAGCATAATCAAGGATCAGTCACTCTGTTTGAGAGGACACAAATATGTAGCCATCTTGGCCAACTCTGTTATCAACTTGTGTTGTCTTCTCTCTCATTTCTCTCTTATGTCAATATCTTCACTTTAATTTGGTTATGTTTATTTAAGCAGTTTAATAATGGTTAAAGTTATTATTCACGTGCAACAGTCCTAGATCCTAACACCAGATCAGGAATATATGCAAAATGGGTAGGCATTGATGCTTCCATCTATCTCACTTTCCATGGAGTATTCTTCCTCATTAAATTTCTTAAATTGAATTTAAATCTTAGTTTACCCATGTTTAAATTTTAAGTTGTTTATTAATTTTTTGCATGTATTTTTGATAAGAATCTTGAATTTAAATATTTTCTCAATTTACTCTTGTAGACAATTAACACCTTACTTAAACATCTTCTATTTAATGGCTAAATAATTAATGCCAATTTCAATTCTACCATGCATAAACATTATTTGATCATGTAATCATCTAGATCAATGGTTTATAAATTGATAGGAATTTCCTAGCATGACCAGAAATTTACACTTTGGTGTGCTCCTTAAGGTCCTTGAACAAATTCACATAGACACAAACATTAATTTGAAGGTGCATACAAAAATATGCTCTTACTCAGTACAAACTACACGCCTTAAAGAAAAATTATTGTGTTTAAGGGCACATTAGCTAGCTAAGGAATTTGAGTCAAATGAGGACATGAAGAGACTTCCACTCAAAGGCTACAAATTGTTAAGCCTAGGGAGAGAAGATGAAAAAAAAAGGACTTAATATAACAAGGGCCATGCTTGAAGTTATTTGGTAAACATAATATCAAAAGAATAAAAATAGAAGAAACCCTTCATATTCTTTGGATGGTCTCAAGATAACTCTATACAGGACCAAAGTAGAATTGACCCAACCATGCATCATTCTTTAAAAAATGGTCATAAAATAGGCAACATGAGTATTTATTGGGCCACTTACATACTTTCAAAATCACAAAATGATAAAACAACATCATGAAAAATACAATTACCTCATGCACTATTTTCATAGTGAAATTTAGTAATTCTTTAAAGAAATTACTTTTTTACATGTCCAAGCCTTAAGCCCTAACTCAAATGTGGTGTCGCTTGGGATAGTGGCCATATCAAAAGGAAAAAGTATTGCTCAAAAGGAAGGGAACTAAACAAACGTATAACAAATGCAAATATTTCCCTCTCCAAACAATGTTATTACACAACAGTGATGAGGATAGTGCAATGACATGATTAGGAACATGTAGATAAAGTCAAGAAAAACCCTTAACAAAACTTCTACGAACAAAATAGATTTAGATGAAGCAATCTTAATCTTAACATTATACACACAAAACATTTTAGAATACTAACTAATCAATAAAAATTAAACAAAATAAAACAATTCACATCTATATATATAAAATAATACTTAGAACAAATAATGTTCTATAAAAAATAGTTCTAAGAAAATTCATCACCAACAATTCACTAGCGAAAAATTCACGGCCAACAGTTAATCGCAGGAAAAGGAAAATTCACTGTCATGACAAATTCACCTCAAAGAAAATTCACCACCACCAGCAATTCATTGTGACGGAAAATTTATCCCATTAAAAGTTTGCGATTAATTTTCCATAACGATAAACCACTGATGGTGAATTTTTATTTGCTGGAATGCTCCTAATAATAAGGTGCTTTCAATCCTCTTATCAACTCATTCATGCACAAAGAACTAAATAAACCTCTTAAAAAGGAAGTCAATACTGTGGTTGAATTTTGGAGTTTCAATTTTATGTATATTTGGATTATTTGTATGAAAAGTTGATGTCGGCAGATTAATCAGTTGTACATATGAAAGTAAATTGTTTGTTTGTTTAATTCACGAGATAAAACACTACCATCCACTGTCTAATCTGTCGCGAAGAGCTGAGTGGGGTGAAGAGCAGTGGTCGGGAATGATATGATGTATCCTCTATGGCTTACAACTTACCAGACACGTAAACTGCTACGTAACAAATTTTGTGGTACGACGGTCATTTCTTTGCTCGTTATATTACTGGCATAACGACACATTACCCTGTAGCTGTACCACAACAATTTCCCTGGATATTCTAGCGTGCTCTTCAGTATCTTTTCCAAGCTCAAGATGGGTATTGCTCTCATCTTCTTTGCTTTCTGTCTTGTTACTGAGAATAATGGGCATCTTGAAGGCGATGCAGCGTATCTTTACGACTTAGAAAGAGAGCGAGGTATGTGAGATCCAGCTAAGAGAGAGTTGTGGGCTCCTCTGAGTTACTGCCTTCTCATAGGCTTCGTCCGATAGCAGATCTTGTATTTGTCTTCTCAGGCCGTGAGAAAATTCTAAAATTTTCATGTTTTTTGCTGTATGAGAAATTTGTCGTCGTGTTCCAGTCTAAATTTTGATGTGGTCCTCTGTCTCTACTGTTTCATCATATTTACCTTTTCTTACTCTTTTCTTGTTTTTCTGTCCTGCTTACTCTTAACATCACGCTTTCACTTTTCCTTGATGCTTCCCCACTACGTCGTATTAAACGGTCCCGCTGTAAGTGATGATAATGATGAGGCACACAGAAAGAATAAAAAATATAGTAAGAATAAAGTCGAGATGTCGTTTCGCATTGTGATACTTTCAAATTTCAACTCCATCTGTCGGTGCCAATACCAATGCCGAGCCCGACATTTGCGAGCCCTTGTGGAAAAAAAACATTAGACATATTAGTCCCATCATCTACGTAAGTCCCACTTTAGGGGTATAAATCTCTTCTAGCAATACTTATACAAATTGCAAATGTAGACATTTATATTTATTTAAAATAGTTCTATTTTTAAACATGTGTATGTTACATGTTGAAATATCAAATATATTATATTTTTATATGTTTTTACATGTTGAAATATCAAAAAATTCAAATAAATAAATATTAAAAAATTGTGTAAGCAAAAAGGGAGGTGTTGAATTTTTTGAAGAATGAAAAAAATCATGCATCTAAAATAAAATTGATTTAATCAGAATTGTTCAAGGTGACATAATTGAATTCAAAAGTTGTGCCCTAATTGGATGAATATTGGGTAGGAAGGCATCCAAGAAGAAATTTCTAAAATGGGTTGAAGCAAATTGGAGCTACGAACCTTTAATCAACTTTCTTCTGCACGACTTTTTCATTGCAGTTTTCACTAATAAGGATGACAAAGGAAGGATCTTGGGAAAGGAATGGAAAATTGAGGACTACCATATATTTTTGTAGCAATGGAAACCAAATTTTGATCCTACCAAAACAAACCCAAAGGAGTCACCAATTTGGATTTGATTGTATAATTTACCTTTCAAATTTTGGTCTAGGGAGTGCTTGATAGTGATAGGGAACTCAATTTGGAAAAACCATAGAGATCGACATGAGAATCAATGAATCTCTCTTATATAACATCCCAAAAATAATGAAATTACAAACTGGTGTTGGTGTCTGGGATGAACAATTGGGAAAAGGAGGAAATATTGTTTTGTTTAAATTATAAAAGAAGAATCCATATGGAGAAGGATTGTCAATGGCTCCCAAAGGAAAAGTAACTAGAGAAGGAATGGTGAGCAATTGAATTGATGACAAAAGTGTTGAAGGAGGGAGGTGAGGAGGAGAGAAAGGGAAAAAGTAGAATCTAGAAAGGAAAACCTAATAATGGAGGTGGAAAATGTAGGAATTCTAGTCCTTAATGGAATTCTTGGGGCTGAAGAAGCCGCAATCTCCAAAAACCCTCCACTGTACGGGGAAGAGGGAAATTTGGAAGCAAAATGGGAATCAGGGGAGGAAATAATTGAGGAGAATGAATTGGTTATAGTGGATTATAGGTTCATTAGCCAAACATTGTAGCGAATTATCAATTAATCTCAAGGTAGGAAGATTGAAAGAAAAAAGCAAGCAAAAGAGAGAGGAAGAGGTGAAGGAGAAAGGGTTCTCAAACATCAAAGAGAACCATGAAGATAGTCACATGAAATGTTAGGGACTTAAACATTTCTAATAGACGACGATTTTTTAAGTGCCATATAAAGATTATTATAGTTGATATTTTCTTAATGTAGGAGACCAAGATAAATGGAAAAGGTGTTGAAATGTTTATGACACATTACCGATCCTAAGAAAGAATGTATTTTGAAGCAAATGGAAGTTTGGGAGGATTAATTATCATTTGTAACCTTAAAAAAGTGGTGGTTAAAAATTGTGTGGCTGAGCCCAATTGGATCACATGCAAAATAGAGGAAAATAAAATACTATGGGAGTTAATTGCATCCAAAATTAGTTAAGAAGATGGTGAAAAGATAATATTAGCTGGAAACTTTAATTCCATAAACAATTTGAAAGAAAAATTGGGATGTTTAACGAATGAAACAAATACAATAAGGGGCTTTAGACAATCTGCGGAGAACAATGAAGTGATGGATGTGGTGACAAAGAAGGGATGGTACACATTAGATGAAATGTTGCATGGAGTTTACGAACATCTCAGAATGATTGGATATATTCCTGTTAACGACCAATTGGCTAAACTCACCTGAATTATGGGAAGAAACAATGCTACCACATTCTGGATCAGATCGCTATTCAGTTGTACTGGACATTCATGGCGATACACCGGGCCGGCTTAACTGGCACACTCTAAGGGTACACTCCCTTAGGTGGCCACGCCATGTGGGCCCTTTTACTTCATACTTTCCCCGTTTTCGTGGACTGATTTTGCATTTCCTGTTGCCGTCCCATTTCCATTCCGTTCCTGTTTCCGTTTGTGTTGTAAAGATTTTATTTACCATTTTCACTGTTATGTTACCGTTTCTGTTGGCATGTATAGTTTTTCTTCTACCATTATGCTACTGTGGGTGTTGTAAGTGTTACAGAATCGGTCACAGTGTCTCAAAGATTCCTACGACATCTACGTAAGCAAGCATGCTTTGTAGTATATACAGGAGCAAGAGTTCGAATCCTCTCTGTAGAATCTCTACCATGTGGAAGCGATAACTTCAATGTTGGTCTGCTGTGCAACAGAGAAAATATGGTTTGATGCAAAGGGTTCTTAGTCCCACATGCACTGGGTGAGAAGAAACAATGGAGAGAGAGATTATAAGAAGAAGTTTAAGATGCATACATACTCAAAGAAAATGCAGTTCTATATTCTGTATTCATAAGCTCGGAAACTAAATTAAGCTAACGTTTTTGTGTTTTCATTTTTAATACATGTGCATATTTGTCGATTTTAAATTTGAATTAAGTGATTCATTTTGACTTTATTTTTTAATTGTTTTAATATTTTATTATTGTTTTATTTTGTTCTTGTTTTTGTTATTTCATAAGTTTTATTTTTTAAACTATATTAATATTTTATTCTTTTATCTTGTTTTTATTTTTAATTATTAAAGTTCAATTTTTGAATGAAAAATCAATCATTTAATTCAAAAGTTATATTTTTGGATGAAAAATGATTCACTTATTTTTATATAATTATAAATATACAGGTGAAAAGCATACTATGGTGATATTTTTTAATTTATTTTGGGTTTATTTTTGGATAATGTTTTGTATATATGCATTATGACAAATGTCATATTTTAATGTAAAGTCAAGCACATTTACATAGATATCACCTCACCTTTATCTCCACATCTCCACAAGATCTATTATTTATTTATTAGCCCTTGACTTCATGTGCATGTGCATATGCTCGATCTATCCATCTAATTATCCATAATAACATACATATTGATTCATAAACTCTATGTTTATCATGATCTATTTTATTTATTTTATCCTAAGCCAAGTCGACAATCATGGGATCATCCTCATAACTATGAACTCAACTTGCCTAAATTCAAATTGGCCTATTGACCCCTTTTACCTTTCTCACCTAAAGTCGTATGTGTGTGTATGGATGTTTATGTAAATTATTATGTATTGGTATAAAATTATTCTTTTCTATTCATTTTAGGTAGTTCACATTCAATTATCTCTCAATCTAGAAGGATTTAGAAGGTCAATGAATAATAATGCATTTGGATTTGGTCCTTAAAAAGGAGTGACAAGTTTAATTTCTAAGAAAATTATCTATTGTAAGTCATTAAATTAACACCCTTAATTGGCTTGACATAACAAACAATAGTGGGACTCCATCAATTTGAAGATTATTTTTCAAGAGATAAATGGTTAAAAAGGAAATGTAGAACAATATAACAATGTATATGAAAGATAAATTTTGAAACAAATTTGTAAAAGATTTTTTAAATGTAAATTTATATGATTTTTTATTAATGAGTTTATTCTCTTGTTCAAAAATAAAATTTAACAATTTTAAAATATGATTATAAGTTGTTCTTTCAGAATGTATTTATATATCCAATGAACACATATTTCTATGTCCTCTTTTTATAAGTTCACTTTTTGTGTCTTTTTTACATAGCTTCTTTATATAGATCTAGTTTGATGTGATCCCTTAAGTTTTCTATTATATTTTCAATACACTCAAAGTCATCAATATATCTTCCTTATTTAGCATTTTTCATCAAGTTCCCTATTCCTCAATGCATGCATGACTAAATTATTAAAATAAATCAAATCATGTACATTATTAAAGTATTCGATTTACAAATCACACAAGTTTTGTAAGTCAAACTATAATATTCTTTGTAATTGAAGGGAGAAAGGTGCATATTATAGAACTTACACATCTTTCTATACCATTTTTCACATGCATCATAAATACTTATTGACCCATTTACTGCACATCACCCATTAGTAATCAACCATTACAAACCACCTCATGATTTTCCATTGCACAATCCAAGAAATTAGACACTTTGGACTA
The DNA here is from genome assembly GCA_007115665.2 of Sequoiadendron giganteum. NCBI lineage: Eukaryota > Viridiplantae > Streptophyta > Pinopsida > Cupressales > Cupressaceae > Sequoiadendron > Sequoiadendron giganteum. The sequence goes on along the minus strand of CM021108.1, from coordinate 20,016,274 downwards.
GACATTTTTGTGGGATATTGTCTACCAAATTTAAATTCACATTTTTCATGCCCAAAGGTCACCTTTCACAAAATATTCATTATCACATTGGATCTCATGCCATATATTTTCAATTAATGACCATGCAAATGTATTTATGGAAATTTCCTATGACATATGAGTCCATCTACCAACCAATCAATCACAAAAGATAAATCTAATTTGATTTTTTTTCAAAATTCAATTCTTTATGCTTCACTAACCCACTAGCACATCATACTTTGCATTCACATACCTTGTTTGCCATGTTTGTGACACCTTATTCTATTTTGTGTGTTTCAATTTCATCAATGATAGCCAAGGAATCATATTAAAATAAGTCCTACCATACTTTTAAGAATGACCAAAAATCAAAAGGAGTACCAAAAATAGAGGTAAGTGAGGCTTGAAGACTTACATCAACAAAGCACCAAGCCACAAAGTGACCTTCAACTCTAAGATTAAATTTCCTTATTGCGCAAATATTTTGCATTCATTGTCTTTGTTTCTATGAATTCTTCTCTTTCATGTATTGAATGGATGCTTCATGATTTTATTCAATTGAAAAAGATGTCTTCATATGTGTTCAATTTCTTACTTTCACATTTTTTCCTTATTCATTCCCTTTTATTTGTATTCTTCATTTTATGCTCCTTTGATGTTTGTCTTTGGTCATTTCCTTATCATGATGTTAAATTCTAAATCAATTTCACAAATAATACATGGAGATTATTTGAATCATAGTGTGATAAAGCGTCAAACCACAACCAAACAAAAAGGTAATGCACAATTAAAACCACCAACACACCACCACAAGAACACATCAATCAACCACAAAGATGTATATAAATAAGCACATACATTCACAACATGAGATACAATAATTATTCTCAATATAAATACACCCACACTAGTACCACCAATAGAAAGATGATTACCGCAAAGAAAAAACATGGATCACAGATGTATAATTTCTTCATGCACAAGTCAACTAGCTCCAGCATAAGATGTACTCATTTAGGAAGCACCTAATTGAGTCTAATTTAAGTCCAAACACACTCACAGTGAAATAGGTTAGATAGAGGAGGGCTAGCTCTTCTTATTGTTGTTTTGTTGAAGCTAAAATTTTAAATGTTGCAGGGTTTGGAAGAGACTTTGAGGGTTTGAATTTTTTCAAGAATAGGTTAACCATAGGGGGTCTAGGTTTTTTTTTTTCCTATAGTGTCTAGCATAAAGGGGATTTAAAGTTACGCTTACAAATCCTCTTTAAATGAGACGTGTTCTCCTTTTACGTTCCTCACTCCCTTCTCGATGTAGAGATTTAAATGTTTCTAGCTTGACCTAATCTAGGGAGTACAAGGCCTATTTTCTATCAACCATATCCACTCGAGGTTACAAGAACAATCAACTTATAATACACATGCACATACATAATTAAATATACATATACATATCACATGCAAAAAAAGAAATTGCAAAGAATTTTGATACATCAAATGCATATTTCTTCATTAAAATAAAAATAAAATCTATACAAATTCATTATACTTTTGGTAATCATACATGGGAATGGGTTTATGACCTAACCTATTTTCTCTTGCAATTGAATTTGTTTATCCCAAATACACACTTTCATATCAAGGAAAGCATTCCTATCAATGAAATGCCTTACTTCTCTCCTCTCTATCTTACTAATTTCTCCAATTCACCACAAAAATATTTCCTTATTCCTATATATCACACCTTCCTACCCTTAATCTTTCCCCTCTTAATTCCCATGTTATATATTATCTCTTCAAATGCATGAAGATTAAATATAATCACATTCAAGAGAATGAAATCATATATCTAAAGTCTCCTCTTCTTGCTAATTATTTTCCTCCTACATAATAATTGGAAATATCCAACACCCCTTTGTTGAAACTATTATTGGATATTGAATTGAATCCCCTTTCATGATCTCTTCCTTTATTTTCATGTGTCATTATTTTTATTTTTTGTCCATGTCTTAACATTGTCTCCTCTATCATGCGGCCTTCTCTATCACTTTCATTTTTTTGTGATTATCCCAACTTAGGTACCTATATTACTTATTGAATTCCTAATATCTAAAATAGGCACGTATCTTTGTATTATCTCTTATTTTATGTGCACCCCTTACTTTCTTCTATATTATTTTCCCTCTTAAATTGTTCCCAAAATTGTTGCTCAAAATCCCTATGTGCACCCAAATTGACATATTAATTATTGGGACTGATGAAGTACCAAGTTGAATTGTTAAGCACGCTACTCAAATCCTCTTCCCTATGTTTGATATCATTAAATGTTATTTTAGGTGAAGATGAACATCTTTTCAAAGAAATGATCAATACAATTTTCAAGCTTTAAAATTTTATGGCTACACAAAATGTATATACATTTTTTACTGTTGACCATGATACCCCTATATCTATTTTGTTCGCTAGGGTAAAATGTAGGATTCCATTTTATATAACTTTAATTAATTATAGGAAAACCTCCTTCAAAACTAAGAGGACTATCCATTAAGATGAAGTTGCCCCTACCTTAACTAGTTAAACTATGCAATCAATTGTACACTTAAGTACTTCTAGACTCAAAAATATTAAACATTCCCTCATAGTGCCTAAATTTTTTATTTCAAAATGATATGGTAGTAGAATTCAAGAATTAGGGACTTTAATCCTCACCTGAAAAGTTTTTCTTTGTAAATCTTACCTTTGCAAGAATCACATAATGGCAAATGAGATGTTATATCAAGGGGGGATTGGTGATATTCCAAGTGTATCTAGCTAAAAATATTTATGAAGCTTACTTTTAGGAAGAAACAAATATAATCCTATCCTATCCAACCTACAAAGAAATTCCAAAAGACTAAGGGGAAAAGAGGAAAGTAGGAGAAGAAAAAATGGAACAAGAGAGAGGAAAAGTTTTTTATGTACAAGAAAACATTACCAAATTCAAAATTTCCCTATGAACATAAGATTAACAACTTATTCCATTTTCAATTTTACCACAACATATGACAACTATTTTGAGAGTTTAAGGAAAACCATATATTTCATGATCATGATTATAGTATAAACAATAAAAGGAACCATCGCCATATTACATTTGCAAATAACAACCCATTGAATTCACAAATAAACATTAACTAAGGTCAATGAAATATGTTCACAAAGAACATTAATACACAATACAATTTTTTATGCTAACAACATTTTGGAGTCTTAAATTGAGCTAAAAGATATATCTAAGCATTGAAATATGTAGGGGAACAAATTACCTTCCATTTCTTATTGACATTTCTATATTTATCCCATCTCTTCTATTTTATGTACATTGTTCATTACATATGTATCTAGTCCCTTGGATTTGGCAAAGATTGTCCTACTAATATACATGTTGACCATATTAGTCACATCACATTTAATTGGCTTAATATGTAGATGCAACCTATTCTAATGGATAGGACCACATATGTAGCCTAACCGTTTGTAACAAGTTTGTGTACATGGGCTATCCTCAATCATAATCATAATTTACAAAATTTGAATCAAATATATTAATAAACTTAAAATACATCAAGAAAGATTAAATGTATAAATAATAACAAATTAAATGTTAAATAATATTGACTAATAATTAAATGTTAATTGGTAGAATATTAAAATAAGCCATTGTAAAAATTTAATAAAATATAGATTTTATAAATATGAAAAAATATTTATTTAGAAACATATTTAAGATGTCTATTTTTCCTAAACTATGGATTATAAGATTGTCAAATTTATTATGTTAGTGTTGAAGTACTTTATATTTATTAAAATTATAAATTTCCTAACCACTACTTTATATATCTTTCCATATATTTTATATTTCAAAATTAAGTATTAACTTGATAAGATAAATATTTTTTGTAAACTATCAATCCTAAAATTGTCAAATTTATATATTAATATTGAAATATTTTATATTTATTAAAAGTGTAAATTTTCTAACCATTACTTTTTATATATATATAAATAATAATTCAAAATTAATTATTAATAGATAAGATAAATTTCAAATAATTATGTGAATAAAATAAAATAATTAAATTATTCTTGAAGTAAAATATTATTTTTTTAATAAACAAACATAACTTCTATAAAGAAAATATTATTATTATTTTCAAATAATACAAAATAAAATAAAATAACTTTTTATTAATCAAAATCATAATAAAAAATACATTATTTTCAACCTTATCATTTTTATATAAAATAAATCCCATCTTTCATACTTATAATTATATAAATATAATATGATAAAAGATTTCTTAAATCACTTGATAAATGTAATGGTATAAATCTAATATGATAAAAGATTTCTTAAATCACTTGATTTAAATTTAGAAATTACCATTACAAAAGATATCTTAAGATATTTGATTTAAATTTAGTATGTGCAATTACATATTTTAAAATAAACAGCTTGTCTCTCACCGTTCAGCGTCTTAGCTTCTACTTATAATCTGCTTTTGCCTTCTTTTTATTTCAACCAATGCATGTGGGATTAAGGGATTAAGAACCCTTTCCATCAAACCAAATATTTTCTCTTTCGCACAGTAGGCCAACATTGATGTGCTTGCTGCTGAGAGGAGAATGGAGAACAGCTCTTGCTTTCCATATTCTGCAAAACATACTCCTTCAATAATCGCCTTTTAAATTATTGAGATTCAGTTACCGATTCTGGAGGTTTTATAGCTCCCACGGTAACATAACAGAGGAAACGGTAAATAAAATCCGTACAACGCGAACGGAAACAGGAACGGAATGGAAACGGGACGGCATCAGCAAATGCAAAAGTACATAGTAAATGGGCCCCACATGACCCGGCCACCTAAGCAGTCGAATGCTTAGAGTGTGCCGGTTAAGCCCGGCCCGATACACCCCCATCACGCTACAGTTTCAAATTTGAGAAAATGTGGTTACAAAGTGAAGAACTTATCCCTCTAATTAAAGAATGATGGTTGACTGCTTTGGTTTGACATGATACAAAAAGTTATTAGTTCATAGAAAAGCTAAGCATAATCGAAGAAATTTGAAGGTTTAAAATAAAACATCATTCAAGAACATATTTGAAGAAAAAATTCAGGTGGAAACGGAGTTGGAAAGCCTGAATCATAAAGTAACTAGGTATGGGATGACAAACACAGAATACATGGAAGAAAAAAGTTGATGGTATAGCACATTAAAATTCTTGCCTAGGAAGATATTTACTGGAAAATAAAATCAATAGAATTGTGGTTGTCTAAAGGTGATACGAACAACAGCTTCTTCCATAACACAAAGAAGGCTATGTGCATCAAGGATCGTATAGAGAGAATACAAAATTGCAACATGAATTTATTGGAAAGATATGATGCGGTAAAAGAAGAAGGTGTCAGTTTATTTAAATGGTTGCTTGCACCTGCTGATGAAGCTGATCGAATCAAAGTTGTTGAAGCGGTGAAAGTAATACCAAGGCTTGTAACACAGGAAAACGATAATTTTTTTATGATGCCTTTCAACAAGGAGGAAATAAAGCATGCAACCTTCAAATTGCATCTAGATAAGTCACCTGGTCTGGATGGTTTTCTGTCTATTGTCTATCAGTGATGATGGAATTTTATTAGGGATGATGTATGCGAGATTGCGGAGGATTTGAGAAAGAAAAGAAGATTTATAAATAAGTTGAACAACATGCTAATTGAGCTAGTTCTTAAGAAAGATACCATTACTTCATTGATTTTAGGCGAATATTAATATCTAATACAATAGACAAGATAATAGAAAAAACAATGGTGAGCAGACTGAAATAGATACTTTCTAGCATAATATTTCATGAAGAGAGTGGTTTCACTCCAGGGTGGGAAATAATTAAAGGCATGATATATGAAAATGAGGTAATTCATTTGATTGAGTCAAAGTGTTATACTCAAGCTCGACATTGGTAAAGGCCTATGATAGGGGTAATTGGCATTTCTTAATGAAAATTTTGGAAACGTTTGTCTTTGATGATTATTCGCTAGAATGGGTTTACGGATGTATATCTACAGCAAGATACTCAGTGCTGGTCAATAGTACCCCATGTGGCTTCTTCGAAAGCTCATGTAATAATGGATGAGACTTTAGGCTGGATGGTGAAGAGGAGGCGCTTTGAAGGAATATGGTGTGGTGTCAATGTTGCTAGAGATGTGGACTGACTTACTAGCAATTTGTAGATGATACAGTGTCGTATTGGGAGGCCTACATGAACAAGGCAAGGGCTACAAAAGAGGTAATCGATTTATATTCAGAAATATCAGGATAAATAATCAATATGGACAAATGCATAGCTTTCTTCTTTAACACAAACACACATTTACAAAGAACAGTTTTCTTTCTTTAACACAAACAGACATTTACAAAGAAGGTGTAGTCTATTTTTTCTTTTTTTCCCAAAATAGCCTTTAATTCGATAACCTGTTTTTTTGAGGCATATATCCAAGAATCAATCTAAATGGTGTACTCACTGGAAAAATGCTTTACTAAAAGCTTGTATGAGACTTGTAAGGTATGTGACTTGTGAATCTTATGTGACAATCACTATGATAATCCATATAATTCTTGTGTATGGACGTGAAGTAGTGTAGGCATTTTGAATATGTTTAGGCATTTTGAATGTGCTTAATGGTTTCAAAACTATATATACAATGCTGGTAAGAATAGATTCATTAGACCTTTGATAGAGTGGTTTCCATCAAGTGATCATAGATAAATGCCATTAATCCTTAATGGGGATCATAAACCCTATCTAGGTTTTGGGTAAATAAGTAGGATTTGAAGCTAGTGTATTAACCCCTTTAACCAAGCTGACTGTAAATTTACTTATTTCAAAAGAGGTAAGGTCAGTGAGATGGTAGTCAACAAGGTCTTTAAGATTCATAAATATTAGACAAGATCAAGAAACCATGTTGAAGGGCATATGTGCATAAATTGTATAGGTCCTCAAGGGATGACTGGAATTATACAAAGGCAATTACAAAATCAAGTTACAATCACCTAATGTTTTAATCCTCGTGGTCTTCTTCAGGAGCATATGCCAAACATCATGTTATTCATAATATGAAAATTCTAGATCATTGCATAGATGATTCATTGGAGAAATACTGAGGAATTTTTCTACTATGGGATTAGCAAAGCCCGTTACCAGTTATGTCAGTGGCTCAACTCTAAAATAATTTAGATCTATAGGACTTGTACAAAGACTAGTAGATATATCTTTGACTCCCACAAAGGGGAATGCTATGCATTAGTATAAACGTTATTTGTGTGAATCAAACCAGTAGCCTTCAATTATAGTTTTACATAAGAAATGCAAAAAGATTGCACTAGTACTTATTCTATGACATGCAAAGATTATTCAAGCTAGAGGAGATATCCCCTCTATAAGAGATGCTAAGATTGCATGGGAAGTTGCGAAAACTATCTGATAGATTATATTAACAAATTTAATGAAAGAAATAAGTGAGAAATCTTGGGAAAAAATTGATAACAATAAAAGACTTGGCAATAATATTGAATATTCAAGCATAATTTTCAAGGGATAGTACCACTACAAAAGATAATTCAAAGACTTAGCAAGTGTCAGACCCACTAACCAAAGGGCTTGTCAAAATGAAAGTGGCAATGCTCGTAACGGATAGTCATAACTTCGTGATTGTGATGAAGGATAAAGGATAGTCCACATTTCTACAATGGTCGACAAAAATGATGTAAGCATATTACAAAGAAGTCTAAGAGATAAAACCCTTAGAAGGATGAATACAAGGTATTCATGACTACTATATTAAAGAGTGGGCCTATATTGAGTAGCAAAAGGCCTAATGTGACAATCAACTATGGCAGTGATAGAAGGATAGAGATAGTTGGAAAAAATCAAGTAAGAGAAGGTCAAATTTTAAATAGAAAGGTATTTTCCTAACAAGTAGTATTAAAGTCCCTGATTAGGAAAGCTAATTAAGTGACAAAGTGGCATACATTGCTAAGATCCTTTAAACTATCAAAAGATACTAAGTAGTTTGTGCATGGAAAAATGTAATCTATTATGATGAGAAAATTCTATGAAAACCTCCTAAATTTTCCAAGGTAACGAATATTATTTTCTAGGGATTCATGATAATAATATTGTTTAGTTTAAAAATGGATGCTTTATAGTTTAAGACATAGAACATCACTTTTCTCTAGTTAACATTCAAGGATGCCCTAGATATCTCACCCCAAGAGTGGAATAGAGACAAGAGATTTGCTAAGGGACTATCCTAGGGGATGAAAGTAGAGTACTAAGGGGTTCACCACCAAGTTTAAACTAGGAAAAGACAATGAAATTCAAGATGAAATGCAAAACCCTAATTGAATGCAAACTTGAACTAAATGACTTAAAAAAACATATAGAATAGAATAACAAGCTATGAAATGAAATTTGTGCACCTGAGAATCTAAAGATGACTAGAAGGAGCTCTGAAATGCTAAAAATATAAACTTTTTGACCTAGTGGGACTCATTTTCCATTCTAGGAAAATTAGTCCTATTTCTGGATTTTTGCACAAGAGAAAGTTTCAAGAAAAAGGGTATCTAAATCTATAAAGGTCTCTAAAAAAAACCTACAAGAGGACTCATTCGCCACTTGTGGAAAATGAGTGCAATTTGGATTTTCTCGGACTTCAAATTTTTAGATTTGCACCTCCTAGTTTGCTCAATCTACTTCTCCAGGTTTCTCGATCTGAAACCTTGATTTTGGGGCTATAGATGAACTTTTATTGATGATTATGACCTTGCAAATGGGGAGACAACTTTAACAAACTTGTAAACTAATATTCAATGATCTTTAAGTCTTCAAAGTAGCTAGATCTATAATCACACAAAGAGAGAGAGAGAGAGAGAGAGAGAGAGAGAGAGAGAGAGAGAGAGAGAGAGAGAATGTGTTGATTGCTAGGGAATAGGGGTTTACCTTCGTGAAACCCTTTTTAGGTAATTAAACCAAATGATGAAAAAATGAAAGGACATGAAACATAGGATATGAAACATGAAAAATGTTATGTTGAACAATGTCTTGTAAATTATGTCCTATAAATATGTAACTCAACATGAAATGGCAATGAAGGATGTAGATCTTGATCTTGAAAAGAGGTGTAAAAAAATGCTTAAACTTGGATCTTCAACGCTACATCAAAAAACTAGATCAATAACATGCTTGATACTTGAGATTCTTGACATGATAATGGATCTTGAATTCTTGCAATAATTTATGAAAATTTTTCCCTTGAATGCCTTAGAAATGATCTTGAATGCTATCTTGATAAACTTGTGAAGACTTGGAATGCTTAACTCTTGAATGCTTGACTTGATAATATGAATGTATGATGAAATAATGATTTAAAATATTGTTTATATAGATAATGCACTAAAATGACCATTTATTAGATCCGCAAGGCTGACATAGAAGAAATTTGAACTTAAAACCTAGTTCTTCCCACCCAAACCTTGAAAATAGCTCAAATGGGACTCATTCACCAAGTTGGGTGAATGAGTCACACTTGGATGGGACTCATTCACCCAAAGTTGTGAATGCATCCCACAGGGGGATATTTTGCCAGCTAGAGTGTTGAGGAGTGTGTAAATTAAGTTTATATGTTGATATTATCAGGTTTTTGATTGAAATATGCCTTAGGATGCATAATATGGGGTTATCGAGGCCTATTAATGATGATATTCAGGTTATAAATACAATAGGGTCCAAAATTCAATGTGAAAGTGTAAATAAATACCTTTTACAACATTAAATTAAGGAAAAACTGGGTCTATTTAGCTTAGATGGTCCCTAAATCCCATGTGAATTTATAAAACACATTACAACACTAGATTATGTCCACTTAATTTACAATCTGCCTAAATTCAATGTGAAGGTGTACATAGATACACTTTACAACATTGAATTAGGGAAAAGTTAAGTTTATTTATCTTAAAAAGGGCCCAAGACCTAATGTGGATGTGTAAAACACCTCACAACACTAGATCAAGGTGACATTAAATCCAATTTATCATTAGTTATTCCTCAATCAAGTGTGAAAATGTAAGTGGTGACACTTTTTGACACTTTGATTATTTCAAAGGAATAGTCATTTGAATGCTATCATATCATGAAAGAAGGAAAACTATCATTTAATGTCGATGCTAAAATCTGCAAGAAGATCAACTCAAATAGTTTCATGTTGTTAGCACGAAAGTTAGTTTAAATAAAGAAAATTTAACATCCTTGTGAAATACTTAATCATGTCCAAATATGCAACTAATGAGCAGAAAAACAAGTTAAAAAGAAGCATATAAGAAGCATAATTAAACCTATATCTCATAGTGGATTGGTGCCACCTTGTTGTGTAGTAAGCAACCCTTTCCCAATCCTTGAACAAGTTGAATGATGTTATGAGTAAGATTAATTCTCAAATGAAGAGAATAACCTTGCATGAAAATGTGGAATGAAGATGAATTTGAGCATAGTAACTTTACTCAAATTTGTGGATGAAATGAAGTATAGTTACTTGCTTGAATTGTGGATATTGAAATGAGGAGAGAAGCCTCCAATTTATAGATTTCCAAAATGGAAGAGAGAATGAAATAGAGGAATGTGGGATCATTCAACATCCAATGGCCAAGTTCCACTTGTCAAGATGTGAATGGCCGAGGAGTGAGCACATTTTGGTCAATGTGCATGATAAATGTAATTAGGTGGAATTTCAAATTTGAGAAATGACATGTGAGAGGAAAAAATGAATGAAATAAATGCCACTTGGCTCAATGCACAAGGACATGTAAGAGGAGTGAATGCCTTGTTGGATGTACAAGTCCATTTGGACTTTTTGAATTCAAATGAGAGAATATTCCCTTTTGATGCTATGTGGGGGGAATAGAGAATTAAATAAATCAAAGTAATTGATTTATTGTGAAAGTTGTATTCTCTAGAGGATTTTAGTGAGAAGGATTAACTTAATCAAGGATTTGATTAATTTAATGAAGAATTAGATGATTTGACAATTTTGACTTAACCAAATGAATTAATTTAAATCAGAATTGAGAAGAAATGATTAACTAAATAAATGGTTTTGATTTATTTAACCAAAGAGGAATATGTTAGATTAAATCAAATAAGGTTTAATTTATTTTATTTAATAAGAGGACTTTAGAGACTTTAATCAAATAAAATGATTTATTTAATTAAACATAAAGATAAGGTTAATTAAATTAACTGACTAATTTAATCATTGGAGGAGGAAGACTTACTTTAATGAATAATGATTCATTAAATTAAGATATAGAATATGATGAAATGTTGAGAGTATGATTCAGGAAAAAATGTTGTTAGTAAATGGGATGAAGTGTGCCAAAATTAAATTGTACATTTTCCATGTCTACACATAAGACTATCATAAGAAAGTCAATAATGGTAGCCCTCTCAAGGAAAGATAGTATGACAATAAGGATGAACACAACTACAAAGGAAATTTGAAAACTTGATAATAGTGGCAAATGAAAGTCAAAAGGGTGCAAAGATAAGAGGAAAATGAGCTATGTCACAATGAAGTCAACAATGTAATAAATATATTGTAAAATATTTTTTAAAAGGCATGTTATCTTAGAAATATAAAAAAATTGTGAAGGTCCATTTACCTATAAGTAACATTACCAAGATATATTGTGAGAAAACTAGGCAATTTAGTAGGAAAGAAGATTAATGGAAATATAGTTGTAGGTTTTTTATGGTGTTGGTGTTGCTGACTATTGAAGAGAGTCAAACATGGATAAGGAAACCACCTTGAAGAATTCAAAATGGAATGTTAGAAATTACAGTTTGTTAATAGTTCTCATGATAGTGGTAGCAAAATAAGATGAGATAGTCATAGGTATTAGTTCATAGTCATGGTTGCATATATTGAAATAATGTTGAAGACTTCAAAAGCTTGTAGATTTAGTAACACAAAAGAGGAAAATCCATCAAGAATCCACCTAGTCTCCTTTTTGATGATATCATGGTTCCTATATAAAGAAAAACATAGAGGAAACAATATACAAATCAAAAAGGGAAATATGCAAGCTAGAATCACAAGATATAGTGCCAAGTGGTAGAAAAATTCCCTTAAAGATCTCCCATGCCCCTTGTTGGAAATATGGAGCTTTGCAACATGAGCATGAAGTATATAGATGGATTTTCCTATTTGTTCGTATGTTGTCATTTATGTCAACATGGTGACAATTGTACAATAATCTTACTTGGTATACCAGAAGCTAATCTTTACCAGAATTTCTCTTTACTAATGAACCAGTGCATTGGTTTTTGAGTCCAGAATCTACTGCAAGAAAAGATGACTCTAATCTCTTAACCATTTTATATGTGTCATCCATAAAACTATATCAAGGACCTTGAGAATTTTTATGATGTGATTAGAATGTTATCATTGACAAAGTTTAACTCTATACCCTACAATTGTTTCTCTACTCATTATATCAATGTGGGAAACTCTGCATTTTCTTAAGAAGAATATTCTAATGTTGCAGTTATAATCGTAGTCTCTTTGACATGTTAGTGAGATGATAAATTGATGTAATATTGGATCTGGAAGGTGTTTTCTTTGAGAAGTATATGGTGGTTTGGAGTTTCTATGTTTAGGTCCTAGTCCTAGCTGACGTAACATATGACATGTAGTAAAAAGATCAAATATACTTTGATGATGTTTTATATAGATCTACATCGATTTGATATGTTGCACTACATGGATAAAAATGTTCTAAATATTATATGGTGTTAATGAGAGAATTTTTGATTATTTTTCTTTCACATAATTAGGTCGACCTAATTGGTGAATGGTATATACTTACATATATACGTAAGACTTTTTGAAGAAGAAAAATGAGAGTGTGTGGAGTAGGGGAGAATGAAGTGAATGGTATGTGAAGAGTATGGGAAGGAGAAAGAAGAGAGGTATGGTGAAGTGTGAAGATAATTGAGGATTGTTTGAATATGCGATCCTAAATGATTTATCAGTTGAGGATAAGAAAAAAATTGTTGAGCGACTACTGTGCAAAGAAGTACTTCTTATTCAAAGCTTCATTAGAACTGAACCCTACACATAGAAGGTGTATTCCATTAGTTCATACATTTGGCAGTGAGCCACAACTTTTGTAACTTGGTGGTTAGCCATTATTTGTACTTAGGCTATGAGAATTTCAAGGATAGTTAGTCTTGGTAGTGAACCTTGTAATATATTGTATGTACACATAATATATTTGAAAGGAAGAAAATGGTTTTGGGATCTCTCTCTAGGGTTTAGGACCTATACAAAACAATTTTCACTCACTTTCAATCAAGAACAAACCCTTGAGATCTATTTGTAAAGGAGAAAGAGATCTTGAAAGAGAGCTTATCCTAGGAGATGAATATGATCTAATGAGAGGTTGACCATCAAGTTTAGACATGGAAAAGATAATGAAATGCTAGATAAAATGTAAGATCCTAATTGAATGCAAACTAAGACTAAATGACCTATGAAAGTGAACAAAACAACACAAAAAAATAGAAAAAATAATGTGTGCACCTAGAAATCCAGAGAAGATTGAATGAAGGTCTGAATTACTAGAAAATTTACCTTTACTATTGACTAGGACTCATTCACCAAGCTACGCGAGTTACTCCTATTTTTGGAAAACTGTGCAAGAATAGGAATTTTCCAAAAGGGTGTCCAGGTCTACAAAAACTTGAAAACTGACTGGAACTGGGACTCGTTTACCATAAGTGGAAAATTATTCTAGTTGAGCTTTTCTAGAACTTTGAAAGCTGGTCATGCTCTTCTCTATCTACTAAATCCTTCTCAATTGGTTTCCAGATCTAAAACTACAATTTTCCACCTATAGGTCTTATCCAATCTTCTCCAAGACTTTATGAAAACTTTGACAACTTAGGGTTTTTGGAAAATTTTCTCCAATCTTTCTCCTTAGGAGATTTGTAGCCTAGACCTACAAATCAAATAGAAAGGAGAGGGAAAAATGTTGTTGGGTTAGTGGATAGGGGTTTTCCTTGGTCAAACCCCTTGTTGGTAATTAAACCTTGAAATGAAAGAAATAAGAATGGAGAATGATGAATGAACAAAAGATAATGTTGCAACTCACCAAACTCCTCAATAAAGTGCTACAAGTGGCTGCAATGGATGTGATTCTTGATCTTTTCTTTAATTTTGTTGATCTTGAGTTGAACACTTGCTTGAATCATAAACCCTACATCACAATTGTTAGCACAATAATAAACATTACATATGAAGTCCTTGAAATGATGATTGATTCTTAAAGAATTCTCTTGAATGCACTTGAATGCTCTTATGAACTCGATTTTTCTATTAGGAATGAATACTTGAATGCTTGGGATGTTAGGATGAAGATGAGAGAAAGAGCCTTGTATTTATATGCAATTATGCAAGAATTCTTGAAATTACAACACTACAAACCGACATCAGATCTAGGAGAATAAAATCCCGCCAAGAATTAGAATTAATTTTGTTTTTGGGCACATGGAACTCATTCACCCAAGATAAAAAATGAGCCCCATCAGACATAATGTATGAGACCAAAAACCAAAAGTGCCTAGAAATATGTGAAAACATGTTTAGGTCTAAAAGATCTAGGTGGGACCCATTCGCACAAGGTGGCGAATGAGTCCCAAATCTTGAAATCTAGGCCACACAAGCTAGAAACACCTGAATTATGATTGGTTAATTATGGGTGTCAGGATTATCCTCGAAAATATGGAATGAATGAGGCTTGTGGATGCAAAATGGGGCTAATTAAAGCATAAGAAAGCCCAATTATTAATGATAAGCCTGGAAAAGTGTGAAAGTTTGTTACAACACTTTAGAACACTCCAAGTACTTAGGAAAGATTAAGATTAATTTTGATTAAAAAGAGGTTTATTAGGTTGACAAGACGTTAGTAAAGTGTGAAAGTGAGTCTCAACACTTCACAACACTTTATCAAGTTACCATGAAATCCATTAGTTCACAAGGGCCCAAGACCTAATGTGAATGTTTTTGATAAAAGGGTAAAACGGGTTTTACAGGGACCCGAAACCACAAAGTTTACAAAATAGAGAAAAGACTGCCAAGGGTCCACCAAAAAATAACAGCTGCCCAAAAAAAACCAGCAACGAGCATGCAAAAAGGACCAGGAGGGTCAGAAAGGAAAGGATAGCAGAAAAAGAAACATAGAATTACTTTAGAGACCTAAGGACAGTCTGTGTCTCTGCCTCCAAAACCTGCATATCAGTAACCCCCTTCTTGAATGTTTGAACCATTTTTAGCATTAAAGGGGCCTTTTGCTTCAAATTGGTGTGGGTTCTTCTAGAAATGCCTCCATCAGTTTCCTAGCTTTTATCTTGAGTGTCTTCTAGATCAACCACCAAGGATCCTTGCTGGGCTTTGTCAAGCTTTTCAGTCATTGCATTGATTATTATTGCATTGTGTCTTGCTATTCGGTTGTTCTATTTATCAATGGTTTTGATGTTAATCCTTAGGCCCTCAACATGATTATCAGTGATCCTGTTACTATGCACCACATCTTTCTTGCTCAACTCCGCCATCTTGACACCCATTTCCTCAATCTTGCTTTGCAGGGCCAAATTTTTAATTTTAAGCTCATTGATTTCAGAGAAGGTCCATTCCAGAAGTTTAGAATGGGACTCAGAGTTGGTTTTAGCCAGGCATAGAAAATCAAGGGAAGGCTCTTTACCAGTGTTAACAGGGGAATTATCGACATTTGTAATGTCCGGAACAGGGCCCACACAGTGCTCAGAAGAGTTGGTATCAGATTCCTCTAACTCAAAGGACTCTTTGGTATAAGACACAAGGCTTTTAGCCTGGGAGGTTTTGCCAGCAGGGTTGAACTTAGGGGGAGGACAGTTGGGCTCAAGCGCAACCCAGATTTTACTCGGAACCCTGGAAGGCCAGCATGCAAACTAGGGGCTTTTGGACCAGGGCTAGGGTTAGGAAAATAATCCGAGCCACTGGGCTCAGTATCATCACTATCAACATCAGGGTTGGCTTCTGAGGTAGCAGGGGCATGCTCATGCAGATATTCAACAATAAGCCTAATTAACCCAGTATAAAGGATAGGAAATCTTTTGGAATTCTTTTTATTGTCCTCCAAACTTTTCTTCAGAGAGCATAAGAGATAATAAGGGATAGAAACCCTTACCTTGTGGTGGAAATGGTTGAGGAGGGTGAAGTGGTACCCGTAGAATTTAGTGAAACACCCATCCACAGTGATATACTCCATGATGGCCCAAAGGACCTTTCTCCAAATAGATTTTATGGAGTCAACATCAAAATAACTATTCACAATCTTGACCAAGTTTTGCTTTTCCTTGTCATTTTTGGGGAATTTGATAACAACTTGATTAGAGTAAGCCCTATCCCTGAAAAACTTCTTCCCATCTGTGGGTAATCCTGTAACTTTGGCAATTAAATCTTCGTTGAGCTCCACATTCCTACCGAACAGAGTCAGGTTGCCGTCATGCCAATTTTTGGCAAAAAGATTCCTAGCCTCTAGATCAGAACCATGAAGCTTCTCCAGAAAAGGGAAGAGACCTCCACTTTTTATCTTGTTCTAAGCCTTAGCATTTTTCATGTGGATTTCATAGCTGTCCGGCTCAGTTCGCTTTTTGTCCCCACCCATCTCAGCTAACACAGTGAGGAAGAAACAAACACAATCCTTTTAAAAATTGGCCTCGCCAAATCTAAGCACCCACAAAGCATGCGGAGTAAACTTGCAAATTACTCCATAGAGCTCGGTCCCATACAATCTAATGATTGTGATGTGATAGATCAAGCCTATTCTCATTAAAGGGATAACACGAAGCCTTACCATGTAGTTTATCATAATTTAATAGGGCATAGACTTTAATATTAAGATTGTTATTATTAAGCCAGGTACACACTTCTTTATTCTTGACTCCTTCATTAGCAAAAAAGTCCGTGACAGCATTGGCTTCTCTATAGGCGTGTGTTATTTTATCTTTTTCAAACTTGTCCAATTTCAATTTAGCTTCATCAATCCGTGATTTGATGGTCCATGAGGTAGGAGACTCACCACGGAGGCAGTCAATTATGTTTTTGGAGTCTCCTTCAATCCATAATTTTTTAATATTGAGACTTTGGGCTAAATTTATAATATGGTAAGCACCAGCCACCTCCGCAAGGTGATTAGTTTGAGAGCCAAGAGGAGAGGTCGTCGCACCCATGAAGTTTCCATAGGAATCCGTTATAACTCCTCAATAGCCCTCCGCCCTTGGATTGCCTTTAGCCGCGCCATCAAAGTTAGCTTTGATCCACCCGTTAGGCGGAAAAGTCCAGCAAACTCCCTCTCTGTCCTTTTTAGCCTTAAAAGTAAAGCTACCCAGAATGGGGATTATGTTCCAATCCTTAGCAACATAAAGATCATAGTTCAAAAACTCAGCATTCAAGATCTTCCTATCCTTCTGAGCCACGGTACTGAAGTTTTCCTTTAGAGATCTAGCTATTTTATCAAAGACATAATCCACTAATTAAATTGTTCCAGCATATAGATCCTTTAGGAAGAAGGTGGGGGTCCTTATTTATGATGGAAGAACAATTGTTATCAAGGTATTTGCTAGCCATAATATCAATCCACTCCCCAGAGGAGGAGAAAATTCTCCAAATTTTCTTGGCCAAGAGGATTATATTAATAGATCTAATTCTTCTTCACCCAAGACCTAATGTGAATGTTTCAATCACATTACAACACTAAATCAAGGAAAATTTAAGCCTTACTCATCAAGGAGGGCCCAAAAAAAGTGTGAAAATGTCTTGACATTTTTCAACACTATAATATTGTGAGATAATCTTCACCGTGTTTTTTACCATTTTGGGTTTTCAATGTAAAAATATTGGTGTTCATGTGTGATGACGGATTGTTTTTTTTCCAAGTTCTTTATTATTGATTCAGTCTGATTTTTCATAATGTTTAAATTGATTTTATTTGAATACTTTTATGGAATACTGATTCCCCCCTCTCAGTATTCCAGATATTCAATAATTGGTATCAAAGCTTGGTTCCTTTGAAGGAGCCTAATATCTTGAGGAAGGTCTTAGAATTTAAATATAATAATTTTTTTCCTCTAGAAGTGCTCTCTGTTGGATATTCAAAATAAATTGAAGATCTAAAGATTAAGTTGAAGGAAGTGAATGATTGTATCAAGAATCTAAGCAGAATATATGAAGAAGCCTATGATGAGTTAAATGGAGAACATGATGATATCAGCAGACTGCTACAACAATTGGAAGAAATAAGAATTGAAGAATGTTAGGAAGTTGAAATTCAAAGGAAGACAAATGAATGTGTCAAGCTCAAACAAGAAATGGAAATCTTGAGATTAAATCTAGAAAAGGTGAAAAGACTTGAGGATAAATTCAAGGCAATCTCTACAATGCTCAATGAGTTGATTATTTGTCAGAGAGCGGAAATGGATAAAAGTGGTTTAGGTTTTGAAGAAGGTTAGAGTACAAAAATGAAGCAACCTCTTGACAAGAAGACATAGTGTAAAGATGGAAAAATCAAGGTCTTATGAATCTATACTAGAAGGACACCTAATGCTCAAAGGTACCTATCTTTTAATGGTAGAATGAATGATGCTTAATCATTTCCCAGTAAATTTTTTAAGTGTAAGAAGATTGGACATAAAGACATGGAATGTAGAAATTAGAAATTGAAGAAGGAATCTTCATAATTTAATGGTTGCTATTATCATTGCCAGTTATTTGGATATAAGGCCAATCAATACTAATATAGACTGAATAAAATAAAGTATGGAAGGAAAAATGTTATTTTCTATGATTGTAGCAAGCCAAAACATGTAACTAGTGAATACAAATTAGAAGGAGAAAATATATCTATTTGAGAAAGAGGCATGAACCAATCATAGATCTGGAAGAAGTAAGAAAAGAAATGAAAATAATTGGGAGAAAGGAAGAAGAATTCAAGCAAGTTGAATCAAAATCATCAATTTTATTGTATCATCCTCTAGTGCAGATACCGTTGCAAGGTGTCTCCTTGGTCTCCTCAGCGTGGGCCAACGCAGCGCCCGGGCATCATGGCATGGTTTAACCACCTCCTATGGATATTGGATCTTGTATAAATCTAGCGGTTGTATCAAGCATTTACAGGTTGATCTTCTGGTTCAATGAAAATCATCTTTGCAACAATTGGTATAAGAGCCAAGGTCACAGGTTTGAACCCCTCGCTTGCATTGGGGGGATTGTTGCAAAGTGTCTCCCTTGGTCTCCTCGGCATGGGCCAATGCGGCGCTCAGACTTCGTGACATGGTTTAACCACCTCTTGTAGATCTTGGATCTTGTATAAATCTAGCGGTTGTATTAGGAATTAACAAGTTGATCTTTTGGTGCAACGACAACTATCTTTGCAACAGATACGACTATCAAATTTAAGTCAAGCAAGGCCTAAGGGGGACCAATTATTAGAAAATTTAATAAACTCCTCATTGATACTTGATATCACATCATGACAAAATTATATTTAATGTGGTAATGAATTCAAAAGGAAATTTTCAATCACATGTGTGAAGAATGAAGTTTGGATAATTTGAAAGGATGGGAGAACTCATGAATTTCAAGGAAATCTACTTGCAAATTGAAGCATTTATTACGGAAGCATTTAGAATAAAGGAAATGAATTCAGAAGTATCAAATAAGTTGCATTCAATATAAGGCATTTTTTAATTTAGAGAAGCACACAAAGGAAGTTTGAAGAAACCAGAGCAATTCATGTTTCACAATTTGGTGAAGAAAAAGGGAATCAAAGTGGAATCAAAGCATACTTTGGAAGCTAGTTATCTAATCCTATTCTTTGTTGGCAATTATAGAGGTATTTCTCTTGAAAAATATTTATTTTATGCAATGTATAATTCAAAGGTTGTGAATATTTATAATAAATTAGAAGTCAAAGTGAGAAGATATTTGAAAAATCTATGAGAAGAATCTATTGGTGCATTCTCTACCATTCCTCCTAGAGTGTTACTCATTGAAGATATCTAGATGCATACATCTATAGTAAGATTGAGGAAATGTCACTAGTTCGGTTAAGTGTGTTATAAAAGGATGAATTGGAAGAAAATCATGATCCATAGAAAATACTAGTTGAAAATAAGTTGGATGCATGGTGAAGGTTTCCATTGTTTGAATTTGACTGGAAATACATTCAAATAATTTTGAGTAGAATTCATGATGGGTCAATATGGATTGATGAAGCACATTTGATTACTAGAGAAGCAATAAGAGATGTAACTAGTTTGTGTTCCTCTACACCAGTTCCCAAATGAAATTATGTGAATGAACAAGAGATAATTGAGATGACTAGCGCGACCCTCGATGGAAAATAACTTGTTTTGAGAACAACTGAAGATCTGGTCATTACGTATATCATAATTATAGTTGGTCACAAGGTTTTCTTACCAAGCAATGACCACATAGTTTCTACTGCTGCTATTTACATTACTATTGATATGGTTCAAAATGGTATGGATTGTGACTTGTGTGAGATACTTTAAATACATCTATTGAATAACTTGAAGGAAATTGGAATGTCCCCATTTTTACCTAATATTGCTTGTGGTTGTTGTATTCCTAAATTTAGTGGAATTGGAGTAACAAGGGAGATAAATAATTAAATTAATTATTTATAAGGTTATTAATCAAATAAATATTATAAAATGACCTCATATTTAATTAATTTAATAAAGTGACTTAAATAAAATATTATATTATAAAGTCACTAAAATAAAATAAAATTAAAGTATATCTTTATCCCACATTGGCAAGGAAAATGTGTAAGCTCTCCCAAAAAAGTATAAAAGTATTTTATGGGCTCACTCTTGGAGATCCAAATTTGATATTGATATTTGATAATTTCATCTTCTAGAGCCAAGGGTTTCTATAGAAAATCAACATTGTCTTTAGGAATGAAAACTCCCATTGATAGCATAACTGAGTAGGTGAAATATCTTTTGAAGGGTTGCATTGAGGAGGTGATACATCAGTCATCTCAGCTCGGAAAAATTAGTGGCCAGGGGCCAATTTTGCATGATACGATTTGGAGGATTTTTGGAGATAGTTTATGCATTGCATCTACATCATTGGAGGGTCCAATTTCATGAATTAATAGTATGGTCTAATATTTAATTACAGTCAATGTTTCAAACATATAGAAGATTAATTTTTTCATATGGGAGCTCCAACCATATTCGATTTTTCTAGAAGTTGAAGGCACTTGGTTCTTGAGGACTAGGAAACTCCATTAGGAGTGCTTAAAGGCTACCAATCAATTTATATTAGCATTCATTTCTCATATTAGGGGTGACTGGTCTTGGAGCTTTGACTTCTTCCAAGAAGGCATTAGAAAAAATATAAATAAATTTAAGAGGCTCCGTTTTTGGTCCAGAAGGCTAGGTGTTCCCTTGATGGGAGAAAATTCATTGAGCATAAAGGGAAATCAAATGATTTGTTGAGTCAACCATCCATTTTCAAAAAAATAGGGCAGAAACTTGAGGAATTTGTCTTGGCTTGTGGGAGGTCCATTTTGAGTGGTTATTGATTGCTACTTCATCTACAATCAATGACACTTCTTTGGCCAGGTTTCTGTGTTTTTATTGGCTTTTATCTTTACATATTGAATAGTTTTTATTTTCTACTATAGATGCACGTTATTATCAACATTGTTATAAATTGGAAAAATTTGTATTGCTAAGAGTCTTGGCTACTTTGTATGAGAATTTCATTGAACAATTCATTTCAATCAAGTAGATATAAGTTGCTAGTTATATATTATTGTCATTTATTATTTTATTAGAATTCATACTTATCTCATATTACTTTCTATGCCAATTGGCTATAGGTGCACATTTATCTTGTAGGATTCATATGGATGCATTTTAAAATTCAATTAAAGGTTAAATTTGTAATTAGTCCTATGCTTATATATCATAGAAGTCATTTGCAAGAATTCCAAACATATCTAAAGTAATTTCAACTAGCATAAACAAACTGAAACTCAGAAACAACAAGTGGAGAGATTGCAAGTGAAGTGTTTGAAAAAATCCCTCGAGACAAACTTAGACCAGATTGTGTAAGGAATTTATATAGTGGTTTAAGAAGTGTAAACATTGAAATTTTGGTCTATACCCTCTCCTTTAGGTGAGAAATCCTAAAGTGTTAGAAGGTATTAGTAACCAAGATATTTTTTTTGTATTTTGGTAACCCTTATAATATTCCTTGAGAGAAAAAATATAGATCAAAAGTAACAAGGGGAATTAGAGTGGTATCAAAGCTTTGATCTTGCCATCTTGGAGGGTTAAAGTTCACATGAGAGGTCATCATAGATACTACACTCATAGAAGAGAGGAGCAAGAATATAAATGGCAAGAGGATAATCTATTTGAAGATACACCTTTAGAAGAAATGGGAGATAGGGAAGAAGATGGTCCACCAAAAAATGGGAGAAACATTGAAGAGGTTCAAAATGAATCACAGAATGGTAAGGGAAAGGAATAAGCTAGAGTTGACAGTCCTGAATCAAAATTTAGAAGAACTGATAATTTGATGGATATGATGTCTAAAATTTTGGGTACTATGAGATAAGCTATTCCTCAACAACAAATAATTTAGATAGGTCAGCCTAGTGGTACTTCAAGGACAAAGCAACCATCAGTCCAAAAAAATGTGTCATCCAGTATGTCAGAACATAGGCCTAGACAACCTACTTCCATTAGTAGGGAGACCCCTCCAGTCCACAAGATAGAACAATAAGTTCCTCAACCTAAGTTTCAGGCACCCAATGGAATGTCAACAACATATGTGACCATACACTATGCTGAGTATATGACACTTGCTCCTAAGATTTGATAGGTCTTATCATTACATGAGTTGTTGGATGTTAAGAAACCAAGAGGAGGAGGTAGGATTTAGCATAGAGCACCCCAACCATAGCCACCACAACAAAATAGAGACCTTTGACATGTCGTAAGAAATATCACATTTCCCCATTTTGATGGAACTAATAGATGCATAGCTAGTTCATGGGTTCAAAATCTAGATAACTATCTATCCTTGAGGCCTATGCAAGAGGATGAGGCTATCAAGTTTGCTACTTTTCATCTTGATGGCATAGCACATGATTGTTGGTATCATGGGATGTACACCTTGCAACACCATTTGATTACCACTTATCAGGAGTTCACCGATAGGATCATTGAGTGTTTTGATAAGAAGGATCCAAAAATTTACTTTCAGGAGCTTGCTCAGCCTAGGGAAGGTGGCAGTTTGGAGTCATACATTAATGAATTTTAGAGACCATCATGGTGACAAAGATTTCAGAGAGAAGACTTGTCATATTGTTCATAGAAGGTCTACATGAGATTATGGAAGGTTGAATTAAGGCCTTTGATCCCCCTTATCTCCAGAAGGTGATGAAGAAGGCTAGGAGCATGGAGTTCATAGCCCCAAAAAGAAAGAGTTCATAGAAGTTGGTCTCTTCTACTAGAAATGAGAGCCCTCAAACACTTGTTGATAAGAAAAATAAATCAACACCCATGATTGATGAGGAGACACAAGAAGTTTTGAGGAAGAATAAATTGTCATACTAGTGTAAGGAACCTTATCACAAGGATCACAATTGCCTATTGAGACCTAAGAGCAAGGAAAATCATTTTATGTGGGAATATTATGAGGACTCTGATTTTGATGATGTGGTTTAGTAGGTTGCTTCAGGAGTTGATCAGGATGAGAAGGAATCTTCTCCCTTGGCATTTCTTGCCAATGTTTAGGAAGATAAAACATTTAAATTCAGAGGGACAGTTCATGTCTAGTGTTGCATTACTATGCTAGACACTGGTGCAACACATAACTTTATTGATGAGGGTTTTGTAGCTAGGTGCAGACTTTAGGCAGAGGATTTTGATGGATTCACAGTTTGAGTTGTTGGTGGATATACCCTTCCATGCACTATATGGATTACTATTCTCACTTTGATGTTCAATAGTTATGAGTTACATTTTGAATTCTATGTGGTCAACATGGGTGAGATGGATATAGTTTTCAGCATGAAATGGCTCCAGGACATGGGAATATTTACCCTTAATGTACCTAAGATGGACATGTCATTTGAGATTGATGGCAGGAAACATGTGTTGAGGGGAATTACAAATGGGGGCTTTCATTCTATCTCTTTTTGTAGAGGGTTGGACGGGAAGAGAGAAGAGAAGGTGATTCAGGAAGAGCATAAGATGATCTTGAATCCATTATTCGAGGTTGATGATACTTGGTCATATGACAATACACTCTATGATTTGGATGTTGATCACTCACTTGATTCTAGTCCCAAGATGAGTATTGGTTATATCATTTATAATCCTTCCAGTGCATCGGGATTGCAAAGAAGACTTGCTGTAGAGTTTCATGAGGAGTACGTAGTGAGGAGTGCATATTATTTCACATTTGATCCTCATTTACATGATTTATTTAAGATGCACAACTCAATGGTGCATGTGTTGAACAGTTTGCCTTGCGCAAATATTAAAAGAAAATATGGTCAATTTTTTGAGATACTTCCTTTTAGGATTCATACTCCTATAACACTTGGTGGTGAGATTGAATTGATTTAGCTGGTTCAGTTAGTGATGTTGGTAGTGTTATAGGAGTTCTTTGGTGATATCATGAATGTTATGCAGACCTTCTCATGGGATCCTAGTGGGGGAGAGTTTTCTTGTAGTTGTGCATTGCTTGGGGACAAGCAAATTTAGGGACGGCGGATAGCAATGTCCCCATTTTTTCCTGATATTGCTTGTGGTTGTTGGATTCATGGATTTAGTGGAATTGGAGTAACAAGGGAGATAAATAATTAAATTTATTATTTATAAGGTTATTAATCAAATAAATATTATAAAATGACCTAATATTTAATTAATTTAATAAAGTGACTTAAATAAAATATTATTTTATAAAGTCACTAAAATAAAATAAAATTAAAGTATATCTTTAACCCACATTGGCAAGGAAAATGTGTGAGCTCTCCAAAGAAATTATAAAAGGATTCCACGGGCTCATTCTTGGAGATCTAGATTTGATATTGATATTTGATAATTTCATCTTTTGGAGCCAAGGGTTTATATAGAAAAACAACATTGCCTTTGGGAATGCAAACTCCCATTTATAGCATAACTGAGGAGGTAAAATATCTTCTGAAGGGTTGCATTGAGGAGGTGATACATCAGTCATCTCAGCTGGGAAACATTAGTGGAAAAGAGCCAATTTTACATGATACGATTTGGAGGATTGTTGGAGATAGTTTATGCATTGCATCTACATCATTGGAGGGTCGAATTTCATTAGTTAATAGTGTGGTCTAATATTTTATTACAGTCAGTATTGCCAGCATATAGAATATTTTGCATATGGGAGCTCCAACCATATTCGATTTTGCTAAAAGATGAAGGTGCTTGGTTCTTGGGGACTAGGTGACTCCATTAGGAACATTTCAAATGAGGATGAACAAAAGAATTAGGATTCCAAAAACTGTGACTGAGAGGTACTCTAGAAATATTAATTTCCTAGTTTCTACAGATTTCTATTATATGCAAGCAATTGATTATAGACTGGTGTGGATATCTAAACTAAATTATGAAGTGAAAAAGGATAAGATTGATCATTATGCAAAAATTCTTCTAGAGAGCCCCAAGAATCCCAATGAAGAAGAATCCTTCGGCAGTGCAACGAAAACATGAAAGAAAAGAAAAAGTGTTGTTATCAAACATGAAGTAATGAAATGAAGTGAGTCTGAAAGATTTCAACATGACCATGAAAGTATAAATATTCAAGGATCCTTAAAATATTTGTAGAAGGTATTTCCCAATGGTAACTTTGATTCATCTTTGTTAGTTGTGAAAAATCTTAGAAGGATGATTAATTATTTGAAAGCATATATCTCCAGACTAGAAGTGCAAGTTGTAATTAGGTCTGTAGGAGAAAATTTAGAAGATATCAAGAATAAATGTGAAAATGAACATTCACAGAATGGTGAAGGAATTGGAGAGTGTACAAGTTTGTGAGAAAGAGGCTCAAAAAATTATTTCTTAATATTGTTTGAATTGGTTAGGCAGTACACTGAATGTAAGAGATGAGATAAGGAAGAGTGAAACTTAGATGAGTACTCAAGCATATATGTACAAATTGGTAGATGATAGAGATATTCAGAGATGGTCCTACATTGTGTAGCTTCAGGAAAAAATATTTTCTCTATAGGATCAAAGAATAGAAGTAAGTAAGAATTTTGTGGCACTCAGAGATATGGTAAAACTCAGGCACATTCTTATATCTAGTTCTCTTGATAGTATTGGTAATCAATCAGAGATTCATCTTAGTCCCAATACTTTAGAAGATGGTATAGATTCTTTGAATAAGCTTGAAATATTACTCAAGACTCTTGTAAAGGTCAGGGTATGTGCAGGATCATGATGGGCCAAAAAGTTGCGATATGTAAGTGATATGATGGCCCATGTGGCTGATGACTTTTTTTTACCCAAAATTGGTGAAACGAAAAGGGTTTTTAAAGGAGATTTTCAACTTTTCGCCAATATAAATTATGCTTTACTTTGAATTAAATAAATAATAATTATTTATTTTCTATTTGAATTATGATTAATGTCCTAATTGATGGGTTGATTGAAAAACATCTATAGCTTTCAAACAGTATCACATTTTTTGAATTCAAAACATGCATAACATTCTATGTTTTTCACACTATAGGATTAAAAAAAAAGAATTTCGTGAAGTTTTGACCATGTTAAGGTGGTCAAACATATGATTTTTTATATTTTTTTAACAGTTGTAATAAAATAATAATAATTATATATTTACTTAGAAAAAAATTACAAAAAAATATGCATCACATCGAGACATGAGTCCTCTACTTATATCTAGAATCTAATGAAAAAAATATTATCTTTTTATTGTGGTTAGGGTGGTCAGACAGACACCTACTTTTTATTTTTCCTTGAAATTTAAGTACTATTGCATTGAAAATTTAAATTTTTACTAAATAGATTTAGAGAAAAAAATAAACCTAGTAATTTAGAAACTAAATTAAATTTTCTATAGATTTTATTCTTACATATTTCTGAAATAATATAGATAACTTATTCAATTTTTTACGTCAAGTTGCCTAACTCTGATTTTCTAAATTTTCATCACCACTTAAGGGCCTATTTTTTTCATGATGATCTTACACATACCCATCAAAGAGGGATGGGAAGAAGGGAAAGCTTCATGGATAGATACCCTGAAGAATTTCAAAGGTTCCTCTTCTTTAGGTTAATGAGATTCTTTTTATTCATATCCTTTTTGGTTAATCTTTGATGAATATACATATATACCAGACCCCATCCTTTGCCATTGATGTCAAAGAGGGAGAGATATATAGATGGAGGAAAAACTTTTTTGAGAAGAATTGTTTTGAAAGGGGGAGTACTCGGTTGCCTTATATCAAAAATATGTCTTTTTCTATACATGTTACCATCAATGCCAAAGGTGGAGATTGTTGAAAATATGGAGGCTTGCAACATGAGCATGAAGTATATAGATGGATTGATCTGGTTGTTCTTATGTTGTCATTGATGTCAACATGGTGATAACTATACATGAATATTACTTGGTATAGCGAAAGCTAATCTCTACCAGAAGTGTTCTTTACTAATGAACCAATGCATTGGTTTTTGAGTTTTGAATTCATCACAAGAAAATATATGACTCTAATCTCTTAGCAATGTTATTATGTCTCATTCAAATAGCTATATCAAATATCTTGAGAAGTTTTGTGTTGTGAGCATAAAGTAATTAGTGACAGAGTTCAGCTATGTATTCTACAGTTATTTCTCTGCTAAACATATCAGTGTGGGAGACTTTGCATTTTATTCAGAAGAATATTTTAATGTTTTGGTTCTAATGGTAGTCTCTTTGATGTTAGTGAGAAGATAAATTGATATAATATTGAATCTAGAAGGTGTTTGTTTTGAGAAGTGTATGGTGGTTTAGAGTCTATGTGTTTAGGTCTTAGTCCTAGCTGAACTAACATAGGACATGCATTAAGAAGATCAAACATACTTTGCAGATGTTTTCTTTAGATATACACTGACTTGATGTTGCACTGCATGGGTAAAAATGTTCTAAATATTTCTTATATGCTGCTGATAAGAGAGCTTTTGATTAATTTTCTTTCATCTAATTAGGCCGACCTATTTGATGAATGAGATATAATTGTATATATATGTAAGAATCTTTGAAGAAGAAAAGTGAAAGTATGTGGAGTAGGGGACAATGAAATGAATTTTATGTGAAGAGTATGGGAAGGAGAGAGAAGAGAGGTAGGGCGAAGTGTGAAGAGAATTGAGGATTGCTTGAATATGAGATCCTAAATGATTTATCAGTTGAGGATTATAACAAAGTTGTTGAGAGACTAATGTATGAAGTAGCACTTCTTATTCAGAGATTCATTGGAACTGAACCATACACATAGAAGGTGTATTCCATGAGTTCATACTTTTGGCAATGAGAAACAACTTTTGTATCTTAGCGGTTAGCCATCTTTTGTATTCAGGTTGTGAGTCATTCAAGGATAGTGAGTTCTCGCAGTGAGCCCTATAATATCTTGTATCTAGATATAATATATTATGACCTAATCCTCACCATGTATTTTTTTGTTTCCATGTTATCACTTGTTGATTTAGTCAGATTTGTGATATTGTTTAAATGGATTTATTTGAATGATTTTATGGAATACTGATTGCCCCCACTCTTAATTTTTTGGATGTTCAACACCCATAGGACATTTATTCACTTCCAAACCTCTTTTCACATGCCCTATAAACATGTTTGAGGGAAGTTGCAACTGTCAGGAGTTAAATGAGTAATCTTAACTTCTTTCCAAGAAAATAGTGAGTAGTTTGAAGATATTTGAGGGTAGTTTGATAGAATATAGAGGTTATAGATATATAGGAGGCAATTTTACTAGTCATCCTTATCCCCAAGCATCGAGGAGTGTTATGAGTTGGAAGAGGTCAAAGCATAATTTTTGGGAAACCTTCAAGGAGAAAAATAAGTAGTCAACTCAACTAGGCATCAAAAGACGTCTGACTTGTTTGGAATATGTCATTTTCTCCAAAAAACCATGTTGCTAGATTTAGAATAGAAGGTCAACTCATTATAAGACCCATAGGAAATTTTTAGAGGGAGTTGCTGCAATTGTTTACTAAGATTTATAATTGGAAAAGTTCTCTTTTTGGTTAGATATTATATGGTAACTCAAAACCAATCATATGGTGACCATAAATCAAATTTAATTTTCATCTTTTCAAGAAATTGCACACAAAATTTTAGACTATGTACTATTCTTATAGTATCTTTCATCAATAAAATTTAATATTTTATCTCTCAAAATCTTTGTCCTTTGTGGGTAGTATGATGATAGATGTATGTTATCTATTATTTTCATGAAAACCTCAAAAAAATGTGTGAATTGAAAACCTTTGAACAAGAAAAAGCATATATTCATGCAGGTTGTTAGCTATGTAATGAATATGAATAGTCATTAGTTCTATGAAAACTACAATTTTCCTTCTCAAAACTCTTTAAAACTCAAACCTTTTTGAAAAATAGTGATGTATGATCTTGTGAAATGCTTAGGTTGTGTAAATATTTTGTTGTTATTGAAATAATTTTATATCAAATAGTAACATGAATCTGAAAATCATTGTGGTGCATCACCTCATTAGGAAATAATCTCACCTTTACTTGATTCTTTCACTCTTTTCTTTAGTAGGAACATCAATAGTTTAGTTTGAGATTGGGTGAATACCAAGGGAATCAACCTTCTCTAGAGATTTAATCAAGGTATTGGCAACCCACAAGCCTTGGAGTGTTTCCATATTTCATTGGATAGTTGAGCTAAGTGCTTAGTAAGGGCATAAATCTACTTGAAAATGCAAGGATTACCTATTTATTTAGCATCAACATTGGGAGGTACCAAGAAAATATCTTTTAGTACCAATATTTAATGTCGTAATCAAAATGGATCTATAGTAACCTAAATTGGAGGTCTATCATAATAAATCTCAAAGCTGGAAGGGAAAATGGCTCACTCTTCCTAGGAGAATAATTATGATAAAATTAGTTCTCCTTGCAACACCAATCTACACAATGTCATGTATATGCCTAACCCAAAAAGGCAAAAACAACTTCAATAAAACCATGAAGAAATTCTTGTGGGAAAGCTATACTGAAATTAAAATACTTCCCATCATCAACTAAGATTTGGTCAGGGAATTAAAAAAAATGGTGGAGATGTGATGGAGGACTTGGATGCACAAAACTATGCACTCCGAGCCAAGTTAGTTTGGAAAATATACACTAATATTTAATCCTTGTGTAAAATTCTCCACAAAAAAGTATTTAGATAGGAAAGAACCCAACATAATTCTAACAATTGTCAACTCCATATTTGGTTCACCTATATGGAGCTTTATTTGGGATAGTCGATCAATGATTACTGACCATATCATCTAGCAAGTAAATGATGATAAAAATACAAAATTCTGGTAGGAATCTTGGAATGAGTACCATCTAATGGTGGAGTTGAAGGCCTTAGGAAAATATGCACAACATATGAATGAGTGGGGAGGAAATTGTGTCAGAGACTATATCATTTTTCTTGATGTGGATGGAGATTTTGAATGGAATTGGAAACTGCTAGATGATGTCAGATTAATTAGTAGGATGAGACGGATATTAAAAGAAGAGCTTTATTCAAGGAAACTAGTAATAACAACCAATTTAGATAGAATACTTCACTACAAAGAAAAATTAGGATAATACTCAATTAAGTTAGGATACCAAATTTAGGGTGGGGTCTCATGAGGGGGATTTCCTAACACATTTCAGTGGATGTTGTTGAGATTTTTAGGATTATTTTAAAGTGGGTGGTCCCATGAATTTTTAATCAAAGTTTAAGATTAAAAATTTAAGCTCCTATATTTATGGAAGCTGGTGGTCTCATGAATTTTATTATTATGCATATTCAGTTCAACAGCTTAAATAAATATAAACTAATAAAGAAATTAATTGCTAAGAATTTTGGAACTTCATATGATTGACAAGTGGTAGAAAAATGCCTAAGCTAGTGGGGCAATTTCTAGCAATTAATGTAAATGCTTGGATGAGATTAATAACTCATAAGAATCAAGTGCTAGGATATTGATAAGTAGCATTAGTCATGAATGTAATAGGAGAATGTTGTAATGCAATATCTCTTGAAATTATATGTTGCTATTCATGAATTGTTATCTGATCAGATAGGTTGGTTATGACTTTGTGCTCAAGATAAATGCACTAGTTCATGTAAAGTATTCATGATTCATTTTTTGTGCTGATTCGTCAACTAATAACTTTTATTTTACAAACTCTTGTGGTTACTACTATATTTGTTTCATGTTACAGTCCCACCTTCTCATGTTTTAAGTATAATACGTTGATGGATAAGCCACCAACTTATTTAATATATTAGGATCTTGAGCAGCTTAATGAGAAGTATCTATTATTGGAAATGTATTAGATTATAATTGAATGAATTCAAAAGTATGCATGATGGGATAACCCTCCCAGGTTTTACAAAGTCCGAAGTGGAGGAGTAAAGGTTTTGAAGCTTCCACTCATTCATTGGCCAATCCCTTTAGAATACTAATTATTGGAAATAGTAAAATCCATAGGTATTTTAGGAGATGAGTTTGGTTCTAAAAAAATAACCAACACAAGTGAGAACACATTTGCCCATGGGTGAATGGGTCCTACATCCCTAACCCTATGACACACATTGCTCAATGAGAAGTGTTATGTTAAAGCATTAATGAATGTTGGGGTTCCTCTTCAGAAAATGCAATAAAAATAGGCTTGGGTTTGAATTAAAGGAGCGAATTAAGGAAAATTAAGCTCAATTAATTCAAGGAGCCCTAGATAAGTGTGAAAGTTTAAAGGGGTACACTTTACAACACCAAAATAAAGACACAATTAAGTCCAAATTAAGCATGAAAATGTAAGGGGATACATTTTTCTACACTACAACTATGATGAGAGGAAGAAAAAAGTGCAAGAAAAAGTGGGTAAACCCAAGCAAGAAAGTAGAAGTAACTCAAGTATCTTAAAAGTGTCAAATCATGTTCCTACCACATAGAAAATATAATGAAAAAACTTAGTAAAAGATCTAGTTAGAAGATTGGATGTGGTAAAACAAAAAACTAAGAGGGAACAAAGATCAATATGCAATTAAAAGACCTTTACCTTGCTCTTCAAAGTTCTTGAAATTGAGAAAAAAGATGATTTCATCCAAGGGTAGAGATAGGGCTCTTTCAACCTTCTTGATGTGCTCTAGAAATACTAGAGGGATATTAGAGGAATTTAGGTTACTTAGAGAACTAATAGCATAAATTTTTGATGAAGATGTATGATCAAAATAGCTTAGAGTACCTCTAATTAATGAATGTGATGATGAATTAATCAAAGATGTATATTTTATTTGAAGATATATGGTAGAAGATGATGAGAATATAAGGCTGATGAGAGGATGTTAAATGACATTATTATATTAATGAATTTTTGAAGAGAAATGGATTAAGGGGTAATGTTGACTTAATCAGATCTAGTGGTTGAAGATGAATTATCTCACACATTTGTGAGAAGATACATTGAAAAAATAGATCCAAGACAATTTTCCTTTGACACATGTGTGAGAACATCTTGGGAAGAGAGTTAGGGACAAGTATTCTCTTTCAAGTTTATAAGGACACATTGGGAAGAGAAAAATTGACATGTGTCTCCTCTAAAATATGTGAGAGATCATGCAAGGAAAGGAGATGCAAAAAAGTGACAAAATAAAGGGAGAGATCTTTTCTCGATCAAATGGATGACAAATTTTATTGTAGATTTTTAGAATAATTAATATTAGATGTGATTAATTAATTAATTATAGTTAAGGGGTTGTTGAAGGATTTATTTAGTTATGTAATTTGTATTTAATTAATTAATTAGATCTAGGTGGAAAATGGA
Organism: Sequoiadendron giganteum; assembly: GCA_007115665.2. NCBI lineage: Eukaryota > Viridiplantae > Streptophyta > Pinopsida > Cupressales > Cupressaceae > Sequoiadendron > Sequoiadendron giganteum. Next base: position 19,982,967 of record CM021108.1, on the reverse strand, counting down.
AGAAGATCAAATAAATATTTTGTATCTATTTAATTCTTATGAGATAGGATTTAATGGCTAGACCTAATTTAGTATTAAGGAAATAAGGATAATAAATGAATGATTAAATGAATAATTATCATTAATTTTAATTTATCTAGGAATATGATAAAGTCTAATGTTATTGAATGCGGTTCAATTTAGGTGTCTATAATATCTAAAGTATGTTGAGTACCATTCTTCTTAAGTCATTTATTCTAGTTGTATATGGTAAAGTGATTGAAAAATAGGTGTCTCAAAAATGATATACTTCAAAATCCTTTACATGAATTTATTTATGATAAGTGTATTACTTATAAGATATTTACATGATTGAAGAGTGTTATATTGATTCATTTCAACAACTATAAATTTTGTCCAATCAAGAAGATTGACCTCAAAAAAATTGATATTTGTGATTTTGATAATATTTTTAATTGTTTTTAACTATTGCCAATTTTTAACCATTAACAAAGAGTAAATTTTTTGATGAAACAAATAACAAAATCCTATGATGCACTAGATTAGAATCATGAATTACATATCAAAACCTACATTGTATGTGATTGATCCATAGATATTAAACTAACTTTTTATAAAAACAAACTAAAAAAAAAAGATGACAAACATACCAAAATGTTTTCTTAATTGAAAATCTACACTACATCAATAATTAGTCTACATTTATTTTTTGTAAAAACCATTAATTTTAATGTTCTATCATACCATAATTTGCAATGTTTTGTCATAATGAGATTTCATTTTATGTAATCGAAATTAATTGTTTCTGATTGATAATTATCCTTGATTAACTTAGGAAAAATGTATATTTTCCTCTAGGACAAATTTATTTTTTGGAGAATATGTTCTCAATAGATCTGACAAAAAATTAATGTAGGAAATGTCATCCATCTTCATAAATATGTCTATATCTACACATTTGTCACCTATCTGATTAAATGAAACAAAACTAACTTGCACTTATGTTAATTTCTCTTTTTAGATTTTAAGAAACTAGATTTAAATGACCAAATTTTAACAACAAAGCTTTTGTCCATTGTTAAGAATTTTTTTAACATGATGTATCCTTCTAATATTTCAGATTCAAATTCTTCGTAAAAAAATATTTCATTAGTTGAAGTGTCGTACGTAAGACGCGATCCTTAAAAAAAGGGGTCAGAGGTAAGAATAATTTCAATAGCTTCTTATTATCATGACAAAATTGTCACAATACGAGGAAGAAACAAACTGAAGCATAACCTAGAGGAAATGAAGAATGGTGAAAGAAAAAGAGATTTCATGGCTATTAGATATGCTCAACGGTTCTGGACGGTTGAAGCTGGGTTGGTTCTTCTCTTTCGTTCTCACCAGAGAGCTCTTCAAGCGATATGCCATTTGTTTCAAGGACCAAAAAAGCGAAAAGAAATCCTAATGCATTTATTACTCCTAAAACTATCAAATAATTCTTCACGCTAATGCCCCTTGTGTATTCGGGCTCCACTTTTGCTGCATGAGTGTTTTGTGCTGCGTAAAGAAAAGTGAAGGCTCGGATGATTGCACCCGCCTTGCCACACGCAGCTGATATCCCATGATAGGTTGACCGGAACCTCGCCAGGAAGAGCTCTGCCGACACAATGAACATGGTGTTGTTTGGGCCGAAATTAGTGAAGAAGAAGGTGAAAGAATATAGAACAATGAAGGTGGTGGGATTGCCGCTGCAAAAATTGTCAGTGCATTTGGGGCCTCGCCAATGGTCGTATGGATAGGCAAGAGCGAACATGAGGGTCGTCATTAAAAAGAATCCTATCAGCTAAATTTTGAATCAAACGATGCGGTCGATCAAAGCGACTGTGAACCAGTAGCCCGACACGGTAGAACATAAGGAAATGATCGACTGAGCTCTTGCGATCTTGTATACTTCCTCAATGGCCCTCATTTTTCTGTCGAAGGGTAGCCATCCCACAACAGTGAAGATGTCCTTTTGGAACAAGTTCTGGCTGTAGAAGGTGATGTCGAGGAGAAACCAAGTGGAAGTAGTTCCCAGCAGATGAAGATCATGGCGTCTAATGAACTGGGAGGAGAATAAGCCATAGTTGGGCTCTCGATTTATGATTTGTTCAACCTGCGCTTTGTCCTGCGGAATCTCTTGTTGCATCACCTTCGACATGTCGACAACAACTTGCTCTACGTTTCTGGCTGTTAGAAAAAAAACAGATAGAAATATGTGGAGACAGAGAATACTGTAACATAAAACACATTATATTCATTAATTTGATTGATAATAAAAAAGGCTACAACAACTTGTTTAAATAGAAGAATTATAAACTGACAAAGGAAAATTCTAATCTTGCATACAGATCATGAAGGAAATAACTAAAACAACATATTAGATAGGTTTTGCAGATTTTAATATAAGCTACAAAAATTGCCGAAGAAATTACTTTCTAACACCTCCCCTTAATTTTAACCAACTTTGCAATTGATCAACTTTGCAACCAAGTCTTTAGACGCATTCAATTTTTTTACTTACACGATAGATTGAAATCAACTCTGCGATCTCTAAATCTTTTTCCAACTTTCTCCAACTCTTTCCAATTCTTGCAGCAATCTTTCAATCCTTTAATTTGAAACCTTGAAAACTTCAATCTAGAAGTCCTTTAGCTATCTATAGATTTCCACTTTTGCTGACGTCTTGTAAGATCATGGAACATCTTTTGATTTCTATTTTCTTTTTCATATGAATATTTTTATTGGAACAAATTTTCTAACATACTTATAAACGTTTGCCAATCTGACCCATAATCCCATCCACAATCTATTTTCATGCATCCTGTCAAAGATTCACTTTTACACTGCCTTTGCCAACACATTTTGTCTAAATCATTTCTCAAACCACAAATAGCACATGGATGTAGATCCCAACATGTATCTTTCATATGACCTTTCCTTTTACAATGTAAACATTGATGTATTTCTTGAACAAATTTTCTTCATCCTATAGAATTTCCTTTACTTGTAATATATCTTAGACCTTCATATTTTGACCTCACTAATGGCTTAATGGGCTCTCTCATTCCTTGGCCATTTTTTCCCAAACTTTCACCTTTATAACCCATTTTTTGCATAATTTTAAAACCAACATTTCTCTCACTAACATGATTTCCAGATTCAAACACATCATCATCTTTGCATTCTTCTTCTATATATTCCTCATCAAAAATAATATGAGCTTTATCACACAAACTAGTTGATTTATCAATTGAACAATACATATCTTCAGTACCACAAGCAACATCACTTACCAATGACTTTGTCTTTAAAGATTTATTTTCTTCTTTCAACTTTATTATTTCAAACTTCTGTGAATTATTTTCTTCTTTTAACAATTTTAACTTTTCTTCAAAATTTCATTATTTATCTTGATTTCATCAAAGAGCTTTAATTTTCCTTCTACCTCTTCATTCTTTCTTTTACCATTACCCAATTCTTATTCAAGATTTTCAATTTCATATAAAGACTCATATTTCTCCTTTATTAACTCTTTTATTTTTCTTACAAATTCAGAATTATCATTTTTAACTTTGGTCAGTTCTTTCTCCAAAATTTCATTTTCTTTCTTCAAACGTTTACCAACTTTACCCATTGAAAATAATTAAAATTCACCTATGATTTCTTTTTTCTTTGAAAGAAACACATACCTTCAACCTTTCTCTTGCAATTTATACCTTGTCTTCTACAAATATCTTAAAATGACAAACATTGATCTCTTTTTCTATAACTTCTTTTGATAGTTACACAAATGCAAAAATTCTCTCTAAAAAAGAGTTATGATTTACTTTTAGCAATAAAAACTGATCCTATCTCTTTATTTTCGACAATGACTTTCTTCCAATACAAATTGCCTCAAAGATCTCTACAAATCATTTTCCAAAACAAAATTAATTACCTTTTCCAACAGTCTAAGAAACATTTTCTACACTTGTCCTTCTACATTGCAGATGATGCAATCTGCAATCTGAGAACACTAAATATGGCGACTTTCTTAATTTCTAGATCTGCAACCTCTTAAATATGCATTGGAAACAAAGCTCCTATCTACAACAATCTTTTGTGACTGCAAAATCAGTGCCTAACAAATTAACAGCTCCTTCACCATGGTGACAATGATTTCTTTTTTAACTTACAATATTTTCTTTGAGCTGTAGCTTCACTTCAACATTGATTACCAAATTATATTTCTGATCTTCACGATTGAACCCACTTGGCTCTGATACCACATGTTAGAAAAAAAAAGAAGAGAAATTTATAGAGACAAAGAATACTAAAACATAACACACATTATATTCATTAATTTGATTGATACCAAAAAGGCTACAACAACTTGTTTAAATAGAATCATTACAAACTGACAAAGGAAACTTCTAATCTTGCATACAGATTATAAAAGAAATAACTAAAACAACATATTAGATAGGTTTGGTAGATTCTAATATAAGCTACAAAAAATGCGGGAGAAATTACTTTCTAACACTGGCAACCAGGGCAGCGTGTCAAGCGGTTTCAAACATCTTCAAACGCCAATAGTATGTCAATGCCGTTGAAGCAGGTCCGAGCATGAGGATGATCCTCCATACATATTGTATGGTCCCATGGGGGGCTTGGGTTTCTATTTTCATAGAGCAAGAGATCCCATGGGAAAAAAATAATTATGTTATGAGATTAATTGGAATATTTCAGTTGGTGAAATTGGTGTGGGGCTAGAAATTGTCCCTACAGCTTAAGAGTTTTCTATGCCAATTGTCTCTCATTTAAAATTCTAAATTCTTATTAAAAAACAAAAATAAGAGAATTTTCATTTATTTATTATTTTTTTATCAAAGCACTATAGTTCATGCTTTAAAGTTTGGAGCTTAAAATTTTAAGTAAAATTTTAAAATTAAATCTATGGAACCAAGAACTTTAAAATATTCTATGTTGAGATTTTTAAGGAAGCCCCCTCCATGAGACCTTACCCATAGTCAACCTCAAGGGCGGTGGACCCAGCGGGATCCACTTCATAGGTGGGGCGGTTGCACAAGCTCTTGAAATCTGTGAAGACCACAATGGCCACGCCGCAGCCCGCAAGAATTCCAAAGCCTTGCATGGCGAAGACCGCCACAATAAAGGAGTTTCTTTTTGGTGTACTCAGACATGATCACGGCTGACAGAGGATAATCTCCGCCGATGCCGAAACCAAGCCAAAATCTGAAGAAGCAGAGCGTTGTCATGATGGTTCTGGTCGTGCCGAAGGAGAGACCGCATCCTATAGAACAAAGAACCATGAGCATAAGCGTCATTCTGTACACCTTCTTCTGACCCATTTTGTCGCCAAGCCAGCCAAAGAAGAGCTTCTCGGCCAGAGTGCTGCATAAGGCCACCCCGTTGACTGCAACAGGCACATTTGGAGGCAAAGATCCGGGCTTGGTGCTGCTTGGATCGAAGTAATAGATCCTCCACAGGAGCTTCGTCATAGTTGAAATACAGAAAAGATCATAGGCATCGGTGAAGAAGCCCATGCCTGCGATAACAATTACGGTGAAATGATACCCTTACGTTTTTGCAACGTCCAAGGTATCCAGCACTTGCAAATTGTTCCCCGCCATGATGCGTTGAATACTGTCTTAATTTTTTGAGCTCTAGTATGACACTAAATTATTAGTCATTGGTACATTTTGCAAATTAAAAACTGTCACATACTATTCGACTATTTTAACCATGGATACAATCTGAAGCTCTTAATCAGACGAAAGAAACCTTTCCTTTCTGTATTCTTACCTTATATAGAATGATGCCTTGGCAGGTTTTGATTGTCAATATGATCTGAAGAAAGAAAATGCGTGGCCAGAATCAAACTGAAAAGCGGACAAACCTTCACTTAAGGTGGCTATGCCTTGGAAGCCAAAGAGAAGACTGGCTTAACGATACCGGGGTTGCTGGGTATTTATAGATGTTGCTTACTTCGGTTAACAAAGAATTGAATGCCTAGATGACAGTTACATTTTGGCAAAGCAAAAACTGGACTAAATTCTCACCTCATATTGCTTGGAGTGACTCATTTTTGTCCCCACATCGACGACTAGGGCTATCGGAGTTCTCTCTTAAATATAGGCGTTAACAGAAATTAAGTGTTTTACAAACATTCTAGGTTAATTAAATAAATGCAGATTAAAAAATATAAACAACATTCTTAAATAAATGTAAATTAAAATATATTTTTAATCTATATTAAATGTAGATTGGAGTAATAAATAATAAATCGTGCTGTCAAAATAGTGGTTTATATTTTTTCGAAGATTTTGAGTTTTGTTGAAATCACATATTTTCTCGAAGATTTTGATTTTTTTTGAAATCACATATTTTTTCGAAGATTTTGATTTTTTTTGAAATCACATATTTTTAGAAAATATAATGATTTAAGCTTTGAAATTTTCCATTTAAAGGATTCCAATTGAAGAGGGTTTGATCAAACCACCTTAGACCAAGCCCCCTTGGATAGAACCCTGCTAGTTTTAAACCATACCTATAACAGAGTTTCATTTACACCTATCAAAATGCTGATCAAAAACTACTTTTGATTTACCTTTTGAGGGATCAAATGAGTTTATTTAAAATTTATTTTTTGTAAATATGTAGTCCTTATTATAAGCTTCCAAAAAAGTATAATTTTAATTAAATTAAATTTGATTATTAAATTTATTTTTTATTTCTTGTGAATGTAGGTTTTTCACCGAAAATCAAGCTCTTTGTTTTGCACATGTGGAAAAATAGTAGATTATCAAAATAAAATTTTGAAAAATATTTTTAGGTTGGGTATTGATGTCCTTGATCCATTAAAAATAATAATTGAATTTCAATACATATAGAAAAAGTTATGTTGTATACAGTTTGCCTATGTCTAAATTGTAATTGGTTTGACTTCGAAACTTGATTAAGGAAAAAATATTTAATAAAACATTATGAAACCAAATCAACTGGTTAGATATCGTAGTTATAAATCTAAATTCAAAAAAATTAGAATTTTATCCTTTATACAAAAAAAAGTTATGTTGTATACGGTGAGCATCACTTCTTAAAAGTGTTGTTTACTAATAGAAACTTGTTTTTTAAGGAGATGAAATAAAAAGTGCAATTTGATTCCAAACTTTTTGAAAAAATAATATTTAGAATCTATAGACAAAACTTCACAAATTACTATTCTTCATGGTTTAGCCGCTATAGGAGCTCGAAAGTGAAGATTTAGTTTAAAAAAATCAGTTTAGTGTTTAATTTGCCCAAAAAATGTAAACCTGTATTATGGGATCAGTTAAATTTTAGATATTTAATTTTAATATTGATGGTAGAAAATGATTTAATTGATGTACACAATTAATTTAATTTTTTTAAGATTCAAAATTTTTTGTGTGATTAATGTTTCATAATTTAAATAGGTGTAGAAAATCTAATGGATTAGTTTTAAGTCTTATAGGTTCAATTTTATGCATCACAAATCTAAACAAGCAAAAAATTAAAATTTTGCAAATTGTTTTCTCTTATCCTTGATGTTTCATTAACTTGTAAGGATTGTCATGTTTATAGGCACTTTAAGTGAATCTTGCTAGCTTCAAGTTTTCCTATGATAGACCCTTAAATAAATTGGCTTTATAGCACTGAGAAAACTATTAGAGGCAACATGCACAAGTATGCAAGTGGCCTATATGTAGATTATGATTATGTGTGTCAGAGAAAATTGAAATGTGTTTTAGATCTTTTTATTCCTAGAGTGGACCGTGTAAATTAATGGTGCATTGAGTGTTTGTAAGTACTTTAAAGAAACATGGTGCACAAATGTGTGATGAATCAACTCATAAAACTATTAGGAAGGGGCAGGAAAGTTGAAATGTAAGTTCAAATATTTCAATTTGGGGTTGATTCTTGCATGTTTTGGAATTAATGTATAGTGGCATGGAAGTGAACTTTGGTAGGGAAGTGATGACCTTGAGGCTAGGATGAATGTTTGGGAGTGTATATGAATATAGGTGAAATAATGATGAGTAAATGGTTTATGTATAGAAATAATTATAAGTGGGAGTCCAAATAAGGGATGCATAAAGATTAGGACATGCATTCAACCTTTGAAAAGTGTTTGTTGCATGGCAATATATAATTGGATTTGCAACATTCCACTATAGTGGCAACAAAATTAAATGGAAAGTGGCATGAGTATGCAAATTTCACCATTATTAATGATTGTATTTATGATTATGAGAAGAAAATCTAAGTTTGTTATTGTAAATGTGTCTGTATAATGATTCCCTAAATTTTCTATGTCAAATTCGCATTGAATACTTTTTAATTTTGAATCAATTCAAGGTTAGAATGTTGTAAATATTTCTCACTCCAAGAAGAATGAACAAGCAATATCAATCTTTCACAAATCTTCAATGCAAGTAAGCAAGGGTTTGAAGAAAAAACATATCCACATTTTGCTCTCCAACTTTCACAAAATCATACAATTGCATAAATTATGAATAGTAAATAGTTTTTCATAAAATATAAAACCTATAGTAAATTAATTATTTCTCATGAATTTCATACATAATTTTTTTGGCTAGTATCTAATTTTTAACAAAGCATTCCATTTTACTCAAAAATCTATTATAATTCACAATTATTCCTAAGGCACATATAAAGAAAAACCATTTAATTTGTATAATATAAACATAAAATTAATATTTGTAAGACCTCAATTTCCCTAAATTAAACCCAATTCCCCCCCTTATCATTTCAAATGTATTTTAATATTTCACTAACATAGTAAATGGATCTAGTCATAACAACCAATATATACATAAGGATGAAGTTAAGAATATGCATAAAATCAACATGTTTATAGATAACATGATAGGCATCTTGATTCACAATCAATTGAAGAATAGGCTTCAAAAGTTTCACACATATCACATAATTACTTGAGCCAAGTAGGAAAATTAAATATAATTATAAAAACCATGTAAAATATATTTCACTATCCATAATTAGGATTTTAATTGTACACATATTACTCAATTCAAACATTAAGTGTGTCTACCTAATATATAATTTTAACATGTAAATTTGACCTAACACCTATCACACACCCTAAATGATATTTTCCCATCATCGACATCACTTATCATCAAACATCATTGCATTTCACATCAATCACATCAAAAACCCTAAATTCCTCTAATAATTGAATAATACGATATTATTTAATTAATTCATTTTTCCATCATTTTTGACTAATTAAATAATTGCATTTATTTAAGAAAGTCCTAAAACCTTATTTCTATTGTTAATTGAATAAAACAACATTATTTAATTAAATCATATTTCATCAATTTTGAGCAATTAAATAAATTACCTTTATTTAATAAAGTCTTAATCTAACTTTATTTCATCCTAATTGGTTAAATAACACCAATTATTTAATTACATCACTAAATCACACTATTTCCCTAAGTCGATTAAATTATTAAATCATAATAATTTAATTAACTCACTTTCCCTTCAAAAATTTGAATAATCTATTCAAAACATTATAAAAAATCAAATCAAACTAATGCAATTTTGTTTATAAAAGTCAAACTTTATTTGCACATTCAACTCCAAAATGAATTTAATTAATTAAATCAATTAATTAATCATTCTCAATCGTGCTTTTCTGATTGAGTAAATTATGATCCCCTGATTTATCAATCTATTCTTGATTGATCAATTTGAACCTTGACTTATTAATAGAATTCCTAACTGATCAATCTATCTCTTAATTCCATAGATTATTCAATCTATTTTTTCAATCACACAAATTGTGCAATCTACTTTGCACATATCATTCATGTCTAAATCCTCTCAATAAACTTCAACCATTGATCTTGATTCAACATTGTTTAATCCTTATCATCCATTTCAAATCATAAATTATATATAACAAACCTCTTTCCTCACAAAAAAAGGGATCAAAGAATCAACATCATTTGCACAATGAAGTACTACCGAAATTCATAATCACCATTGATAGAGCTTCAACATTTCTTTGATCAACCAACATGCAACGCATCAAAAGCTTCTTGCACATAACACTGAAGGCTTCACAGTGATATGAACAACTTGAAATCATGTGAACACACTCTGACACGAGATGTGTAATAGTTTTGTTTATTGAATTCATTTGTTTTTTTTTATGTATTTCATTTACATGTTCTTGAATTTAGTGTTCTTAATTGTACATTTTGTGAGTGTAGGAATAGATCTAGATTAGTTGTATTTGATATAGATTAGATTCTATTTCAGTTGCTTTGATCTCATCTAGACTCTATGATTTTCCCCCTCACACATTCTGGCACACCCGGTGGGACCATGGTCCTAAATAATAATGATTTTATGAGTTTAAATTGAAGTTGTAGGTTTCGAAAGCGCTTTTGAGAAATCTTCATGCACTTGTCCAATTTTTTTTGCAATTTCCTATCATGGTTTCTATGCACTTGGTCCTAATTTCCATGCACTTGACCCTAATTTTTGGGCACTTGTTGTTTTCCAACACCTTTATCTACTGATAGAGGGTGCACTTGATATTTTCCAATACTTTTTTTCTTTGACAGATCAAAATTGTGTCCAAGATCTACCAGCTAAAATTTGATGTTTACACTAACAAATGTTTGATTTGAATGTGTGATAGATATTAACGTTTGTGTATGTAGGATGGAGAAACCCCTAAGACCTTTTTCTATAGGGAAGATGAAGGGTCAAAGAAATCCATATTTGCAATGCTTTCTTAAACTAGGAATCTTTTATTTTGGTGCATAAAAAGAACAACACAAATGAACACTTCATTTTTGGTGCTTCTAAAATTCAACCATTTCAAAGCTTTATTAATTTAGGAATCTTTATTTGGTGCTTATAAAGAACAAGAAAAATGCACACTTCATTTTTGGTGCTCCTAAAATTCAATCATTTCAATGCTTTCTAAATTAGGAATCTTTTGTTTTGGTGCATAAAAAAACAACACAAATGAACAGTTCATTTTTGGTGCTTCTAAAATTGAACCATTTCAAATCTTTCTAAATTAGGAATTTCCATTTGGTGCATAAAAAGAACAATACACAATTCAATTTGGTGCTCTAAAATTTTTTAAACTTTCAAAGTAACACTTGAATTCTTGATTTTTTTTAAATGACCAAAACGACTTTCTTTTGTTGACATACGCTTGTATTTATTTTTGTTGACCAAATAAGACTAGGATAAATTTAGAAACACTCAAATTTTGGGCTTAAAATTGAACAAATCATTTTTTTTGTATTACACCTTTGTTATGTTAAGTGATTGATATCCTGAATACTTCATGTTGGTGCAATTAAAAAGACCAATTTTTATAATTTTCACACATTATCTTGGGGATAAGACTTCTTGAGGTGCTTAAAAAAATCAAATTGCTATGAATTTTATTTTGTACATTTAGTGTTCGACAAGCTAGATTGTTTTCTTCTCCCTTTCCACCTTTTCACAATCTTGGGTGAGTGAAAACATCTTGAGCTTCGCATATTTATTTTCAAAAGAATACATTTAGAGGGCCTTCCCATTGAGACACATTCCATTTCAAAGAACTCAAAGGTGAACCAAGTGGTACTCTCATTTTGAACTGATATATAAATAATTGTGGGTGTGAGGAAAGTTCTCACCCACCAATTCATGCTTTTTTATATTGATGTCTGTCTCCCCCAGTATCTGTGTGATATGTATAAACCCACAAGGCATGGGAGGCCTCTTAATTGAGAAAAAGACTACATGTATAGACAACCAAAATTCATAACCTTAAAATATTACTAAGATTCAAATGTTTGCAGAAACTACCCTTTTATCCAAAAGTATTCTTTGAAAGTGGTGCATTAGAATTTACTTCTGAGAAGTTACTTTCCAAGTACGAATTTAGGCCCATGCCATAACTTGCATGTAAAATCATCCCTTCGAGGCATGATGTAGGCCTACCTAAAAGAATGGTTACTATCTCTAGGGTTGTAAATATTTGTTTATGTTAAACTTGCCAAAACTATTCAAATCAAATTTTTCACATCAAAAATTGTGCTTGATGTAAAAAGAATACATCCAAACAAACACTAAACATGATGGTTAAATCACAAACCCTTTGACTTAGTGTATTCTTTTAAAAGAAGCCCTATATTTTCACTCCTTGAAAGGATTGCCTTAAAGGTTTCTAAATTTTCATGTTTTTATTTCAGACTGCATTGAATCAAAGTAAATGTTGGAAACTATGGCTTGGGTATTGTGATTTCACAATTTAAAGCCATAGAAATGAATGTCACACAAGTCTATGCTATTTGAGTCAATCCAGTGTTTTTGTATCACTTGCCATATTCTAAATATAGAGAAATTGAGGGAAAAACCAACTTAAACTTGCAAAAATCTAGAGAAAGATTGCTCAAACTAGAAACAAAACACATAGAGACCACCTTTGCACAAAATTCTAACCTAGTTGCCCCAATTTTTTACCATAGTTTCTAAAAATTCATTGCATTTTCTCTCTATCTTAGAAAATCCACTGATGAAAATCAGTTGCAATTGACAAAAACTACACAATTGATGCAGAACCCACACACTTTCTCTTATTTGCTCCACTTGTTTCCTAGAAATTAGTGCACTTCCCAATAATCTGCTCTCACTTGTTAGAACAGTTCACTTTTTGACTAAGTGATCACCACATTTGACACAAAGACACAAAATCTGCACTTTCCCTTCCAACTTAAACTTGCTTCTCAAAAACCCATGTAGTTGGCACATTCTAGGCTGTAGTTGATAAATTTGGCTGCTTTTGCTCACAGTTTGGCACCTTTGCTCAGAAACCAATGCTATTGCTCCATCCTACTGACGATTGGGAAAAAAAAACTGAAGTTGCTTACAGGATCCTTGTTAGGACAAAACAATTGGAAAATCGGATAAGTCATATAGTCCTTCATCCACTTTCACCATTCCATCCTACTTTCATAAATCAGAATCAAAGCACACAAACATGTATTATTCTCTCACTCACACTTCTAAGATATCAACAATTACTTGGGACTCATAGGTAGTTCAATTAAGCTTTTTTGTAACATATCCTCTAGAGGAGAAGTGAGATATCAATCTAGGCCCCTTAGAATTTTGAGTTCCAAAGATAGTATCACCTCAAATAGAACTCAAACCCTAGAGTCTTGAGCTTCATAACAAACCATATCAAAACATCAACAGTTTCACCATATGACCGTTTGGGGACCAATTGCTTTGGTTCAACAATCGAACCTTGTAGCACTGATTCTACAACCTAGTCTTACACACATTAAAGGTGAACAAACTGATATCATTAGCAGTTTAAGAACCTTCATATTTGAGAAAAATGAGACACCCAACCAGTGGAGAAACGTAGAAAAAATATTAGATGAAGAGGAAGAGAAAGTAGACCTAGTAGACAAAAGACCCATACTACCACCTCTTGCATGGAAATAAATATACACCCCTCATGATCTATGGCAAGATAAAAATCCTTAAAACCAGTAAGAGAAAAATCCTTAAGTTGAAATCCATACTCCATCTTTCAAAAAACTACCCTACCCTAAAGTTCGGAAAAGGATACATCTTGAGAAGGTATCACGCCCATCAAAATTGACTAGAACATTTCTATTTATGCTTTGCAACAAGCCAACTTTTTCCATATCTAGGAGTCATGAAAATATTCACAAAAGCTTGGCAGTTGTTTATGACAACTACAAGATCATAACATAGAAAGAACAAGGAAGCGAACAAGAACAATTCCAATGTCCCATTAACAAATGCCACAAATGATGAAGGTGGCCCATGGGGCTATAGGCCAAGTTACCTTGAAACACCCCAAGAGAACCCCATGTATAGAGACACATTCAGTGAGGAAGAGCTAAAATGTAAATGACAAGAAGTGATGGAAAAAAACAACGAGAACCCAAAAAGAGTAATCATAGAGGAGGTAGATATTAAGGAGGACATAAATGATGAGGAGCTATTTGAATATTCTAACAACCCAAAGGTTCTCAAACTAATGGATAAATTATTGAGAAAGGACCCAAATTCGTACTTCTTCAAGTCAACATAGAGTGGTGCTAAGCTACCAGTAGATTTTAATGTGGAGGATTTCAAGGATCCTAATATTATTCCCTTAGGGGATAACTCAATTGTGAGATAGGCAATCAAACCCCTAGAGATACCGAAAATGCCACCCATATTCTCACAAAATAGTGGTCAAACCAAGGAAAACCCCTTATATAGAAAACCAACTCAGATCAAACAAGCGGTAGTGGCACAATAGTATCAAGGATTTCCATCCTAATACGTACCATAAAACTAAAATTCACCTCACACACAATATGTAGCTCAAAATGTTTTTAATTTTGACCCTTCCCAAAACATGCAATACCATCAAAAAAGTGGACCATAGGGTCCCTTTCCAAATCAGTGCCACCAACAAGGTAGACCATAGGATCCCCTTCCAAATCAGTACAATCAACAAGGTGGACCATAGGGTCCCCTTCATATCAGTCCCAACAACAAGGAGTGCCATAGGGTAACCTACCAATGCACCAATTAGGGAAACCTTCAGTATATAGTTTGTCCCAACAACAAGTTGTGCCACCTGGTACCATTTTTAGACATCCCATCAATAAGGTAAGATTCCAATGCATCATTAGGGAAAATTTTAGTATACTACATCCCAACAACAAGGTAACCCGCCAATGCAACATCAGGGAAACCTTTAGTATAGTTTGTCCCAAGAACAAGGTGTGGCACTAGGAACCCTTCTTCAGTTGTCCCATTAACAAGGTGTCTTGCTAATGCATCAATAGGGTAACCTTCAGTATAGTTTGTCTCAACAACACGGTGTGTCACAAAGAACCCTTCTTCAGTCATCCCATCAACAAAGTAAATAGTCAATGAACCATTAAAGAAACCTTCAACATAGTTCATATCAACAACAAGGTGTGTCATAGGGCACCCTTCTCAATTTTTCCTACCAACAAGATCTCCCACTAATGCATCAACAAGGTAACATTCAGTATAATTTATCCTAGTAACAAGGAGTGAACCCTTCTTACACAAGGACCTAACCCGCTCTATGTTCAAAACAACTACCAAGGTCTGATACCCCCATTATATCAAACTTATGACCACAACATGGTAGGACAACAAGGATATTATACACATGACATTAAAATAAAGGTATCAAAAATAGAGATGGAATTATAACTAGGGGCGATGAATCAAAAACTATAAAAAATATAGGTAGAGAAAACATAGAAATCCTACTCCCTTCAATAAATATGTCCATTCCCATTTGATCGCTCCATCACTACACTACATTTCCAAAAACCTTTGAAATACCCAAGTTCAAAATGTATAAAGGAAAAGGAGATCCATTGGAGCATGTATGAGACTTCTTAGTGTCATGTATGGAGGTACAAAATAATGAAGCTTACCTCATGAGGCTCTTTCCACACAACCTTGCAGGTCATGCTATGGAGTGGTTTTCCCATCTATCACTAGGAATTAAAACCTTCGACAAACTATCTAGCAAGTTCATAAGCCACTTTTCATTCAACATAGAGCAAGACGTCACCATAATGATTTGATGCACAATCAAATAGTCATGTACTTCTTACTTATAACGATGGAGACATAAGGCTAGTCGATGAAAATGGCCCATTCTTGAAAAGGAGTTGGTATACATCTTCATCTCAAATGTCCTACCTGAGATTAGCTACCAAATCACTATGTTATGTCCTACAAACTTTGAAGAAACAATCAAAAAGGGTTTATATATTGAGAGAGCCCTCATAGCGAGAGGAGTCCTTAAATTGAATAGCTCAAAAGATAGTCCCTCTAGTTCAAATCATAAACCAAAAATCTGGGAAAAGAACAAGAACATTACAAATGATGGAGTGGTTGACACGAGAACCTTATGGCATGCACAAAACGTACCTCAAAATAAACCATAAGTGGTAGAAATTACCTACGTTCCAAATGGTACACAAAACAACCAACTTACCTATCCCAAGAACAATCAGGTAGTCAATCAATAAACGAATCAAGGAGGGAAACAAAGATAATATGATTAACCCAAGAGGTAGTTCACAGTACTAGGAGAGTCACTTAAAATAGTCATGCATAAACTAGTACAACAAAACCTAATCAAGGTTAATGACCACTTGAACTATGAGGAACCTAGCTTCAAGACACCATGGTATAACAAGAAATACTTGTGCAAATTCCATAAGATCAAAGGAAACATGAACAACAATTGCTCGAGACTCAAACACATTATCCAAGATTTGATAGACAAAGGAGAAGTAGATGTTGAACATCATCCCAAGAACAAGGACCTTCAAATATACACCAACCCAATCCTAATCCTAAACCAAACTAAAAGAAATGACAAAGGAAAGGACAAAGACTACCATAATTCTAACTATACCTATGGGGATATGGTTTTAGGAACCCTCTCTCAAGATAATGATAATAGGGAAAACGTAGTGACTATATGAGGTAGAGACAACAACTGTAATGTAACTACCCATCAAGGGAGAGTTACAATACAAAGAGCCTCACCCAAACCTACAAATAAGGCATCAAATGACTTCAACATTGTAGACTAGCTGAAGTGGACTCCTACCTTAATCTCAATCCTAGACTTGTTCAAAATGTCATCCACACATAGGGAAATATTTGAAAAATTCTTGGAAGTGTGTCACCAAAAAGTGTAACCTTTGACACTTTTCACTCATTTTGACCCTCACCTATGGATTTTGGCCGTAAATAATCCCTTTTCTTCATTATTTATAGGCCCCTATGACCCCTTATTGTGCATCCCAAGGCTTAAAGTGATCAAATATCTGATAAAATCATCATATAAACCTCATTTCTTTTCTCCTGAACAATCTAGCTAGCAAAAGGGCTCGTCTTGGACTAGGTCACCCATCTGGGAAAATTAGTCCTATCTAGGTCGACTAGGTCGGCCAAGGTGGCGACCTAGTCCCATTGGAGCCATTTTTGAGGTTTTGAGTGAGAAAAGTTAGGGTTTTGGTCTATTTCTCCTTCTTGTCGGCCTTGTGGATCAGATAACGGATGTTTTCAGGTGGATTTCCTATAATATAGCCTAAGAAACCTAATTTCTCATAAGACACTCACTATTCACAACTCTTCACTCTTCATCCACCTCTTTTCTCAAGAAAGCTAGGGTTTCCATCCTAGGGCATCAAGATATCCTTTGCTGAAGCATTCAAGGGTTGAATGGTTGTAGCGACTCAAAATCTATCTCCATGGAAAGGTACTAAATATACTATTCGATATTTCATGCTTTCTTGTCTTATTTCATCATTTGATTTGATTATCTACAAAGGGGTTTAACCAAGGAAAACTCCTATATCCTAACATCCAACATTTTATTCTTCCTTCTTTGTGTGTATTTTTAGATCTAGGTATTTTATAGGTTTGGAAATCTTTCAAGAATGGATTGAAGAATTTCTTAGGAAACCTCCTTGATAACTATGGAAAAGCATTCACAAAAAGACACCTAGAGGACAAGTTCTACAGTTCTAGATCCAAGAAATTACCATGAGAAGAAGTGCAGATTGAGGTCTATAGATCCCCCCTTCAAATCTTTGAAAAAGGAAAAAGGGACATTCCCATAATTTGTGGTGACCTATTCCTAGTGTTCCTATTTTCTAGAGATTTTTGTAGATTTGGATACCCATTTGGTTGAAACAAGCCTCGGGTCAGTTTATTGAAATCACCCTGAAAAAGGACTAGGTCGCCCAGCTTGGCAGAAGTGTCTTGCTAGGTATAAAAGTCAAATTTTACAAAATTTCAGGGACATCTACAGTCTTCACTCTAGCCTCTGCCATTTTCTAGGTGCATACTTTCATTTTCATAGTTTCCTATCTTGTTTCATAAGCTTCCATAGGTTGTTTAATTTAATCCTTGCATATCATAATGTGTTTTCCAGCACTTTGCATTTCAATAGTTTAGCATTAATAAATCATCTTTCTTTCAGTTTACTGCACTTAGACATCATATTTAGATGCATTTCACACATATTCATACACCCATCATACATTAACCCACAATCTTGAATGTAACATTAGCATTTTGTCCCATCTTTCTCCCCTTAGGTGAAAAACCCTAGAAGCATAAGAAAGCATTAAGGTGCCAAAATCTTCGTTAAATTTTGGTGAACCTAACTTTTGAATCCCCTTGTCTCTGATTTGGAGCTTTTTCTCATCCTAGGTTTGCATAGCATTGTATTGTGCATTGTTTAATTTGCATTCTAGGGTTTTAAAATTTTGCATTAGTGAAAAGTGCATTTAGGTTACATTTTTGCATATTAAATCATTCAAACTCATCAAAATTATATATTTTCATTTTAGGTTTGCATCATACAACCCAACAACCACCCAAATCCATCCAAAAATCTTGAAAATTCTCAAAAAAATCACCAGAAGGACTAAGTCGCCACCCTGGGCAACCTTGTCCCTTTAGGCGTCTAAAACTGTCATTTACAGGGCTACAAAACTTGTTTTTAAGCTTCTATTTTATGTCATTATCTATCTGTATTAGTGATTTTTCTTTCTGTTACATGCATTTTACTCAATCTAGCTTAAATTGGTGTATTTCATGCATTGCTTAAATTGCATTTTGCATTCACAACATTTTATTTCTAGTATAATCAATAAATCACCTTGTTCAAAATAAAAAATTTACATTTAATTCTACGACTAAATTGAATTTTAAGTCTGCATAGCTTCTATTACATTTCATTTCATGGCACTTGTGGATAGTATTCAGATTTTGTAATTTTTTATTTTCAACATTAGTTCCTAGTTCATTTAGATCAAATTCATTACAAAACGAAAACAACACTTTACAAACATCACAAGAACCCACTCACACCCTTCTTAAACCCTTTAGTAGCGATGAATTGGACATGTTCGATGAAGCCCTTGATGACTTCATGTCTCCTCTCTCATCCACTAAAGCTTTGCCACAAGATGATACAAACATCGATACTCAAGATAATCATATTTTTTCTTCTCTTGATATCTCTCCCATTGGTGACAAAGGTATCTTGTGGAAAGAAGAAACTATCATTGAAGATCATGATGGTCTTTCTTTCATTCCTCTTCACCCTTCCTCTTTCAAAGAACTTATAACAAACTAAGATATAATCATCATTACTACCTTACATAGTCTTCAATCCTCTCCCAACACCTCCCCTATTTGCAATAATGCTTTAATAACTAAGGCTATGTTTGTATCGAGCACTCCAATTATTGAGAGTTATAGCATTATTTCTCTCCTTCCTAATGTTCCTCACATTTGGAAGGGTCTATTTGAACAAAATATTCCAATCATTGGTAACCATCTAATTCCTTGTTATCCTTCCCTTAACACCTCTACTATGAGTGATGAAGCTACTTTACCAACTCTAATCACATGCCATGTGATAAACCTATTTTTTTTACTTTCTAAAAAAATCTCCTCCTTGGATAGATACTATGGCACAAGAGAATGCCACCTTAAAGGAAAAAAATGCAACCATCAACAATCACAACACTCAACTTTCCTTCTTTCCTAATATCTCTCCTCTTAGTGAAGAAGATATTATGGTGTTACAAGATCCAATTGATGAGCATCATGATAATCTTATGTAACACAACACTTCAACCATAGATCATCCCCTTACTTGTGATGAAGTGAATAGTGAAGAACCAAACAATGAATGTCCTGAACATCTTGTTTGTAGTTATCCTAACCACTCTCCTACTAGGGAAGGTATCATGGTGGAAGAACACAACATGGTTGCACTCCTTTCAAGCAATAGCAATGTGTCTCCCTGGGTAATAGTAAAATGATTATACTCAATTTACCTTTATTAGAGATACATCAACCCAAGCCCACTGAGGTTATGCATACACAAGTGTCAATTAGATCCCCATTTACTATTGGACCTCCTAAGAATCCTCTCATCCTTCCCCCACCTAAGAACAAAATCTCACACCATCCAAGTTACAATGACATTACCCACATATATGACAAAGTCTATACCATCAAGGCTAACTTTGTCGAAACCTTGTTTCCTTATCCACATAAATAACATTAGTTTCTGCTCCTTTCCTGGTAATAGTTGTAGGGTCATAACACACTCACTATTGCATATTTTGCATCCCTTGTGAGGAGCAGCATACCATCATCCATTTCAGGCTCACCTTTGTCCTACACTAAGTTAGGGCAATGGGTTAAGTAGCCTTGCCTGCATATATCACTTGTTGTTGTTGACCTTGAATTTCCATATAACCTACTCCTGGGACACCCTTGGATTCATGCATTACAAGCAGTCTCTTCCACCTTCCACAAATGTCTAAAGTTTCCTCATGAAGGAAAATAAGTGACCTTTTACGTTGATCCTAAGCCATTCCATTTTTGTGCAAAGTTGGAAGAAAAGTATAAAAAGATCCAACACATACCTAGCAATGATAAACCCTTCCATTCATTCTTGTATGTTGACCCTTCCACTCTACTATCTGTGAACCCCAATCCTATACATGCATGAACATGAGAAACAAACACATAATTAGATTCGTATGCAAGTAAGAACAAGGATTCCCCATGAAATTCATTAGCAATGCTCAATAATAGGAAAATGAAGAAAAAAAAATGGAAGATAAATGAAATCCTAATTAAGCATGCAAAATATTAATCCCATGGGGGAATTGGTTCCAATTATGTGTAGAAATTGGCCCTTGCCAAACTCCTATGATGCAATGTTGATGAGTGATCCACTTTGACACAAATTCAATCAAACTCCATGATGAAAAACCTACATAACCTAGCTAAGAACTTGATAAAATGGATGAAAGTATATATGCTTGAGGATGAAGATGAGTATATATTAAGTTTACTCAATTTGTGGATGATCAATTCAATAGAGGAAGCCTCTATTTATAGATTTGGATGAATGTGGGAAAAAAGGCCAACCAATGAGAGAAGGCCACTTGTCCACATGTGATTGGAGGAGGAATGAGAACATTTTGATGAATGTGCCCATAAATTCTTTTAGATTCAAATTTGAAATTTGAAAGTTGGCAAGTTGGAGGGAGAGAAGAATAGAGTTAATGTCTCTTGGCTCAAGGCAAAAAAACATGTAAGAGGTGTAAGTGTGAATAAGTATAAAGGAAATAAAACACTTCTTAATGAAACATTGCATCAAAGATCAACCTAAATAATCAATTGAAAGCGTCTCATTGTCTCCTATCTTTAAAGATTTATTAAGCTATGTGCTCTCAGATTTAAATGACACTATAACTATTAAAATGACAATCTAAAGAATGAAATGATGTTGATGCAATGATATGAAGCTTAACGTGATAATACTAGATGATGAAAGAAACTAAGTTAGCATGGATTGACATGGAAACTAATAAATGAAGATACAGGAGGCAACCATGATATGAAAGCTTGAATGTTGGATGCTTGGACACTGGATGCTTGATTGCTTGATGCTTGAATTCCTGCAGAGTAAGAGTGCATAAGTTAGATAATCTGGATCCTTTCTTGGTTCAATGAGGTTGTATTTATAGATTTCTTGGCTGTAGAAATGCATAGGGATGGCAAAGAGAGGCTTGGATTGAACCTGGAGGATTAAATGGTGAAAGATGGAGAAGATTGAGAAAATTTTCAAGATTGTCTCTACCCATGAAAACACCAGGCAAGAGAAGAGGAAAGATTGATGGAGGAGGATTGAGAGATAAATTTGCAATTTGTCTCCAATTCTTCCCGTGAAGTTTCAATCAATTAATTTGACATGATTTTAGACATAAATTAGACATAGGGTATCTAATTTGATTTTGAGGAAATATAGAGGAATATTCCTTATGCCTTTCTTTAAATATTTTTGATTTATTTAAATTAGCAAAAGAGGGATAAATAATTTAATAAAACAAACTATAGAAGCTGTTTATTAAATTAAACGTAAGAATATGGTAATTAATCAATAAAGCATTTGATCTTTATTTAATTAATTTAAGATCTATGTAATAGAATAAAATAGGGATTTGATAATTAAATCAAACAAAGTATTTAATTTTGTTTATTTAATTGAGATGAGATAAAGGAAGAAATTAGAAGAATTTAATTGTGAACTATATAAATAAATATTTCTATTTATTTAAATAGTAGAGGAATTTAGGATAATCAATTAAATCATTTCTATTTAATTAATCGGATTCTCCAGACCAATTTTAGGTGTATACTTTTTTCCCCTCTTTGAAGTGATGTGTTTACACGTTGCTTCAAAGAAAGTTTTTGTTGCTACTGCCAGTATCGATGATTAAAAAAAAAAAAATTCAGTGTGCCCTAGACATGCCCTAAATATTGATTTTCAGATGATTGCCGATAATATGCCCCCTCGGGAGATAAATTAATGATGTGATGATTTTTGAGAATTTTTTATTTTTCATGATGATTTGATGATTTGATGAAGAAATAATTTATCTCCCAACAATGATGAAGAAAATATAGCTCGCTGATGAATTTCAATTAACTTCATGAATAAAATTAATCAAAATAAAAGAGAAACCCACAAAATCCCCTTTTCAAAAGTTATATAAGGTTCAAAAGGTCTTTTTCAAAGTCATTTGTACTTTGTGACTTTCAACCTTCAGTGATAGAGAATTTTGAGCTAGATGGAGCAAGATGCCTATCCCCTACAACACTTATCATTTCGAGTGCGTGCGATGTCACCAGTGGTCGACTGCCTATGGACCTTCGGTATGTAACCATAATCCTTCTCGTTTTTTGTGCATTTTTGTTTTTTATGAATTTTAATGCTTTTTACGTTTTTTCCTTAGTTTAGCACATCAAGGTCACACTATAGCACTTTGCACTCTGGTGTAGCACTTCTATTATCTATTTTAGCGCTTTGAGATTTAGTGCTTGCGTTATTTTCTCTAGCCTTTCGTAGGATAGTTTAGTGCTTAGGTAGTTAGAATTAGCACATCAATGCTGGATTTTAGTGCCTAGAATGTTCTAGTGCTTTGATATTGTAAATTAGTGCATTGATGGTCTATTTTAGTGCTTTGGTAAATCGGCGCTTTGATGGACTATTTTAGCACATCAATGCAGTAGAACAACGCTTAGGGTAAAGTAGCACTTCAGATGCCTGTTATAGCACATCGGAGTGCTGAAGTAGCACTTCGGATAAAATAGTGCTTTGAATGCCTATTTTAGTGTCGATTGATAAAGTAGCACTTTTGAGTTTTAGCACTTTGGATGCCTATTTTAGCACAACCATGTCAGAATTGTAGGTTTTGACTTAGTTAACCTTGATTTTGTCAATTCCGATCATGTCCATTCTTTGGATTGGTATGATTGATAATCCAAATTCCTAATGTTTGATTCTATTTGATTTAAATAAGACTTTCTCTCATGATAGGAAAGAATAATCCTATTTGTGATGATCCTCATGATAGGTGAGGAATGATTCAATATCTGATAAATCTCATGGTAGGTGATATTAGATAATGTTTGTGATGAACCTCATGATAGGTGAGGTTTGTTGATGTTTGTTCATGAATTTTGATCAAAAACTCATACCAAAGTTTGATTAGACTTGATAGTAGAATGAATTTTGATTTCTTGACATAGTGCACTGATTGTAGCTTTTTCATTGTGATAGGAGGATCTGGGTACTCTCCATATGCGAGAGTGGTTTCTTTGGACCACCGATTTGATACCTCATCTTACTCCAGATGAGATTTAAATTATACGCCGATGTGGCCTTACTAGTTTACTTGACATGCCCTAGATTAGGATTAATCAGGGTCTCCTTACCGCTTTGGCCAAGCAGTGGCATAGTGACCATAACACTTTCCATTTGCCCACTGGTGAGATGATGGTCACACCTAAGGATGTGTGGCGGATTATGCGCATACTATTTATGGGAGAGATCGTAGTCTATGATTCACATGAGGCTGGTGGGAGAGATTCTATTCACAGAGTGTTTCAGGATTAGCACATTGGAGGTCTGAGTGTCTGATGGAGGACGATTTCTTATGCATACGCTTCAGTACTAGCAATGCTTGCTGGATTCATTGGAGGTTTCCTTTGCTCTGATCGCAGGTCAAAGGGATTCTCTGTGGGTTGGGGCCGGATTTTGGAGAGTATGGTCTTACATGGTACGAGATATGCATGGGGGATGTGCATGCTGGCACATCTCTATCATGACCTACATTCAGTGGTTTATCTAGGGGCACACAGTTTATTAGCGGGGATTACCCTGTTACAGGTGTGGGCATGGGAGCATTTTTCCATTACTCAACCATTTCCATTTTTGGACAGACTGACAGGCAGACCATATGTGTTTCGGTACAGAGGTAGACTTAGCCAGGCTCAGATGGGTAAGTTGGAGCATTGGAGATGAGTTTTTTATGACATGGAGAGCATTGTCTTGTGGCCATATTTAGACTGTGAGAAGTGGGATGAGGATGACGTAGTTCTCAAATATCTTTGTGATTCCATGTACCTGATTGGTAGGACACCTTTTGTGTTGGAGAGATTTTTGCTATGACGAGTGTACAAGTAGTATGGCATCGTATAGTGTATGCCTTAGGGGCTAGCCCACTATGCTAGGCAATGTAGTGATGTAGCAGATTGGGGACCATGTTTGTCCTATGAGACCATTGTTGAGGGGTATAGGGCACTGCAATCATCAGCCTGGGACATTCGTAGAGATATTGTGGAGGTGGCAGTGACAGGGGAGTATGCTACATTTTTAGCATTGACTCCACATCCTTGCATCACTATTCTAGATGAGCCAACACCTTTACCTATTGAGGAGGATGTTGTCCAGGGTTCAGATGATAGTGGGGGTGATACTCCACCAGGGAATAGTACGAAGAGTGGTAGTGGTGACAACAATAGTGATGCTGGTAGTGGAGGTGGCAGAGGGGCTAGACCAATCAGCGTTGGTCCATCATCTAGTAGGCCTCGCAAGAGGCGAGTAGTGGCAGTGCCATCAATTGATTACTAGAGATAGATTACAGATATTCAGACATAGGTATAGATGTTGCAGGGATAGTTGGTACATGCCCGGGGTTTGCTGGTTCAGACGCAGACTCAGATGCAAACCCAGGCTCAGGCCCATGCTCAGGAATTAGCGCAAGTACAGGGACAATTGGTCATTGTTCAGACTCAGGTTACTACCTTGACAGTGCCCGACAGATTACCGAGAGGGCACAGGAGATGGCCAAGACCCTACAGAGAGTGGCTGATGGTACCTCGGTGGAAAGTTACATGAGAGAGGTTTTGCGGGCTGGTTGAGAGGCTGAATTTTACAAAGGGAGATATCATGATGCAGTGCCTGTTGATCACAGAGTCAGCTATGCCCCATCAAGATTTGGTCGGAATCGTACCCAGACAGTCAGTGAGGGTGTGACATAGCCTCCTTGAGGAGATCCCAGAGATCCTGGTCCTTCCGGGGGTGGTGGTAGTACTGGTCCTATTGGACCTACATATTCTGGCAGTAGCAGATCATAGATGCTATTTGATTTCAAGATATTCTTTTTGAGATATGATGTATATTACGAGTTAGCTCATTTTTGATGATGTATCTTTATTTTATACTTCATTGTATACTTGACATTGATGATATATATGAGATGCAGTTGATTTGATCTTATGATGGTTTATGATTTCTATGTGATGAATGCATTTATTTATGTGATGATGTATCTTTATGATGCTTTATATGAATTCTTTTATTTCATGTAATGATTCTATGATGAAAATGAATATGCAGACTATATGATATTTGGATGTATGGATAAAAATGTATGGATTTCTAAATGATGATCTATGATGTATGGATAATAACGAGATGACCTGTATTTATTTTATGTTGATGATAATAATAATAAATGATGAAGTTTTAAATGATGAATTATTTTTATTTTAAATATGATGATGATAATAATGATGATCTATGATGAAAATGATGATGATAACATAACGATAATATTGATGTATTTGATCAAATGATAATTTTTTAATGCAATGATTGGATGAAAAATGATGTATTTATGATGTAATGTAATTATATGGTAATGGTAAAATGAAGATGATGAATTTACTTACGATTTGATGT
Source organism: Sequoiadendron giganteum (assembly GCA_007115665.2). NCBI lineage: Eukaryota > Viridiplantae > Streptophyta > Pinopsida > Cupressales > Cupressaceae > Sequoiadendron > Sequoiadendron giganteum. The sequence goes on along the minus strand of CM021108.1, from coordinate 19,956,680 downwards.
GAAAAATATGGTATGATAAGTGCATAACCATTTGTAGTAAAATGTATGAATGATGAAATGATGTAAACTTAATGATGAGATGATGACTTCTATATGTTTTGATGATGATTTATTTTATTTTATGTCAAGTATACTTAGTCATGATTGTAGAAAAGATAATTATTGATTGGAATCCCTTATGCAACAAACACTCTGTAGATAATGAATTTATGATGAATGCAATCTAATTTTATCATGCAACTATATGAAAACCGTTGTCATTTTAAACAGTACTTTGTGTTTGGTATCATCATAAAGCTCTTATTAGATGTTGAAAGTGAGTACAAGCGTAAATGGTATGTGTTAGACCAATGACGACCTGAGTATTACTTTCATGATTTTTGATATTGCAAGAGAACACAAGCATCTAGGTATAATTGAACCGAGATAACCTAAGCATTCATTACGTAAATAGGGAGAGATTAATCATTTTAGTGTGTGAATTCTGAATGTCATCGGTGATACATTTGCATAGCACATCCCTCAACAATTCACATATTTACATAATTAACTTACAGACAACAGACAATAAAAATATCATTCTTTTTCCTTGTTTCTCTAGTGCAATACATCATTGAGTTACTCCAAAGAAATGATAATAAAAAATACAATTTATCCATTTTTTACTTAGAGTGTTTCAATCATTATTCAGATTTTAGATCATCCATCCTGATTTTGATGTTTTTGTAATTTTCTGACTTTGACCATAGACCTAACTGACTAACTTATCCTAGGGGTCTTGGGGGCTGATCAAAGATTATCCCTGCCTACGTTACACATGCAGAGACCACATAGTTCGACTGACATAGACCTATGTTTTTGTATTTTTCTTTTCTAGACTGACTTTTTGACATATTTTTGGTTTTTCTGATATGATATGGATGTTTGACACCCTCCTGATGGTGACTGATGTTGCATTTTGATCATTTTTTTAATTTTCCTGCCATACTATTGTTCCCCCATATTGGTGAAATTGATGTTTGTGTTGCCCCTAGTGATATCCAGATGTTGCCCCCAAGCTTTGGAGTGAGACTTGACTAGGTGAAATGATTTGATAATGGATGCAATGATGGCAAGACTAATGATGATATGAAATGGTATTGACTGCCAGATTAATGATCTCGATATGTATCAAAATAGATGGGAAAGCTGATCTTAGAATCACATATGACATCTGTTTCCAGGTTTTCACCATATGTTTTGAGTACACTCCTTTTCTTTGTATATTTTTCTCATTTTTCTCTTTTTATTTTTCTATTTATTTTTCTATTTTTGTGTTTCCAAGATGCCTGTTTGCTAGGTTTTCATCAAGGAAACCATTTTTTAGAAGTTTGAACCATGCCCTAGGAATTCAGGTATAGAACTTTCTGAGATGGATACTGTTGATAGGTTCATCGAACAAATCTCCTTCTGACATTGATAGTTGATAAGCCCCTGATCCGTATACTGATATGACGATAAAATGACCTAGCTAGTTAGGCTCAAATTTCCCTTTCTTCTCCATGTCCTGTTGATTCCTAGGGTTCTCTTTCAGAACCAAATCACCAACTTGAAAGACCCTCAGTTTTACCTTGTGGTTGTAACTCCTTGAAATTCTCTGTTGATAAGCCATTAGATGATTAACAACTTGTTGATGATACTCATCCAACAATTCCAGTTCCTGCAATCTAGATATCCTATAGTCTTCATGTAAAATGATTCCTCTGAGTGATACACTAAGGGATGAAATCTCTACTTTGATGGGTAGTATGGCTTATGATCCATATACCAAGGCATATGGTGTAGCTCCTGTTGGTGTTCTGATACTGGTTCTGTAGGCCCATAGTGTAGGATTGAGTTGAACATGCCAATCATCTCCAACATCGTTAACCGTCTTCTTGAGAATTTTTAGAATCGTTTTGTTAGAGGCCTCTGCTTGGCCATTTCCTTGAGGATAGTACCGTGTTGAAAAATGATGTTGGATATGCAACTTTTCACATAGTTCTTAGACATCTTGGTTCTTGAAAGGTCGTCCATTATCAGTGATAATGGATTGAGGGATGCTATATCGACAGATTATGTAATTCAATATGAAAGACAAAATTTGCTTCCCAGTGATGGTTATAAGAGGAACTGCTTCTATCCATTTTGTGAAATATTTTGTAGTTGTGATAATGAACTTGTGTCCATTGGATGAAGAGGGATGTATCTTTCCTACCAGATCTAGTCCCCATTGACAAAAAAGCCACGTTGATGTAAAGGGATGTAGTTCTTGAGCTAGTGCGTGAATTAGATTGTTGTGAATTTGACACTTTTGACATTTCTTGAAAAATTGATAGGATTCTTTCTCCATGCACAACCAATAATATCCCAAACGAAGGAGGTTTTTAGCTAGAGTTATCCCACTCAAATGAGTTCTACAAATACCCTTATGAACCTCTCATAGGGCCATTTCAGATTTGTCATGTTCTAGACATCGGAGTAAGGTACCATCAAAACCTCGATGATAAAGAATGTATGTGATTAAAATATGTCAGACAGATTGGTGGATGAAGCTTCGTTTTTGGTTCCTGGAAAGATCAAGAGGTAGGGTATTGTTTTTCAAGTAAGCATAAGTTTTTTCATAGATGGAGGTTTCAATGGTTTCTAGATTGAATACGGTAGCAAATTCTGAATTATTATGGGAAGGACATGATACTTGTTCTACCATAAACTCATAACAACCACGTTTCTCTAGCAATTGTAATAATGAAGCAATAGCATTTGCAGCTTTGTTCTTCGCCCTTGGAATTTGATCAAATTTGATATTGATGAAAAAATGTTTCAGATCATCTATTTGTTGCTTGTAGGGAATAATATTTTCATCTTTTGTCTAATACTCGTCATTCACTTGATAAATGACTAGTTGAGAGTCCCCATATACTTGTAAGTCTGTGATCTTCCATTGAATTGCTATTTTGACCCCAATGATCAATGCTTCATATTCTGCCACATTATTTGTACATTGAAACATCAGTCTGTATGATTTTAGAATGGTGTGTCCTTTGGGAGAGATGAACAAAATCCCTACTCCAGATCCTCACTATGTGTATGATCCATCAAAATATAATACCCATTGTTGAGGCATCACTATCAGAATTTCTGCATCCAAAAACTCCATTGTTGTAGGTCGATCATCTGGTAAAGGAGCCTCAGATAATTGTTTAGCGATTTCCTAACCCTTTATGGCTCTTCTCTCCACATATTGAATGTGAAATTCACTTAATAGCATGACCCACTTTGTCAGTCTACCTATTAAGGCAGCCTTACCGAGTAGATATTTTAAAGGTTCGATCTTTGCTATTAGCCTGATTGTATGAGTCAACATATAGTGTCTTAGTTGTTGAGTAACAAACACAACCACCAAGCAAGACTTCTCTATGAAAGTATAGTTTATTTCATACCCATTCAATGTTCTATTGATATAGTAGATGGCATGTTCTTTTCCTTCATAATCCTCTTGCGCTAATAGTGCCCCTAAAGTGATATCTGTCATTGCAATGTACAATATTAGAGGTCTTCCTTCTATTGGTGGCATGAGAATGGGTGGTGACATTAGATATTTTTTTATTTGATTGAATGTTGTTTCACACCCATTATCCCATTTGAAAACCACATTTTTATGCACTAGATGATTGAACGGATGACTCTTGTCCGCCAGCTGGGAGATAAATCTCCTGATTGATTAGAGCCTTCCTTGTAGTGACCTGAGTTGACTGATATTCTTAGGAGGTGAAATTTCCATTATTTCCTTGGATTTCACTGGATCTACCTCAATGCCCTTTTTTGAGACAATGTACCCCAATAGTTTCGCTGATGTGACCCCAAAGACACACTTCTTGGGGTTTAGCCTGGCATTGAATTTCTCTAGCTGTGTGAAGATTTTTCCTAGAATATGCAGATGTCCTTCCCTAGTACAAGATTTTTCCAGAATGTCATCCACGTAATCCTCCATGAAGGTGTGCATCATATCATGAAATATTGTTGTCATTACTCTTTGATAGGTGGCTCCTGGGTTTTTTAGACCAAATGGCATGGCGTTCCAGCAGAAGGTTCCCCATGAACATGTAAAATCCTTCTTCTCCTGATCTTCTGGAGCTATTTTAATTTGATTGTACCTAGAGAAACCATCCATGATTGAAAACATGGCATGCCCTGCCGTCAATTCCACAATGATGTCTATATTTGGTAATGGAAAATCATCCTTCGAGCATGCTTTATTCAGGTGCCCAAAATCTGTACATATCCTGATGTTGTTGTCTAGATGTGAAATAGGTACAATGTTTGATATCCACTCGGCGTAGTCTATAGACCTTATGAATCCAGCATCCAACAATTTCTTTAGCTATGTCTTTACCATCAATGCGATGTGGGGATGCATTTTTCTCAATTTTTTCTTGACAGACTTGATTCTTGCGGGCAAAGACAAATGATGCATGAGTAGATTTGGATCTAAGCCTAGCATATTGGAATATGACCAAGTGAAGTTGATGCTTCTTTCCTTAAATAAATTGATGAATTTCGGTCTCTCTTGATTTGTCATGGATTCTACTAGATGTAGGATTTTTTCTTTTTCTTCAATGCCAATTTTCATAGACTATGTTGGTTCTACCAGAACTAATGATCGCTCATGATAATGTTCCAAAAGAGTGTCAAATCTCCCATCTTTCGGTGCCTCGGAAAGGTTTTCACCGTTAGATGCGTTCTTTATTTTTTCTTTTTCCAAATCTAATGCTGCCATAGAATGGTTTTTGCTATTAGATCTATTTTCCCTGTTTTCACTTTTGCAACTGGAAGATTTGACACCCTCCTACTGAGTCATGTTGTTATTAGTATTATAAATAGAACTTGTACCAGGTTCGTCATGACATAGGAAATTTACGATGGCATCATCATTTGTAAATTGTGGTACATTCAAAGGTTCAATAGGTTCCTAGTCAATAAGTTCAAGATGTATTAAAGGCATGAAGTCATTAGATTGACTTAGGTCGATGGAAATAAGGGTTAGGACAACAATGTCATCATAGTTTTTATTTGGGATATCGAGATCAATGATGGTACCCTCTTCAAGATCGTCTAGTTCACTCAAATTTTGTTCATCCCCACTTGAGTCATCGATATTTAGTGATCCTGCTATGAATGGTCTTGACCCAGAGCCTTGTCCCTCCTCATGCATAGGTGCATATTGTTGTATTACATCAACTTGAATATTGGTGAAAGATACATCGGAACATAGATCTCACTTATATTCATTTGAATCCATTTTAGAGCTATCTCTAATCTGAAGGATCCTTTCTACAGCTTAATTTGTCATCTCCTATTTTTGTTCTTTAGAGTATCCTAATCCTAGCTTCTCTTTTGAATGGAGAGTGAGGGGCTGAATAGACTCTATGATTCAATCCTTCCTTAATCCAATAGGTCCTTGTCCCTCATAACCCATTTTTTCTAGGATAACTTTCCCTTTTCCATACTTGTCAGTGTTGATATTGACATTCTTGATACTGATATTTGATGTCGAGGGTTCCTCATCTTTGTATAGCCAATCCAGGATTGCTTTGTTGTCTGATTCATCCTCTATGGTACTGGCCTTGATAAACCTTTCTTCAAGAACTATGACAGGTAATGATGTTTGATGTTTGATCATGGATGGTTGACCATATGTCTTTGGAGATGGCATTAACTGTGAAAGGTTAAGCAATTGCTCCATAGAATATTGCCCCATTCCGTTGTCTGTCAGTTGGACTTGTTATTGAAATTTTTGTGATAAAGAAGTTTGTGGATCTAGATTGTCTATTGATTGAGTTTCAATAGGACTTGTTTCTTTTTCTTTATCCTTCTTTTCTACCCACTTGGTGGTGATAGTTGGACGTTTTTCCTCACTTCATGATTTTGAGCTAGATGCTTCCCTATTGTGAGGCACAAAGGTATCTTGAGAGATTCTAAGTGGGTCACAATGTTGAGGATGATTATAATTAGTAGATATAGTCACCTCCTGTCCATTTACTAGGAACTTTAAACATTGATGATATGTTGAAGGCACGGCCTGCATTTCATGGATCCATGGTCATCCTAAGAGTATGTTGTAAGTTAACTTGACATGCTATGTGTTTCATCATTGGACCCACTTGAATGGGTAACACAATTAAGCCCTTAGATGATCTTTCTTCCTCATCATATGCTTTTATAGTCATTTTCCTTCGGGCATCAATAGCATCATTGGAATACCCTAGTACACGGATTAACTTGAGAGTGCAAATGTTCAGACCAACTCCCCCATCTATTAAGACTCTCTTGACGCTATGATTGTGGATCAAGACTTTGATATGGAGTGTGGTATTATGGGGATGGTTTAGTGAGACATCATCCTATTCAGAGAATGATAGATAATGTGGGGTAGTCAAATACCCCACGATAGCTTGGAACTGGCAAACATCCAGATTCTTTGTTACCGTGGTGGCAACTAGTGCTTGTTCTAGAACCTCCTTATGCGATGGTGATAGTTTAAGGAGTTATAGTATCGATATCTATGCAGGAATGTTTTGTAGTTGATTGACAATGTTATAATAAGATGGAGGTGGATATGCATTTTTGGACCCAACTCCCTTTAACACTACCTTGGATTTCCCCCTAGTCATTACATTTTTTCGTTGATATTCTTGATGTTCTCTTATTTTTAAGACATTTATTTGATTTTCAGAGTTTTGTAGGCTTGGGAGAAAATCCAAATGGGTAGTGTTGTTGGTTTCAGGTTCATTAATGTAATGACCAATTGTATGATCACTCTCTACTTTAGAAAGACAAAGGATTGTTTTGTCATAGACATGATTGATGTTCTTACCTTTGTTGTTTCCCGAGGATGATGCTCCTTTGTCATAGTTTGGCAAAGGGTCCTTGAAGGCTGAATGATCGTTATTATTTTGAGGTCGCTCCACATATATTTTGTTGTTGTCGATCAAATCTTGTACCATGTGTTTCAACTCCATACAATCGTTGGTTTTGTGGCCTTTGTTATTATGGAAGTTGCAATAATTTGTGTCCTTCCATTATGGTGGTTTGACCTTTGGATCCCAGAATCTTGCTTCCTGTGTAGTGATAAGGCCACTGATGAGTAATTCTTTCATTGTTGATTCCATTGTTTGGTCCAAAGGTGTGAACCTATGTTGATTTGATGGTTTTTGATATGACTATGTTTTTGCGATCTCGTTTCTTTGTATGACATTCGACTTGACAATTTGATCATTGTTTTGATTCTTTGAAGTAGATGCTGTCAAGTTAAAAACCGGTTTGAAATTTTGGGAATCATTTTTTGTTTCATTGGTAGTCGTGTTTCAATTCTTTTGCCAAAATTTGGCTTATCACTGCTTGACTATTGATTGGAGGAGTTATTTGTGTTATTTTTTTTATCATTGAAATGCTTGATAACTCCTCTTTTGACTAGCGCTTCTTCAATTTTAAGACCGTTTTCTATTACTTTTCGAATGTAGGAGGACATTGCAATTCAATTCTATAACTCATTTCCTCCGTCAAGTTGTCAATGAACAGCTCCATCTTCTCTTCCTCAGGAATGGATTGAGGATATCTAGCGAACAATCGTCGCCATCTTTGTAGAAAAGACAAGAACGTCTCCCCTTTGTTTTGTTTTAGGTTAGAAAGATCCTTTATTGTAACATTATGTTGGATGTTAAAAGAATATTGGGAAATGAACCTATTCACAAGTTCCTTAAAAGTCTTGATACCTAGTTGTAATTTTGAAAACCATTCCATACATGATCCTCCCAAGCTCCTGGAGAATAATCTCATTGAGTAAGTTTCCTCTTGGGAAAGCTCAAGGCTCATTGTTTTGAATTCCCATATATGATCTATCGGATCTGTTCTTCCATTTTATTTATCACACTTTGGGAATTCACACTGTCTAAGAAAAGGTATCATATCGAATGTTGCATTGAAAGGATAAGGAGAAATTTCTTGTATCTCATACCTTTTGGTACTCCCTTTCGTCATATCCTGTATCTATTGTTGTAATATTTGCATTTGGGACGTTAAAGCAACAACGAGATCTATTGCTTGTGTGGGTTGTAGTATTTCAGTCTCACTTGTTCTAGGTGCTTCCTTCAAACGATTTACGTCAAATTCCTTAGGAAGTTTAGCCCCTGATTCAGCCAACATCAAGAGATATTTCTCCATGTCTTGTTCTAAGATCTTTTCCAGAAATTTATGGAATTTGGGGTCCTGTTGAGCTGTTTGAATATCCTCTTATCATTTTGGTATAGAATGTGCCAAGGATTTTCTTCTGCCATTGTTTGAGATGTTTTAAGTTCTTGTTCTAAGAGTCTTTGTTTTTGGGACCTAGTGAAGATTGGCATACAAATTTTTTCTCTTTCTTTTGAAATGTTGATCTTCTATGCTGGAAAAATATCAATTGAATTTTTAACAAAGTCGAATAAGATGATTGATCTTATTGATATGACTATGTTAAAAATTTGATTACTATACTTGGTTTCGTGATAAAGGATGATAGTATCCTGATGATGAAACTTCAGTGTAATAATCGATTGTGTATTTGAATTGACACTTCTGATTTGCAAGATCTTGTTTCAGTTGATAAGATTGGAAACTTGTATAAACCTATCTAATTTTGGTTTCTAGACAGTGATTCTGATAAAAAGAAACTCGAGTTCTAGTAAAAAATGTGGATAAATGACTGACTGACTGACTGGTATGATTTTGGAACTCTTTGTTTTCAAAGCGCTAAAACAAATTACAAAAGCGCTATTTCACACAAATGCTAGAACAGAGTTCTGAAGTGCTAAAACAGGTGATGGAAGCGCTATCTAGACAGAAGCACTAAAATAGTGCCCGAAAGCTCTGGAAAAAGTGATGAAAGTGCTATCTTTACAGATGCGTCGAAATAGTGCTCAAAAATGTTGAAAAAGATGATGAAAGCGCCATTTGATGAAAGTGCTAAAATAAAGACTATAAGCACTAAAACAAAGCTCGAAAGCGTTGTTTTATGAAAGCACTAAAATAGTTACCCGAAGCACTGAAATAGGTTTCCAAAGTGCTAGAAACAGGATTTTTAAGATTCTCTATTGTAAAACTTGATCTGGCCTTGTGGCATACTCTATCATGGGTTGTGGAAAATAAGACTGACGTATGCGTTGACTACGGTTGTGATATTGTGTGAGAGCTCTCCTCTGGAAGAAAGCTCATGAATAAAGTGGCTCTACTACATAATCAAGATTGTGACCCTAGCAAAATCGTGATATCTATGGATGAAGGTTCTATGTTGTAAAAGGATTTTTTTATTTTGATATAGAAAACACCTTCTTCTTAAATTATCCTGATAACTGAGAGGTTTCTTGGGTTTGGTGATTTTGATTGTTCTCTTGAAAAATGTGGTGGACTTCCACTTTCGAATCATGAATTTCCTGACCTGTTTTGACTTGTTTTTTTCAGGATGATCTTTAATATGATTTTAATGAATTTTGTGAAAATAGAGCAAGCATTTGCGGAATAATTGTTTTAAAATGAATAGATCATGCATGTTCAAGAACCACGAATTCTCCTTATTGATTTTCACGGGATGCTTTGAAAAATGTGTACAAATCAAATAGACTCACTCTTAAGGACAAAAAGGTTATTGTTATACTCACAACCCACATCTTGAAATTGCGTTGATGCACACAGCCGCGTCACCCCTTAGAGGGTGTCTTGTTTTTATCATTTCAAGGTGCGTACTCAGAGTTGGATTTCTCATCCTATGAGCAAACGGTCCTTGGTAATTATATGGTGAGTGTCTTGGGGGCAGATTCTTCCCTCCCCTTGCACCGTGAGTATGATAATGTATGGTTACTAACTCAATGGGATACTACTCTATGGTTCGTAGATAGGGCTTCCGTGCAGTGCAATAATTGATAAACTTGCTCAAGAGACCTCCCAATATTTAGAACAAAGATTTAGGGGATGGTTATCTTGCTCACTACTGTCAAGTTGGACTTTCATCAACAAATTGCATTTTGATTATAGTGAGTTGGAATCATTGGCTTTAGGCGTTCCCACATGGGTCATTCCCGTAGGGTGAGTACTTTTTCCCACTACAACAAGCCTTCTAAAAGATTTAATAAAGCGTAAATTGCATGAAATAAAAATGAATCTAGCGCTTTGATCACCTAGTTAAGGGGAGAGCATAAGCCTAATCACTACACAAGCATAGCATATAAGTTGTTTTGTTTTAAGCCCAAAAAGACAATTTTCTAATCTATATGAAGATTTTGTTTCACAAAAATCATGATGTTCTTTTTAACCAATATTGTAAAAACTGCGATGACTACCCTAGGATTGATACATTTTTAAAACTAGAAGTGACTACCCTAGGATTGATAAATTTTTAAAAACCAGAAGTGGCTACCCTAGGATTGATAAATTTTAGTCTAACTGTGAAAAAAATTAAATTCTAGCCGTGGCAATGTCGGATCCAGACTGAATTTACAAAAGTGCTAAAATAGTCCCCCAAAGTGCTATAGTTTTTACCTGATGCGCTAAAATTGAAAGCGCTGAAACAAAACACCGAAGCACCAGATTTTGCCACAGAAGCGCTAAATCAACTTTTCGGGAAATGGATCACCGATGCGCCAAAACAAGTCATGGAAGCGCTAAAAGTTTTGACAGATGCGCTATAGTATATGATGAAAGCACTGAAATAGAACAGGCTGGGAACCTACACACACATTTCAGAAAAAAATGATAAAAATTGGGGTTAATGCCCCACGGTGGGTGCCAAATTTTAAGTGTGAATAAGTATAAAGGAAATAAAACACTTCTTAATGAAAAATTGCATCAAAGATCAAGCTAAATAATCAATTGAAAGCATCTCATTGTCTCCTATCTTTAAAAATTTATTAGCTATGTGCTCTTAGATTTAAGTGACACTACAAATGTTAAAATGACAATCTAAAGAACAAAATGATGTTGATGAAATGATATGAAGCTTAATGTGATAATACTAGATGATGAAAGAAACTAAGTTAGAATGGATTGACATGGAAACTGATAAATGAAGCTACAAGAGGCAGCCATGATATGAAAGCTTGAATGCTGGATGCTTGGATGTTGGATGCTTAATTGCTTGATGCTTGAATTCTTGTAGAGTAAGAGTGCATAAGTTAGATAATCTATGGTTGAATGAGGTTGTATTTATAGATTTCCTGGCTGTAGAAATGCACAGGGATGGCAAATAGAAGCTTGGATTCAATCTGGAGAATTGAATGGTGAAAGATGGAGGAGATTGAGAGAATTTTGGAAATTGTCTCTACCCATGAAAACACCAAGCAAGAGAAGAGGAAAGATTGATGGAGGAGGATTGAGAGATAAGTTTGCAATCTGTCTCCAATTCTTCCCATGAAGTTTCAATCAATTAATTTGATATGATTTTAGACATAAATTAGACATAGGATATCTAATTTGATTTTGAGGAAATATAGAGGAATATTCTTTATGTCTTTATTTAAATATTTTTTATTTATTTAAATTAGCAAAAAAGGGATAAATAATTTAATAAAACAAACCATATAAGTTGTTTATTAAATTAAACAAAAGAATATGGCAATTAATCAATAAAGCATTTGATCTTTATTTAATTAATTTAAGATCGATGTGATAGAATAAAATAGGGATTTGATAATTAAATCAAACAAAGTATTTAATTTTGTTTATTTAATTAAGATGAGATAAAGGAAGAAATTAGAAGAATTTCAATGTGAACTATATAAATAAATATTTCTATTTATTTAAACAGTAGAGGAATTTAGGACAATCAATTAAATAATTTGCATTTAATTAATCAGATTCTCTAGACCAATTTTAGGTGTATACAGGAGGCATTAAATGCTTTGTTGGAAGTACTCATCCCTTTTGGAGGGATTTTCAAATTTAGGGAATATTCCACCAAAGATGCCATTTTGAATGGAAATTGATGAATTTATAAATCAAATAAATTGATTTATTGTGGAAGTTGCAAAATCTAGAGGATTGGAGTGATTAGGATTAAATTTAATCATGATTTGATCAGATTAAGAGATTAGATGATGTGACAAATTTGATTTAGATTTTAGGATTTATTTAAATCAAAGTTGAGAAGAAAATAATAATTAAAAAGAGGATGGTGTTAAATTAAATCAAATAAATGTTAATTTATTTAATTTAATAGAATGAATTTAGAGATTTAATTAAATAAAGTGAATTATTTAATTAAATAGAGACTATAAAAGCTAATTAAATAAAATTGATTTATTTAATTAAGGGATGAAATGTGATGAATTAATTGAATAAGGATTATCCAATTAAGTGGCTTAGCAAAGTAGATGATTCAGGACGAAGTGGTGTTAGTGATTAGGATCAAATGTGTTGGTATTTTTTCCATGTCTACACTATCAACCTCAACCAAGATCATATCAAGTGAGCAACCAAAAATGAAAAACCAAGGTTCAAGTACTTGACAGGGGTAGTGGGAATTACCACTTTAACCAAGAATTTTGTATTGGTATGGTCCCATTGACTCCTAAAATCTATGGAGGTTTGAAAAAGATCAAACCTACTCAGACAATGCAAATTATAGCCAAACCCCTGATTTCCACCAAGTGGGGAGACATGAGAGATGAAGATATATTCAAAGAGGAATTCTCATCCATGATTTCAAAGAGGACCAAAAAAAGCTAGAACAACAACAAACCCTTTTATTTGACCCTAGTAGTAAAGGCTACCAACTAGTTAAATAAATGGGATATAGTGGAACAGGTGGCGTTAGGCTACACAAACAAAGTAGGTGGAAACCTATCATAGTGAAACAAAGAAAGAAAAATATGGGACTAGGTTATGAGCCAAAAGACATGGTTACTCCAAAAATCAGACGAACCTCTTTTAAGAAACTAGAAACTTTTGCTAGTGTTAAGGCACTAGATATCTACCATATCATAGACAATGATTTACTCATTGAAGACTTATTCAAAAACTTTAGCATTGATAGGTTCCCTCTCTAGTTTATCAAAACCATTCCCAATATCTATTATCATTCTGAAATAGACTCTAATAATATGAATGGGACTTTCCTTCATTTGTCACCAAATATAGTTTCCCCACTTCTAGTAATGATGACCTAGACACCTAGTGGGAAAAAGATACTAGAGCCATACTAACCATTTCATGAACCTCCATAAAATTTGTGTATATTGATGATAACCTCACACTCTATTACTTGCAAGTATTATATTGGGACCAGCAACAACATACGCCTATTTTGGATCAATTCTAGAATGATCAAGCAATTCTTGAGTTCATGGAACTTGGCATAGACATACCAGTAGGAGATCAAAAAGCAAGATTTGTCATGGAGCTTGAGCAAGATGCATACTTTGGTGGAGAGATTGAACCTTCTAGTTGTAAAATTGAAAATGAAAATATAAAGATCAAAGCACTCTACACCCCCTAGAGAAAACCACATTGTGGCTCTATCTGATCGAGAAAAGAATAAAATAAAGGATGCATTCGAAGGGGAGGACCTCCTAGAGGCACCCAAGGATGGAGGTTTCAATCTCCCTGTATCTAAGTACCAAGAAAAATCAACACTCCTAGTACAAGAAGAAGAGTTTATAAATATTGGTACCATAGAAAATCCAAAAATCACATACCATGTAGCATCACTTGATCTCGAAGAGAAAGCAAAATTCACAGCATTCGTCAACGACAAAAAGGTAAATTTTTCCTAGACCTATGCTGACATGCTTGGACTAGATCCAACATTAGTGGTATATCATTTAGCTATACTCTCTAAAGCAAAGCCTATCAAGAAAAAGCTCTGAAAATGCATTCTCAAATAGCATTACTAGTAAAGATAGAACAAAAGAAACTGCTAGTTGTCAGTTTTATCAGACCCATCAATTATCCACAATGGATATCAAATCTAGTACCAGTGCCAAATCCTACTCGGGGCATAATGATCTACATAGATTTTAGAGACCTGAACAAGGCCTATCCAAAGGACAAATTTCCATTGCCAAGTATCAACATGATCATGGATCTAACAATAGGGCATGAGATGCTATCCTTAATGGATGATTTCTTCAGATATAACTAGATAAAGATCTCTCTACATGATCAACACAAAACGACCTTTACTTGTGCTTGGGGGACCTTTTGTTGGAATGTAATGCCATTTTTCCTAAAGAACGTAGGAGAAACATGTCCAAGAGCAATGACAACCATATTCCATGATATGCTACACACCGTCATGGAAGATTATGTGGATGAAATCCTAGAAAAGTTAATCAAAAGGGAATATCACTTGTCAAATCTTGCAAGGTGTTTAATTAGCTTGAACAATATAATCTAAGAATCAACGCTAAGAAGTGTGTGTTTAGAGTAGCATCCAAAAAGTTGTTAGGGTACATAGTGTAAAGAAGGGGGATTGAAGTGGATCCTGCAAAACTAAAATCTATACTAGAGATGCCTCCGCCAAAAACATTAAAACAACTAAGGATTTTTTAGGGAAAGCTGCAATCCATCAGGAAACTTATCACACAATTGAAAAAGAAATATCACCCTTTCCCTCACCTTCTACACAAGGGTATCACCTTCAGGTGGGAAGAGAGATGTAACCAAACATTCCAACAAGTCAATGAGTACCTACTTACTCCTCCTATACTCATTCCACACATCACAAACAAGTAAATGGTGCTCTATGTGTACCACACAAGCAACACTAGGAGCTCTCCTAACCCAACTAGATGATAACAACAAAGAAATAGAGGTCCACTACATCAGTTGAACTAATCACCCATAGAAAGAGCATTCCTCTCAATCATATTTGTGACACAAATGTTTAGGTACTATATCTTAAACAAAAATGTAAAGCCAATTTCAAAAGTAGATCCACTAAAGTACCTACTAGCAAAGGCCACTCTAATAGGCCGAATCTCCAAATAGGTAATGATCTTGAGTGAATTTTATATAGAGTATGTGGATAGAAGAGCCATCAAGGAAAAAATCATAGTAGACCAACTACTTGAAGCACCCATAGATTGTCACAAGCCTCTCATAGTGGACTTTCTAGAAGAGAGTATCTTGATGACTAAATAGATAGGCCATTGGATTCTTTACTTTGATGGGTCCTACACTCAACATGGCTCTAGAGCAGGTGTTCTATTCTCACACCACAAGGAGATAGTATACCCAAGGCATATAGGATCGCTTTTCCATGCACAAACAATATCCGAGATATGAAGCTCTTATCACATGGCTAAAAATGGCTATAGAATGGAGAATCAAAGAGCTATAGGTCTTTGGATATTCTCATCTAGTGATCAGACAAGTGAATGCTGAGTACTAGAAAAAAGACAACAAGATGATGTCATATAAAAGGATGGTGGAGAAATTCAAGAAACACTTTATCACAATAACCTTTGATAAAGTTCCACAAATAAACAATAGATCTACTAACACAATGGCAACAATAGGCCCTCACTGCTTGACATTCCACAAAATGATCCTAAGTATGAGTTCCTCATTGAACAATTGCTCATACATACATTCGACATCCCAAAATTAGAACTAGTTTGTGTTTTTGGTTCTAACTCCCCATGGTACCAAGACACCTTTGACTACATCAAACATGGTATCTGATGCAAGAGCATCTACCAGAACTACAACTCATCAGGGTACTTCTAACCCAATCTCTAATGGAGAAGATCAAATTAAACAAGCACCATTGAATCACTTAAACTTTCATCAAAATTCCATACAATTTCACTTGAAACTTCAAGGCTACCAACAAGCCAACTCATCAAACCAGTATTACACACATTTATCAGGTCCAAACAAAACTTAACCAACATCATTCTAGTAAGAACAAAGCCAAAACTTGATTAGAAATCAGTGAATCAATCAACTCTTCACTAGTCATAAAATTGCTCATCATTTCAACTTGTTACAATAATGAATTAAGACTAAAACAATTCAAACTACTTTTATCCTTTCACCAAACTTCCAAGACCTTGTGTTCTTCATTTTTGTATTTGAAACAAGTCAAGAACATGCTCACATAATGTTGCTCTATTAGATCATCTAACTCTGTAGTCAAGACACCATTATTGCACCTTCAAACCATATTGCTCAACCACAAAAACCAACAATATTTGCCTTTAGACTATTCCAAAGCTTTTGATACATATTTTCCCATAACATTTAGACAGTTTCAAGCCATGAAAAGTCACTCAAGTCATTGTTAGAATAGAATCTCAGATTCTAGCTTCCAAACCTCAAACCGCTAGTAGTATGGCAACATACTCAAATTGGGTATATCAAGCAACCCTTCATGAAACTCCCTAAAAAAAATATGCCATTAGAAATAAATTTTGATCTATTACCACATATCAAAAGATAGTATATGGTTTCTTTGTAAAGTTTTTCAGATTAATTCATCGTCCCATGGTTAAGTGCTTACAAATTAGGTCATTTTTCAAAGAAACTACCAATGAATCGACTCCAAAACACTAAATTACCCTAGGTAGAATGAAACCATGTTACAAAACTTACATTTCACCAAACTTTAGAAATAGATAGGCCCAATTATGCACCGAACAATAAAACCCTTGTTTTAGGTTCACCATGGCTCAATAAAATGAGGGTTTATTTAAAAAGGCTATTGAAAACCTTAGATACACCTACCACCACTTCAAACAAGTTTGAATAGGTCTGCATATTCTCTGGAAACCATTTCCAAACCTCCATGAATGCATTTTCATCGTATGCTCACTTGTAGCCATCAAATTCTTGAGGAAAACTCATAAATTTTGAAGGACAACACTTTCCCACCTATAATGTCATCTTCCCCTGCACAAAATAACATACACACACCATATAAATCCTAAAATATCCTACACAATCAATCCAAAAGGTCTAATTTGGTGGAGTAAACACTATATCCTAGTTAGACTCTCAAAACCCCAACATTGAGGGTTTTAGACTTAGCTACATAAAAACTACTCACACAAATGATATGATCAAATGGTTTCAATATAAATGGATTTATATAAAATCTAATTGTATACTCTACTTGAAACAATAAGATTCAAAGTTTAAAGCAACTATGCAGCCAAGTATTAATAGAATGAAACTCTAAATTTACTACGGTAGGGTACTTTTATTGAAAGAAATTCATCAAGATTACAAAATCTTCTTTTCCTCACCCTTTACAATGCTTTATATATCTTTTAAAATATTTAAGAAAATTTCCTTTTCATTTCTAATGACCTATCCCTTCATTTCTTCACAAAAGACTCTCCATCTTCTGATTTTTGCCGTTTTACAAGTTTGGCAACTTTTTTTGCATTTTTGAAAACAAATGATAACTTTTTTCATTTTTAACATCCTTGACCCCTTAAAGACTTCATTGAAACCTAAATACATCAAATATGACCACATCATGCCCCTTTTACATTTTTTTACAATTGAAAATTCAAATTTTGTATTTTTTCCTTTTGAAAGCATTATGTGCACAAGGTGCACTTTCACCATACAACCAACCAACATAAACTTCACAAGTCCCTTGGAAAAATATTGTATTAACTTTTCTTGTAAATTCAAACCTACCTTGGACTGCTTCTTCTTTTTTTCTTTCTAATCTTTATCTATCTTTGTCTTGGTTCCAATATTTGTCTTCAACTTTGTCTTCATGTCTTTGCCTTTTTCCTTTCTCTAATTTTTCATGATTCATCCTTGACCTTCTCTAATTTCTTTTCATCATCCTCTCAACTACTCCCATAAGTGGAGTACTCTTCAGGCTACATACTCAAGTTCTTCACAAACAAGTATCCATCTCCTTCACTACCTTACCACACAAACTCAACAACTCAATAAACCATCCATCTTACCCAATAGCAGATCCTAGAAGATTCCTCACTCTCTCTTTACCTTGCACCTTCTACCAAGCTTAATCTCTATTCGAGGATGGTGACCATGAACCTTTCCTTGTCTGCCAACTCACAGCTCAAAAATCTTCCTCTCTGCAACTTAGATGGATCAAGCACTTGCAACCAACAACTCAACAACAACTTAATGAACACCAGATCAGCAAGCTCTGATACTAATTGATGCAAGAGAATCTACCAAAAACCACAACTCATCGGGATACTTCCGACCCAATCTCTAATGGAGAAGATAAAATTAAACAAGCATCATTGAATACCCTTAAACTTTCATCAAAATTCCATACAATTTCACTCGAAACTTCAAGGCTACCAACAAGCCAACTCATCACGCCAGTATTGCACACCTTTATCAGGGCCAAAAACAACTTAACCAACATCATTCCACTAATAAAAAAGCCAAAACCTGATTATAAATCACTGAATCAATCAACTCTTAACAAGTCATCAAATTTCTCATCATTTCAACTTGTTACAATAATGAATTAAGACTACAACCATTCAAACTACTTGTATCCTTTCACCAGACTTCCAAGACCTTCTATTCTTCATTTTTTAATTTTAAACAAGTTAGGAACATGCTCACATAACGCTGCTCTATCAGATCCTCTAACTCTGCAGTCAAGACACCACTATTGCACCTTCGAACCATATTGCTCAACCACCAAAAACAACAAGATTTTCCTCTAGACTATTCCAAAGCCATCGATACATATTTTCCCATAACATTTAGATAGTTTCAAGCCATGACCAGTCACTCAAGTCACTATTAGAAAGAAATATTTGTTTCTAGCTTCCAAACACCAAACCCCTAGTAGTATGGAAACATACTCAAAGCGAGTATATCAAGCATCCCTTCATGAAAATCCTTAAACCAAATATTCTATTAGGAACCCATTTTGATCTATTATCACATATCAAAAGATAGTATATGGTTGCCTTGTAAAGTTTGTCAGATTAATTGACTAACCTAGGGTTAAGTGCTTACAAATTAAGTCAGTTTTCAAATAAAATACCAATGAATCAAATCAAAAACACTAAAATAACCTGAGCAGCATGAGACCACATTACAAAACTTACATTTCACCAACCTTTAGATATAGATAGGCCCAATTATGCACTAAACAATAAAACACTGTTTTAGATTCACCATGGCTTAATAAAATGAGGGTTTATTGAAAAAGGACATTGCAAACCTTAAATACACTTGACAACACTTAAAAGAAGTTTTAATAGGCCTGCATATGCTCTGGAAACCATTTCCAAACCTCCATGAATGCATTTTCATCATATGCTCACTTATAGCCATCAACTTCTTGAGGAAAACTCAAAAATTCTGAAGGACAACACTTTCCCACCTATAATCTCATCTTCCCCTGCAGAAAAAAACATACACACACCATATAAATCCTAAAATATCGTACTCCACTGATCCACAAGGTCTAATTCAGTGGAGTAGACATTATAACCTAGTTAGACTCTCAAAACCCCAATATTGAGGGTTTTAGACTGAGCTACAGAAAAAATTCTCACACAAATGATATGCTAAAAGGGTTTCCTTATAAATGGATTTAGATAAAATCTAATTCTCTAATCTACTTGAAACAAAAAGACTCAAAGTCTAAAGCAACTATGCAACCAAGAATCAATAGAATGAAACTCTAAATTTACTACAACAAGGTACATTTATTGAAATAAATTCTTCAAGATTACCAAATTTTCTTTTCCTCGCCCTTTACAATGCTTTATATAGATTTTACAATAGTTAAGGCAACCTATTTTTCATTTCCAATGACCTATCCCTTCATTTCTTCACAAAAGACTCTTCATGTTCTAATTTTTGCCTATTTACAAGTTTGGCAACTTTTTTTTCATTTTTGACAATAAATGACAAATTTTTTCATTTTTAACATCGTTGACCCCTTAAAGAATTCATTGAGACCTAAATACATCAAATATGAACACATCATGCCCCTTTTACATTTTTTTACAACTAAAAATTCATTATTTGCAATTTTTCCTTTTGAAAGCATTTTGTGCACAAGGTGAACCTACACCAATATCATACCACTTGACCTAACGACCACTCAAAAGAAAACCTTCACTTGTAGGACTTCCTGATTTACAATCATAGGAGATACCCTATACCATCGTAGTCTATATGGTATATTACTCTGATGTCTCAACACAAAAGAAGCATAGACAACCTTACAAGAGGTAGACGAAGGTGTTTGTGGGTCCCACTCTAGTGGGCCTAACCTAGTCCAAAAATTGCTCAGAATGGGATACTATTGGCCCTCCATTTAATAGGAATGCATTAAGTATTCTAGAAAGTACTGTCAATTCTAGTAGCATAGTGACCTAGTTAATGCAATTGCACATGAATTGAGACCCATCACAACACAATGGACTTTTCTGCAATGGGGATTAGACCTGGTAGGTAATATTTCACCTGCTTCATCTAATGGGAACAAGTTTATTATCACAACAACATAGTATTTCACTAAATGGATAGAGGTAATTCCATTGACCTATATCACCAGAATTTTTTTTTCAAAATTCATTTTGAATTATCTGATCTAGAAGTATGGAATTCCCCAAACGATAATAATGGAAAATGGAACCCCGTTCAAAAAACAAGATGCCCAATAACTCTATTCCCAATTTTCTATCTAGCAAATATTTTCCATGCCCTATTACCCCCAAGGAAACGGTTAGGGTGAGGTGTCTAATAAAACCATATTGAAAATACTCAAAAATACTATTAATGAAGCCATCCGTGATTGGCATTTACAGTGAAACCCAACCCTATGGGCTTATTGAACAAGCATCCGAACACCTATAGGTGCTACACCATTTTCCTTAATCTATGAATTAGAGGTTGTCTTACCTATCAAGTTTGAAATCCCCTCATTATGAATCTCATTAAAAGGCATGGTCAACAATGAAGAATACATGGTATCTAGGCTAAATGAATTAGATCTCCTAGATGAAAGGTGTTTGAGCACGTTAAACCATTTGTAGGTTTATCAAAATTAACTCAAAGGAAAAAAATTTCAGGTTGGATACATGGTCCTCAAGGAGAATCAAAAGGTACAACTGGTTAGGCCCATTCATTATCACAACAAGCTACAACTTTGGGGCCTATTAGTTGGCTACTCCTGAGGGAGAACGTTTAGCTGAACCACTGAACAATGGCCACCTCAAGAAGTTCTACACATGAAGCACATCATAATTCCCCAAGAAAAAGGGTAAAAACCAAAAAAATATGGAAAAGATAAAAAAAGAGGAAAAAAATAAAAGGCAATAAAAGTAGTAAAGAGAAATAAAACATTCCTTGAGTTAAAACCACTTTGTGGCACTCATAGAATAGGTACCATAGTGAAAACCTGGCAAACAAGTACTCTACTTGAATAATGTTTGCATGATTATCTATCGGTACTATACACACCATTGACCCATTCATCCCATAATAAAGCATGTGTCCAACCATGACTTGATACTGATTTAGGAAAGTCATCTTGTCTCAAATTGGGGGAAAATTCTTGAAGTTGGTCATGGATTAGATCTTTGTGCATCCTATCAGGGTCAAAAACATCCATAAACAACAAAAATCAAAAACATCCAAAAACAACAAAATCATAAACATCCAAAAATGTAAAAAAATCAAAAACATAAAAAAAAAAACGTAAACAAAGAAACTGGATCACTAGATTATTCCTTCACTCAAAATAGTCTAAGATATCTACATTTTTTTGAACCCCACAGCTAGTTCAAGTAGATATCCTACAACATATCCTTTAGACACAAACGTGGAATATCAAGCCAAGATATCAATGTTGTTTATTCCAAAAATAGTTATGCTTTGAGTCAACCGGTTGAACTACGTGGCCTATGCATGTACAATGTAGGCAAGGCTTAACAACCCTCAAGGCCTTAGGTCAGTCCCCTTAGGTTTCTATCATTATTTATTTCAATTTAGTGAAAAAATACAAAATCCAAAAAAATTCAAAAACATTCAAACCAAGTGAAATACGAGCCTCTATGTGTACAACATAGGAAAGGATTATCTTTGATGATCCCCCAAGGACTTAGGTTAGTCCCTTGAAAACAACAAAAACAACATCATAAAACTATGAAAATCAAAAAGTCATATCTCCATCATCATAAATCCACAATAAAATTTTCACCCATAATAAACAAATCGTCACCTTCACCCTTTGACAAAAAATAAAAACAAAGAAAGCAAACATCAAAAGCTAGAACTTTCAAGAAAACAATCATAAAGCTCTGACTATAAACAGATGGAAGCAAAGTTGAAGTATCAACGACCTATCTTTTGACAACGTACAAACAACATCTTGAGATATGCCTTAATGGACCTGTTCCTACGATAAAAATGATTAACATAGGATAATAGCCCCACCTCAAATAGATATGGAAAGTGATACTACAACTTTGTTTTATCTTTTATAGTCTTATCTTTCTGATTTATTTTATTGACTCATTCCCAAGGTCTCTCGAGGATATCCATAAGGATTTAGAGAAGAAGGTGTGGGGGCAATCAAGAGCATCATTTTGATTTACTGTTTGTAAGATATTTTTGTAACACTACCTTGGCGAATAATTTATTTATTGAGTGTATGAGAGTTGTTTTGAAACAATTCATGAAGTAGTTGCATGTTAGGTGTTCTATACCTCTTTGTGTGACTGGTCCAAAAAGGTTTTAACACAACCCAAACCATATACTTTAAACAAATTTTTCATATGTTTGGTATGAGAAAGAGTATTCTTTGTATGTATAGTCAATGTCCACACAATGGATACAAAGTCACCTTGGTCATTAATACCCTAGTCCATTGTATCTATTTGCTACATCAAACAAGATTGTTAAAACTACAAAGTCTCCAAGAAAATTGAAAGCAACTCATGAGTACTAACAAAATCAAACTTCTATCTAGTTCATCAAATGTTTTCTTCTAACTAACATCCATCCTACATCACAATATCATTAGTACCATATCCATCCTACATTCACAATATTGTCAATACATATCATGATGATAATTTAAAGAAATGAAAACATCATGTATCATGAATAAATGACACACATACATCATATCTCAATATCATATAAACATCGTATATCAAAAATAATATATTGATCATACATAATAAAAAATCATATGATATACAATATATGATCCATCCATTCATACCATATGCATACATCAAAAAAGTACATAAAACATATATATAGTCATATGTAATCATACATCATCATCCATGATCATCACATAGACACATAATAAACTTGAATCAAAGAAGATATATCTGATATATTTCATCATCAAAAAAGGGAGAATGCAATAATACACCATCATCATGAAAACAAGTGTGATAGGATAATACAAAATCCTACATATATATGAGGCCTCGATTGGGCTGATGCATATATATACAAAACACATGTCTACAATATGAAATCTCTTAGTAATAAACACCATAAAGATCAAGTACATATATAACACTACCCAGAAGGAAGAGGGAGAACTCTATAGACCAAGCCGCGGATCACCATCTAGATCTGGTTGTCTGATAGAATGCCCACCTAACTCGGTACCACGTCCACCTTTTGCAACACTAGGATCTCCAAACCACGGACACCAAGCAACCCTAGGAATAGTGCCATCATTCAAAGTCTGATAATATGTCAACATCTGTAAAAAAGGATCTCTCTCAGCTTGTAAACTATCACACACTAAACTCAAAATATCCCTCTCAGCAGTAATGCTTTGTAACTATGTCTCACGATTGAGACAATGACCAATCTTTGTGTCTCTCTCCTCTGAATCTCTCTCACTCTATGATAACTATGACAATGTGCACCTGAACGACCTATCATCACAATATCTTTGTGTCTCTAGCACTCTAGTCATCTGAGCTAACTATATACCTCCATCTCTAGGTGGTGGAGGGCGACTTGGAACCTACCCATGATCCTACGCCTGATCACCCTATGCTCCATCCCGTCGAGCCCTACCCAAATACTCTACAAGAACCTCAATATGCTACTACTCTCCATGTCGACCTATAATGCCTACTCTATATAATGCGAGATCATCACCGAGATCTATAAATATCAATGAAACATAGTGGGCCCACCACTGATCAAAATTAGGAGTGGCACCCAAATCTAATAAATCAACTAGCCAACCCCATCTAACTAGGGTGAGAGCTCTAAAAGTAGAAATCACAACATCCTTGTCTGCCAAATGACCCCATACTCAGACCTCTTTGGTGGTCTGAACGAACCAAGCCTCATAAGTATTGGGAAACCAGCCCTATCTCTCTCCAAACTGACGACATGCTTTGTCAAGTAAGTTTCACTCTAGAAGATAGTGAGAGTGACCAATCAACCATCTAGTTTTTTGAGAGTACAAAATCTTCTTTGGATCCTCTGGCCATGCCTCACA
Organism: Sequoiadendron giganteum; assembly: GCA_007115665.2. Lineage (NCBI taxonomy): Eukaryota > Viridiplantae > Streptophyta > Pinopsida > Cupressales > Cupressaceae > Sequoiadendron > Sequoiadendron giganteum. The sequence continues at coordinate 19,932,172 of CM021108.1, read as the reverse complement.
ATCCATAAAGGGTCTTGAAACAAAACCTAGCATGTTGTTGAACACTCGACACCAATACGAAAGATCCTTGGGCAAGGTTTAATATAGGAAATCTCCATAATGATATGAGTATGGATCCCTAGTAGTTCGATCATGTATCCCATTGGTTTGAGAAACTTCAATATGCTCCTAGGCCCATATGTGCAAAAGAGAGACACTTGCAGAAATAGATTTCCCACCCTGATATATAACCTCATGCATATCTCTGTAGAGGTGGGTGAGAAGGCAAGGACCCCATGCATATTTTTTCCCATGCTCAAACATACCCTCAAAACAAATACCCCATCCAATAGGGAACTAATGACCTCTCCTATCAAGAATAACTAGCCTCGAAATCAAACCGCAAAGAATGGGGGAAATAGGGTCTGCACTGCCAACAAAATTTGATGGATCGATCTCAGACTAGCGAACCTCCAAGTATTAGACACCAAGAACACTCCGCATGGTGTGAGTACCTCATCGAACATGGTACATAATGATTTCACCATGGATAGGAATGCGAAGAATCCTCCACACATCCTCGAGGGTAATGGTGGCCTCTTTTATAGGTAAATGGGAAAATAAGTATTTGAATGCAATCACTCCATGAGTGTGGTTGTCATTGTCGTGTGAGATCACATGAGAGCCATCTAACAAATATGTCGTAAATCGACCATATCTACAAAATCTCATTCCAAAATGTCAAAGATGGAAATCAAATCAAATAGATCCCAAGGTCATCTCTCCCTCGGCTATAGTGATTTTGAGACCACCTGCAATAATTCAACCCACACTATTAGGGTTTCTCTCTAAACACGTAAATCGAAACAAAAATTATAAATAAATTAACTTAGAGATCAAAAAAGGCAAAAGAGAAACGTTTCTAGCAAAAGCGAGGAAACATTAGCAAAATCAATGTAAAAAGGCAAGTGTGAGGGAAAATTTCAAATGTGCAAGATCAAAAATGAAAGTTCAGATCAAAAGCACATAACTAAAGCAAAAGTACAAAAAACAACCTAGAGCAATTTCAAAAGTGAAAAACAAAGCAAAATCGAAGTTGAAAAGCGAAAAATCAACTCAAAAGCGTAGTAGTAAGTCAGATGCACAATTTTTTTGCAAATGTGAGCTTCCTAAACTAGAAAATGTTCTAAAATTGAGGCAGAAGTGTTGAAAACCTAAAACCTACGCTTTTGACATGAGGAACTTTGTGCATGAATTACAAGAACACGGGCAAATGAAAATGAGAAGCGAGAGGGTAAATACCAGGCCATCGACGCCTACAGGCCATCCAAACTCTCGAACCAAGTCCAAACAATGTGGGGCTCCCTGAATCCTAGGCATTGCTCCTTGACAATGGATAAAATGGAAACTCTAGAGACAAGAATTCACTATAGGATCAAAATGCAATTGAGGTAATTAGAACCCTAATTTGCTATATTAACCCTAAAAAATCCCTAATTTCACCTAGGAAACCTTAATTTTTACTTAGGGAACCTTCTTACGTTCAAATTAGGACTTCCCAGGAATATTGAAAGAAGCAATGAGGGACCTATAAACTTAATTTTTCATCTCTCCACAACTAAACTAAAATAGAATGATGTCGTGAGCCTGACCTAAAAATCAAAATTTCCAGCCAACCTCTCGAGGGGGTAGCACATATTCCTACCATCATTACGCTATCCGTTGGGGCATAGTGGGGCATAATTTTTTTTCAAAATCTTGATCTTAACATCGAATATTTGAAAAAAAGAAACTTGTACTTTGTACCAAACAACCGGAGCAAAATGTAAACATGTAAAATTGACCTAACACCTATCACACACCCTAAATGACATTTTCACATCATTGGCATCATTTATCATCAAACATCATTTCTTTTCACATCAATCAAATCAAAAACCATAAATTCCTCTATTAATTGAATAATACATTATTTAATTAATTTACTTTTTCATTATTTTTTACTAATTAAATAATTACATTTATTTAATAAACTCCTAAAATCCTATTTCTACTATTAATTGAATAAATGACATTATTTAATTAATTCATATTTCATCAATTTTGACAAATTAAATAAATTACCTTTATTTAATAAAGTCCTAATCTAACTTTATTTCATCTTGATTGGTTAAATAACACCAATTATTTTTAAATTACATCACTTAATCACTTTATTCCCCAAAGTCGATTAAATTATTAAATCAAAATAATTTAATAATTAACTCACTTTCCCTCCAAAATTTTGAATAATGTGAATAAACTATTCAAAACATTATCAAAAATCAAATGAAACTAATGCAACTTTGTTTGCAAAAGTCAAATTTGATTTGCAAGTTCAACTCCAAAATGAATTTAATTAATGAAATCAATTAATTAATCATTCTCAACCACTTTTTTGATTGAGTAAATTACAATCCCCTGATTTCTTAATCTATTCCTGACTGGTCAATCTAAACCAGGTGACTGATCAATCTAATTCCTAACTGATCAATCTATCTCTCAATTCCATAGAGTATTCAATCTATTTCTTCAATAAGACAAATTGTGCAATGTACTTTGCACAGATCATTCATGTCTGAATCCTCTAAACAACCTTCAACCATCGATCTTGATTGAATATTGTTTAATCTTAATCATTCATTTCAAATAACAAATTCTATATGAAAAACCTCTTTCCTCACAAAAAAGGGGATCGAAGAATCAACATCATTTTCACAATGAAGTACTATCGACATTCACAATCACCATTGATAGAGCTCCAACATTTCTTCAATCAACGAACATGCAATGCATCAAAAGCTTCTTGCACACAACAATGGAGGCTTTAGAGTGATATAAACAACTTGACATCATGCGAACACACTCTGACATGAAATGGGTAATAGTTTTGTTTATTGAATTCATTTGTTGTTGACATATTTCATTTGCATGCTCTTGAATTCAGTGTTCTTAACTGTGCATTTTGTGAGTGTAGGAAGAGATCTGGATTAGTTGTGTTTGATATAGATTAGATTCTATTTCAATTGATTTTATCTCGTCTAGACTCTATGATTTTCCCCCTCACACAATAACAATAGGTGAAGCATGTACTAAAATTAACCAATAGTATATATATAGGTATTTGCATGGAAATGGGGGTCCAAAAGAAGCTCAAAAGTGGCCACATTTTGCTAAATTTGTAGAATTGATCTTCAAAAAATAATTTGAGATACCCATGCTCAAATTTTTAAGAACTAATAAGAATAATATTATTAGTGCTTCAAATCTAGTTTGTAAAAAACTATTTGTTTAAAATAGATTCAAATTAAGAGGGTATATCTAGGAAGAGCACACAAAGTTTTTATTTTTATTTTAGAAAAATATAAAATTAGCCTTAAGCATATTCCAACTAAAATTTTGAGTTTTTGAAATATTTAATAAATACCTTTAGTTGAGATTTAGCCAATATCATGTAAATTATGCAATACTTTTATTCTAATATTTTTTGAATGTTAGTGTAGTATAAAGGTTATCTTAGGGTTAATTATCCAAGTGATTTTTTCCCGTATTGGGTAGTTTCTCACCCGTTTGATATTTCATTCCTTTAGAAAGGTTGTACATTATGTATTTTAATCATCTCAATTCATTTGTTTTCACTGGTAGTGAGATAGCTTCTCTTGTTTCTTCTCTCCTTCATGAAGGTTTCTTTTGGTTTACAGTTTCTCTTGGGTGCTTTTCTCTAACATGGTATTAGAGCTTCTCTTCTGGAACCACCTTCCATGCTAAGAGCTTTCTCCAAGCATGAGTTGAGGCATGTGTTACCTCTAGTGGAAGCAATGAAAATTTTCTCTGTTGATTTCTCTATTAAAATCTCTTTTGGGTGGCTACAATAAGGGAGTCGAGGCATTTTTCTTCATTCTGATTTGGAAGGGAGATTTCCCTATTGGTAGTCATGTTTTGACCATGGAAGGCATCTTTTTTCGCATCATTTTGGAGCTATTGTTTGGAGATTGGTGACAATTTGAAAATTGTGGCATGAATTTTTGAAATTGGGAATGATAACCCTTGTGTAGAAGCCATGATTTTCATCTATGAGGAGGCGTTCACGCATTAGAGGTAGAAATTCAAAATCAGAGGCCCTTTTTTTGTAAAAAATTGTCTTTCTTGCAGCCTAAGCATTTCTCCATATTGCTAGGCCCAATCTTATGTTGCCTATGAGTTTTGGAGGATTAGCAAAAAATATTTTGTGGACTTCCATTTGGTGTAACCTAAACTATGGAAGGGGAATTTTTTTTTCCATGGTGTGACTATTTTCATGAAAGGTGCGGTTTTTTTTCAAGTTGAGAAGCACCTTTAGAGGTATTAAATTTTGCAATAGGTTGGCTTCAAAATTTTTTTTAAATTTTTTTTTGGAGGTCGACATTGGAAAGACGCTCCCTATCTGCAAACATAATTGGAGGTTCTATTTGAATTCCAAAGGTTTCATTTGAAATTGTGAAGGATTTCTCACGCGTGATCGAAGCAAAGCAAGGGCGATTGGAGCTACAAATAATTTTTTCAAAGTATATTTTATTAAGTTCTTCCGTAAATATTTGTTTAGGGTTTCAAATTTTCTCAAGTAGCGTGAAGTGGAGGTGAGCCCGTGTAGATTGTTTGGGTGTTGTTGTGAACCTAATTTGGGATTTTAATCCCTTATTTGTGAGAAAACTATCAAATTTAGTCCTTTTATAGCCCAACACCTTCATTGTTGACTGAGTTAGGGCTCATGTGGAGATTTTGGTTCTCTCCTTGGTGGAAACATCTATTTTTTCTACTTGTACAAACTTGGAAGATTGCTTGGCCACTTGGCGCTTAGTGTAGCTTTCCCACCAATTTGACCTTTTTTTTAACAAGGTACTTTTGAATATTTTTCCAATTTATTCCATTTTTTTGCATTTTTGCAAAGTAATTTCTTGGGAAATTTGGTGGTTGGGAATTGAAAACCTCCTTGTATCCATTCTTGGGGGTGTATAGAGCCTTTTAGTCCTTTGTGTGTGTTCTTGTAAGTCTTGTTAGGCCCAGGGATTGAACTACTCACTCTACACAACTATCACACATGGAAGATTAAGATGACACAATTGTTACAATCTCAAGTTCTTTCGAAAATTTTGGATGCCGAACAACTCAAGTTCACTAAGGAATTTGAGAAAAAAAAATCATCACAACAAAATGGATGAGGTGAGAGGACTCATAGGCCTCCATGTTTCTAATAATTTGTTGTTTCATATTGCGGAGTGTACAATAGCTAGAGAGGTGTGAGATAAGCTTGATAAGTTGTATGGAAAATTCAATCAATTCAAAATCTTGCAACTTGAAGCTGATATCACCCCTCTCTCTCTAGATGCCTTTCCCACTATTCAATATTTCCTTGCATATTTCATGTTGATTTTGTCACAATTGAAAGGATGTAGTCATGCCAAAAATGACCAGGAGAGTATTTTATTGATCTTGTCAAAACTAAGAGGTCCCTTTCAAGTGTTTGCCTCTACCTTCTATTCTACTATGGATGCCATGGATAAGATCATAAGATTCCTTCATTTGAGGAGTTTTAGGATAGATTGACTAGGGAGTAGGCTGAGTTGACTCAAATAGATGCTCTTCCTAAGAGTCATGCCTTGATGGCTAGATCTTTAAGTTGTAAGAATAAGAAACAAAATAAGGATTTTAAGACTAATGAGAAACTTAAGGATCCAACTCATGAGTCCACCTCTTCAAAAGATGACAAGCCTAAGAAGGAGAAGTTAAATTGTGTGTATTGAAAGAAAAAATGGCATGATGAACACCATTATTATTTAAAGAAGATTGATGAGCTTTCACATCTTCTTCAGAATAACAATATTCCATTGCCCTCATTTGTGACTCCTTCTATAGCCTCTCCATTTGCATCATCATCCAAACCTTCACAGTCAAGGAATGCAAGATTTGCAAGTGGTAAAGAAGATAAAATCTACATGGGTAAAGGACATGCATTGGTAACTTCTACAGCTCATTATGGTCATGATAGATGACTTTTGGATTCAAGATCATCTCACCACATGGGTTTTACTCCCTATTATTTTTTGGGTCTTCATCCTACTGATACTTCCAAATTTTTTTTGGGAGATAATAAGCTTTTGGATGTTGTGGGCGTCGAAAATTTTGAGATTGGTGATGGTTGTTTCATAAATGTACTATGTATTCCTAATTGCACAGAAATCTATTTTCCATCTATCAGATTACTCATGGTGAGGTACCTAATACTATAGAGTTCACTACAAATTATGTTTTCATCAGAGAGGTTGATTCTAGAAAATTCATTATTATTGGTGAAGTTGATCATGAGTCTCATATATATGCCTTTTCTCATTTTGTTGATGATGATGATTATGAGCCTCACACCTCTCTTACTAGTGTTTATAGCAATTCCTTGAGAGAGATTGGTCATTTGAACTTTGGAGTTCTTAAGACCTATGTTGATTATTCTCCTCTTGTTGCTTCAGAGGTTGGTTCTTCAACACAATAGGATGTTTTGGATCCTTCAAATCATTCTTTGTGGGATAGTCACTTGACAGGTCTTATGGAGTTGTTTTGTGAATCTCACATTTCTTTTTTGAACGATGCATTTGAGGGTATATCCCTACTTTTTTATGACAATATCTACACTGCTACCACACCATTTGGTGTTCTTGATACTAGTGTTGAGATTCCTCCTTCTTCACCTCCTACTTCTTTAGATTTCAATTCTTCTCTTGAGTAGATTGGTCATAGTTTTTCAGATCTTACTTTATTGGATGAGTATTTGTCACACATCTCAGATTTGTTTATGGAGTCCCACCTTACAGATTTGGGAGACATACTTGATTTATCACAGTTCTTGGTTTTTTTTATCATGATTATGTGGTGGATTATTCTATTTGGATATTGTAGACACATAAAAATGACCTAGGCCTGCAAGCACTATTTTACCACTTTTCGTCCTAGCATAATTATGACATTTTAATTATGTTTCTAAACCACCTTCAACTATTAATTAAATAATTCATAATTATTTAATTAATTCATGACTTTTTATTCTTCATGATTATTAAATAAATAGATCTTATCTATTTATTTAATGCATCACTAATTATCTAAAGTCTACTCATAATTAAATAAAGTTCTCAATCTTTGTCATTAATGTCCCCTTGATTATTAAGTAAATATATTTAAATTTATTTATTTAATATGTCACTAATTCCCAAATCTTCTTTTAATTAAATATATTTATTAATTTATTTAATTAATTAACTACCTCTTCTAAATTAAATAATTATTCCTAATTATTTAATTGCCTTGTGTGACATTTCCCTCATTTTAAATAAAACAATTTATTTAAAAATGACTTCACATGGTTAACTTCTTCTTTTAGTAAATAATCTTAAATCAATTATTTACTATCTCACTAAATCCATATTTTGAATTAATTTTAATTCAAAATGGAAATATTCTTCTACAAATCAAGTAATTGCTAAAATTACTGATTTTCTAAATCTCATCTTCTTATCTTTTGATTTTTACTAATTTTCATCTCACTATCATGTTCATTCTCCATCCTTGATTTAATTTCTTAAATTAAATCGTGTGCACTCATTTGGTAATTTTACCCTAACCCTAATTGAGCATTGCCATTTTGAATCTTGACCATTGATTCTAGGACATTTCTCAATCTCTCATCTCACTGGTCCATCCAAAATTGGATTTTCTATAAAATGTCAATTTTGTTCTCATTTCAACATCTCTTAATATCCTGATCTCTTGAATTTTTATTTGCTTAATCTTAATCTCTCTCACATTCTAGAATTGTCATTTAATTGTTTGCATTTAGGTCAATCCTTCAAAACTTTGCTTAGGGCTAGGCCATATAGTAGAGTTTTCTCATTGCAATCTAAGGGCACACTCATCATCATAGCAAGCTAGAAGGTGCAATGGAATTCAGCCATGGAGGAGGAAGGAATGGGTGAGATTGTTTCAATTATTTTCCTTTCTTTATTTTCCTATGCATTGTATTGACATTGTGGGTTTGATATAATATGCATGCAATGTTTTCTAACATCTATCTTGTAGAAAACCCTCAATCACATTGGTGAACCCAACATTCTCTTTTTAATCACGTTTGTTGTAGGTTCTTGTATGGTTTTTTTTTTTTTTCAAGTACAGGTGTACAAAATGATGTAATTGACCGATTGTGCGACACAAACACTCTGCTGCACTGCATCTTCTTGCGTGAGTGATGCAATCGCACTGTCGAGACGTATTTGACCTCCCGTGTGATGAAACTAACATGTTGAGACACATTTTCAAGAATATGAACCGCAAATGCCATACCAAGCTGCATCTGTTGTATGGAGTCTCATTTCCTCTACTGCGATGCAAATGATTGGTAAGAAATTTTTTACTATTTTGTATTATTTTTTTCAGTTTCTTCCTATCTTTTGCGTCTAGATTAGAGAATTTTTAGGATACTAATATTTCTATCATAGCGTGTGTCAAGCTAGAAGCTACCAAATCTTATTGATTTTTTATTTCATTTAATCTCACAACTTGCATTTCACTCATTCAATAAAATGAATAATCACACAATTGCATGAGATTAAAAAGAAAAATCATATTTCTTTTGTCATGAGTTTAAAATTAACTGTTACTTACCTCACAAAACAAATGGTTAAAATGAACCCTATGCTTGACAAACACTACAAATAGTTAAAATGAACCATTGTCTTTTCTGTTTTGTGATTTAGTTAGTCATCACAACAAACATTTCAATTTGGGCTTAAAAAGAACATCATGCGAGTGTGAGTTAACATATTCATGTGCTCTCTCTTTAAAAAAAAAAAAAAGATTGATTGAACTATGAATATATTGGCTCACTTTTGTCAGCCTTAGAAATTGGGCCTGCTTTGGTGGGAAAAAGTACTCACCCCAAAGCGACTCAAACTAGGAATGCGCTAAAGCCAAGCAATGCCCAACCAGTATATAAATTTTAATTTTAAGGAAATCTTAGCATTACAGAACTTCTTGCGGACCAGCAATTGACTCCCTAGTACCCGTGTGGTGTGTCGAAACCTGTAGAGCATAAACTCTGTAGACTGGGATGATAATTCCTTTCGCGTGGCCTTCTGAATGGGTGCCCAAAATAAAACCTTTGTTCTAGTAAACCACAAACCTTCTATTCTTTGGTGCAGGAACGGTCGTTGCCAAGGCACCCACACCTGCGTAGTTCTTAGTAGAGATGATCAATCTACCATGGGAGTTGCATGGTGGTTGGAAGCTTGGTTGCCCTAAGAAATGAGTGCACTGTAAGGGGGAGCCCGTGGGGCCAAGCTTTTGAATTCATCTGCTAAGGATATGCGGTTGGAATAAAATCCATGTGGGATCCATAAGAATACTATCCTTACAGCCATAGGATTTTTGTAACTTTCTTCTATGTGGTTGTTTTTCATTTTTACAACACGATGTGTTTGCCAACTATTTTTAGACAATTTCAATAAATGAACATCAAACTTGCCAAAATCTGAGACAAACTGGTCAAAAATGGTGAAATTCTCTTCCAAATTTGCTTCATGCGATGCAATCTCCCTATCAAATCGTAATTGATTCATTCTGAGCCGCAATCTCTCTATTAAGCCACATTCGTAACTGCTAACACCGTAATCTCCTTATCAAACTGCATTTTCTTTCTCATATGTTCCAATCGCCTTTCTAAACCTCATTTGATTGATACCGAACCGCATTCGCCATTTTGAGCCACATTTTCTAGTTAGAACACCACCATCACCTTATTGAGAGGCATCTGCCCTATTGTAATGCATTTTCTATGATGCATTTGCCAGTCTTCAAAAATCTCTTTTCACTATCAAAACTAAGGTCCAAACTTGTCTTTTTCCAGATTCCATCAAGTCTTTCTCTACTGTTTCTGTCAAACCAAACATTGAATTGCTCAACTTCCCTCATCATTGCATTATAGATAGTATTCTTAAACTCACCATAGGTTTCCATTTGCATTTCATTAGTGGCATTGGTAAAATCTACCATCTCCTTAAACACTCATTTTGCAGATTTTAGGAGTAGAATCCTTACCATCCATTGTCAAATCTTTGCATTCAAAAGTAGGTTATCATTGGACTCAATCACCCTTTGTCTTTTAGTCAATATTTTTGGTGAAATATTTCCCACTCAATAGTCTAGTGTGGAAATTTCACTTTGTCCTCCTTTAAGTCCCTTTACAGTCCATTGATATTCCAAAACTGAAGCATTGCCAGCACTTTGTATGGTCAAGTATTCAGCTCCTTAGATTTACCAATAGTGAGTGCATCTTAGGCTCCTTTTAGTTTTCATACCATTAGTATCCTCACTCTAGTGTCATACCATTTGCATTCACAAAACTTTAGTCTCCTTTTGGTCTCATTTGCATTTCATAACATTCCTCAATTCCAAAAAACCCAAAAACATAGTGTCATATTTAGGTCACTCTCCCTCATCATCCCAAAGTTGAGCAAAAATTTTTATGGTTGAAACTAGATTACAAAGAAAGAAAAGACTCATGGATTCTTTTGGTCAGGACACAAACTTTCTCGATTTCACCAATGACATGAATTCATTCCCTAGTGAGATGAACACTCTTTCTAATGACATGGGAAATTCTATTATCAATCCTTTCAGTGAGATGTCCATTCCACACAATCCTTTTGAACAATTTTTCTGCAAAGACCAAAATGGGGAAGTCATTGAAGAAGACATACAAGCTTCTGCCCAAAACCTAGAAGTGGCCTATTTTGTGGAAGAACTCATTCTAAATGATTTAGCCAGATATCTGGCCATGCTCCTTGACCATGAAGGGAAAAAGAAATGGATCTAATGACCCAACAGTGCGGAATAAATTCCCTTAATGCCAATACAACAGAGGAGTGAAGCATAAACTAATTCTAATAGCTTCTAAAACTACTTGAGATGCATACAACCATTGAAATGAGATAACAAAGAATGAGAAAACACAAATGACACAGTATTTTACATGGGAAAACCTTTTCAGGTAAGAAACCCACCACAAAAAGTCAAGTCTATTATATTACAGTAATGAATCGATTACATACAATTTACAAACTTCTCTGTTCTGGTCACAATCACCCAGAGAGATTCAGATCCACTGTTACAATGCTTTCTCAACAATCAGTTTGAACTCTCATCAAGAACTCCCATTCATCAACTTCTTTAGCTCTTCAACCTGTGACACCAACTTGATCTTTAACTTCTTCAGCTCTTATCAACATATGTAGCCGACTCAAAAGAGTCCTACGCAACTATGAAGTCCACCCTAAAATCATGCAATTGGTCAGACCTGATAGATTTCCCTGCAACGAGCTGGCCATGCATTCAATGCAAACACCAAAAGGGTTGAGTTCGCCACCCTTGGTTGACAATGCAACTGCCACAATAACTATTTAGGTTTTCATCCAATCACCATTCAGGTAGGTGCCACGTGTCCAAAAACCCATTGCCTATCACAACTGAAAAAAATGACCAAAATGGTCAAACAGACACCAAGCACGTCCAAGACTTCCAAGTCTTTCCCACACTGTCGAAGCCGGAATCGGAATGGGAGACAAAATAGGACCCCACCGAAAAACATAGGCTCAAGAACCATTTTGGTTCCGCCTCTGCCCACGACAAGGAGAAACAAGTTAGAGACAGTTCTAACTAGAGGAAGTCAACCCGAAGTCAACCTAAGGTAGGAAAGCAAACAACCGGAGTCGGAGTCGGAATCGTGGCGGGAAACAAAACAGGACTCCACCGAAAAACATAGGCACATGAACCATTTCAGTTCCGCCTGCACCCATGACAAGGAACAACAAACCCGGACAAGAATGAAGAGGGGGAAAACATCTCGAGGAAATTCCAAATAGTCAGAAAGGCCATATCGCAAATGCAAAAACCGGGTCCGGAGTCGGAACGGAAACATAAATAGGAATATGGCAAATGGACATTGCCAGATTCCAAATCTGGTTTTGCCTCTGCCAGAAAATGCGAAACAGAAAGCAAAGAGTCCAAACGGTAGGAAGTGGAGCTGGAGACAGAACAGGAACAAAAACCCAGAACTAGGCAAAAGGTTCAATGTCAAGTTCCATCCCGGTTTTGCCTCCGACAAAACTTGCAAACAACACAAAATATCACCAAGGCATGAGAATTAGGACTTCAAGCTAGAAGTTGAGACATAATTTCTCAACAAGCTCCCACTTGGTGAACACTTCCAGCTTCCTCAAGAAACATCAAACCTTACTGTCTATCATAAGCCCCAAGGCCCATCGATTCTGTGCACCATCTGAACTTGACTGTGCTAACTGGCTTTGTCAAAGCATTTGCAACATTCTTCAAGGTGTCAACCTTTTCCAAACTAACCTTACCATCTTCAACCATATCCCTCATGAAGTGATATTGCACATCTATGTGCTTGGTCCTAGCATGAAAGGTCGGATTCTTTTCCAAACAAATGACACTTTGACTATCACAGCAGATTGAAATCTTCCCAGCATTAAATCCAATGTCTGAACACAAACACCTTAGCCATACTGCCTCCTTGCATGCATGGGTTGCTGCCATATATTCTACCTCTATCGTGGATAAAGCAACTACAGCTTGTCGCTTGCTCATCCAACTGATTGTTCCACCATTAAGCATGAAAGTGCATCCACTGGTGGATCTTCTGCTGTCAATGTCCCCTACCCAATCAGAATCAACATATCCCTGAATGCTGAGTCCTTTGTGATGCAACCATACTACCATGGTAACACAAAGCATAATATGAAGTACCTTTCAAATACCTGAACACTCTCTTCACAGCATCCCAATGTGATCTCCCTGGATTTGCCATGAACCAGCTTAGAACTCCCACTACTTGGGCAATGTCTGGTCTTGTGCAGACCATAGCATACATCAAACTACCTGCTGCACTTGCATAAGGCACACTGGTCATGTCCTCCATCTTAGTAGCTAACTTTGGACAGTCTTCAATAGATAGTTTCAATCCTTGTATGATTGGAACAACTAGCTGCTTGTAGTCATTCATGCTAAACCTTTCTAGAACAGTTTTCACATACTTACCCTGACTGAGCTAGAGTTTTCTGCTTGTTCTATCCCTCATTATCTCCATTCCAAGAATGTACCTTGTTGCTCCAAGATCTTTCATTTCAAACTTAGTAGACAATTGAGTTTTAAGGTCAAAAATCATAGTCTTGCTATTACCAATGAATAACATGTCATCCACATACAGAGTAATAACAAGCACATGATCATTCTCACATTTATAATAAATGCAATGATCATATTTTGATCTCACAAACCCAATTGATGACACAAATGTGTCAAATTTCTAGTACCATATTCTAGGAGATTGCTTTAAACCATAGAGAGATTTATTTAACTTGCAAACCAGATTTTATTTACCTCTTTCAATAAAATGCTCAGGCTAGGACATGTAAATTTCTTCTTCCAGCTCACCATGGAGAAATACTATCTTCACATCCATCTGCTCAATTTCAAATTCATACACAGCTACCAATGACAACAAAAATCTGATGGATGTCAGCTTTACTACAAGGGAAAATATCTCTCCATAATCAATTCCCTCAACTTGGGAAAAACCTTTTGCAACCAGTCATGCCTTATACTTCTCAACACTGCCATCAAGACCTATCTTCTTTTTGAATATCCACTTATAGCTAATAGGCTTTCACCCTTTAGGAAATGGTACCAACTTCCAAGTATCATTCTTTTTTCAGGAATCCATCTCCTCATTCATGGCTTCCAACCAAGACTTTGAATCAGCCATGCTGATTGCTTCTTTCATAGTCCTAGGCTCATTAGTGCTGGTTATTAAAGCATAAGCACAATTTGAATCTAACATAGAGAAACCATACCTTTTTGGTTGCCTTCTCTCTCGTGTAGATCTTCTTAAAGGATGAGGTTGTTCTTCATCATCAAAACTTTCAGAGCTACTTGAGCTCTCCTTAGTATCAGGTACAACATGCAACTCTTCTCTTTCTAGAGTTTGGGGAATCTCCACTACATCCTTCTTCTTGAAACTCTGATTTGTCTCAAGCTATTGATCACTTACTAGAGGTTTCAACTCACGAAATATCACACTTCTGTTGTATACAACCTTCTCAGTAATAGGGTTAAAAAGCTTGTATCCTTTCACACCAACTCCATAGCCGATGAGAATACATTTCATAGCCTTGTTATCCAACTTAGATCTCTTTTCATTCGACACATGAACATATGCCTCATAGCCAGAGACTTGGACATGCCTTAGTGAGGTTTTCTTGCCTAAGCATGCTTCCAAAGGTGTCTTGTCAACAAGAGCAGAGCAAGGGGATCTGTTTATTAGATAACATGTTGTAGCCATAGCCTCAGCCTAGAAGTTCTGCTCCAGACCAACACCAATCAACATACTCCTTGCCTTTTCCATCAGCGTCCTGTTCAACCTTTCAACAACTCCATTTTGTTGTGGAGTGTAGGGGGTTGTCTTATGCCTTTTAATTCCATGATCAGTGCAATACCTTTCAAAATCTGTAGAACAAAACTCAGCTCCATTGTCTGTCCTTAAACACTTTATTTTCCTTCCAATCTGATTTTCAACCAAAGATTTGAACTCTTTAAACTGACTAAACACTTCTGATTTATTTTTAAGAAAGTATACAAATGTCCTTCTCGAATAGTCATCAATAAAAGAAACATAGTATTTAGACTTCAATAACAAAGGAACATTAACTAGACCAAACACATCAGAATGAACATAATCCAGTATACCAAAAGATTTGTGAGGACTAGAGGAAAAAGAAACACGGTGTTGCTTTCCATAGATACAATGTTCATAGAAGCCGAACTCAAGGTTACAATCATCAAGCCCTTCTATAAGGTTTTTATTTTTCAAGATTTTTAAACCTTTCTCACCAATGTGACCAAGTTTGTGATGCCACAACATAGTCTTCTCAACTGGGAGTTTTACCTCCATAGCATTTGCAGCTTGAGAAGAGTCTCCATCTTTCTCTATAGGTGCAGAATTACATGACTTTACAGAGGCACTGTTACAAAGATAGGTCATGCATCTAGCTTGTACAGAGTGCCACAACGAACACCCTTAGCTAGCACCATTGCACCTCTAGTCATTCTACATCCCTTACTAGAAAAAGAAACTTCTACCCTAGCATCATTTAACTTGCTAACAGAAAGAATATTTCAAGCCAAACCTGGGATGTGAAGAACACCACCTATTCCTTTGACTCTCCCGTCAGGAAACTGAATTCTGACTCTTCCTTTGCCAACAATCTCCAATGTTGAATCACTTTACAAGTACACTTTTCCACCATCATACTTCTCATACTTTGAGAACCAATCTCTATTGGATGTCATGTGAAAAGAAGCACCTGAATCAACCAGCTAGACATCATCTGATGCCTGAGTTGTCAAGGTTGTTGCAATGAATGCATCTACATCACTTTGAGAAGATTTGTTGTCAGAGACATTCTTCTTCTTCTTCTCCTTGCAGTCCTTCCTGATATGACTAGGTTGCCACAATTCCAACATTTCACCTTGAACTTTTTACCAGGAGTCTTTGATCTCCCTTTAGACTTGGATTTCGATTTGTTATCTTTCTTCTTTCCTTTCTCCTTTGGTCTACCTCGAACAACAAGAGCTTCTTTGGCCATCTTAGAGGATTTCCTTTGCATTTCTTCAGAAAGAAGTGAAGCAAACACATCATCCATCTTGAAACTAGTGGTTGTGCTTCCAATAGCCATCACAAGATGATCCCAACTATCAGGTAATAAATATAACAGGAGCATGCAATGATCGTCCTCCTCAATCTTTACACCTACAGACACCAGCTAAGTAACAATCATATTAAATGATTTCAGATGGTCTACAATAGATGCACCGTCGTCCATCTTCAAGGAGTACAACTTCTTCCTCAGGAATAACTTATTTACCAAAGACTTTCCCTGATAAATATCACCAAGATTCTTCAACAATGAAGTTGCAGACGTTTCCTCATGAACATTTAGGAGCATAGAATCTGCTAGACTTAGTCTAATCAAACCTCTTGCTTTTTTATTAGCAAGATCCCAAGCATATTGGGTCATATTTTGTGGTTTAGTTCCAAACACTACAATCTAGAGGTCTCTATCCACAAGCAAGTCTTCAATCTTGAGTTTCCATAACTCAAAGTTGCTTCCATTGAACTTTTCAATCTTGAATCTACCAGATGTACTCGCCATCTCAAAATAAAAACAAGTTTAACAATACCAGACTCCCACTGAACCAGTATTAGTGCAAAAAACTAACTCACCCTAACAAGGATAACACAACTGGCCAAGCTCTGATACCACTTTGAAGGGAAAAAAAATGGATCTAATGACCCAATAGTGTGGAATACATTCCCTTAACACCAATACAACAGAGGAGTGAAGCATAAACTGATTCTAATAGCTTCTAAAACTACTTGAGATGCATACAACCATTGAAATGAGATAACAAAGAATGAGCAAACACAAATGACATAGTGTTTTATATGGGAAAACCTTTTTAGGTAAAAATCCCACCACACAAAGTCAAGTCTATTGTATTACAGTAATGAATCGATTACATACAATTTACAGACTTCTTTGTTCTACTCACAATCGCCCAAAGAGATTCGGATCCACTATTACAATGCTTTCTCAACATACAGTTCAAACTCTCATCAAGAACTCATGTTCTTCAACTTCTTCAGCTCCTCAACCTGCGACACCAACTTGATCTTTAACTTCTTCAGCTCTTATAAACATATGTAGCTGACTCAAAAGAGTCCTACACAACAGTGAAGTCCACCTATAAATCACACAACTGGTTGGACCTGATAGATTTCCCTACAATGAGTCGGCCATGCATTCACTGTAAACACCAAAATGGTTGAGTTCGCCACCCTTGGTTGACAATGCAATTGCCACAATAACTATTTAGGTTTTCGTCCAATCGCCATTCAGGTAGGTGCCACGTGTCCAAAACCCATTGCCTATCGCAACTAACAGAATGACCAAAATGGTCAAAAAGACACCGAGCACATTCAAGACTTCCAAGTCTTTCCCACACTGTCGGAGCCGGAATCGGAACGGGAGACAAAACAGGACCCCACCGAAAAACACAGGCTCAGGAACCATTTCAGTTTTGCCTCCGCCCATGACAAGGAGAAACAAGTCAGAGATAGTTCTGACTGGAGGAAGTCAACCCAAGGTAGGAAACCAAACAATGAGAATCGGAGTCAGAATCGGGACGGGAAACAAAACAAGACTCCACCAAAAAACATAGGCACATGAACCATTTCGGTTCTGCCTCTACCCATGACAAGGAACAACAAACCCAGACCAAAATGAAGAGGGGGAAAACATCCCAAGGAAATTCCAAATAGTCAAAAAGGCCAGATCACAAACACAGAAACCAGGTCCGAAGTCAAAATGGAAACAGAAATAGGAATACGGCAAACGGACATTGCCAGATTCCAAATCTGGTTCCGCCTCCACTAGAAACTATGAAAGAGAAAGCGAAGAGTCCAAATAGTAAGAAGTGGAGCCGGAGACGAAATGAGAACAAAAACCTGAAACTAGGCAAAAGGTTCAATGTCAAGTTCCATCCTGGTTCTGCCTCTGACAGAACTTGCAAAAAACAAAAAATATCACTAGGGCATGAGAACTAGGACTTCAAGCTGGAAGTTGAGACATAATTTCTCAATAGACCAAGGGGCTAGGTTACCAAAAGGATTTGACCTCAATACTATTAGAGAAACATCTCCTAATACCCAATCACACAATACTTCCATGTGAGCCACATCACAAAACATCATTAACACCATTAATGCTACCTTCCTTGGTCATGCTACCACCACATCACAATCAACACAATGCATCCTCCATAATCAACACAACATCTATTAGGGGATCATCTACCCAAACAAGCACCACACCACAATCCATCCCCCAACAAACATCCACTATTCCTTCACAAACGTTTGGATCAACAATGAGTGCAACCACCTCAAACCTCTTTGGAACTTCATCTAGTTCCATGGGTACATCAACAAACCTATTATTAGGTTCATCAAATGCTATGGAAACCAACTCATCAAACCCTTTTGGGAGGAATAAACAAAGATTTGGAATTCAAGGCACCTAATCTAATGTCCCAAATTCTTCATAGGTTAATACCAACATTGCTTTGAGGAAAAACACCCACATTCCTCAAGGCCATAATAACCTATTTGGGCAAGGCAATCAAGGCACCCAATTTTCCACTCAATTTGGGTATCAACATGCTCAAAACCAACAAGGCCCCCAAATTAAATCCAACATGGTGGGATCCCACATCCCAACTTATGCCTCTCAAGTCCATACACAACAAGACATCTTGCATCAACACACTCATTTCCAACAACCAATCCAAAACTAACACATCTCATCACAATAGGTGGGAAACCAATCCATACCTATCACCAACATGTGTGATGCTACCAACAACCCAATTGTGGAGGCACTCACACTCCAACTTGCTGCTCTTCAAATGCAAGTGGATACCTTGCAATAGTTAAACAAAAAGTCTTACATGTCACATGACTTATGTCCATATCCATTGGACACAACCTTGTATATGCCACCCTTTCCTCATGGATATGTGGAGGCACATTTTCCTAAATACAAAGGAAAAAAAAACCCCATTGAACACATAAGAGAATTCACCACCAGGTGCATGTACATTGCATATGAACAAACCTATCTCATGAGACTCTTTTCTAGAAGTCTCGTAGGCCATGCACTGGAGTGATTCTCGTTATTTCCTGAAGGAATCAAAACTTGGGATGAATTGGCAAATAAGTTTGTTCAAAACTATGCCTCTAACATTGACATGGATATCGACATTGCCTCCTTATGTGGACTTACCCAAGAGGAGGTAGGAGAGACTTTTATCCCATTTTCTTTAGTTGTGAGAGATTGCATTACATAGTAGTTGGGTATGGGTACCTAACATGTCCTTGTAGCCGAGACCCATTTTGCATTTCATTTTGCATAATAATTATCCCTAAGTTTGCACTTAAGGGGGGGTGTTGGTGTAGTATTATGTTTATCTTAGGGTTAATTATTCGGGTGATTTTTTCCACTATCAGGTAGTTTTTCACTTATTTGATATTTCATGCTTTTATAAAGGCTATACATCATGCATTTTAATCATCTCAATTCATTTTTTTCTCTCCTGGTAAAATAAATTATATTTCTTCTCTTATTTGTGAAGGTGTATTTTGGTTGGTAGTTGCTCCTAGGTGCTTTTCTCAAACATTGAGTATATAATTATTTATCAATTTTTAAAGTGGATACATCCTCAAAAATGAAAAAGTATCTTTCAAATGAAATGTTGTTGATGTGATTGGAAAAAAAAATAATGTGGGAGGTTTTGGGTGAATGAACTTTGCTAGGGTTTCTTGTTTTTGTGGTCATATTTGGCCTCCTTTGTGTCATACTATGCCTTAGGCATGGGATTTTTCTTTGCTTTTCTTTGTACAATTGTATTTACTATGGTTTTTTAGTTGTTTAATTATGCCTACGATTGACTCCAACCTAGAAATTTTTGTTGGTGTTTGTGGTTCAACGGCTCTGTACAATGGCTCCTGCTTCGAACAAGTTGCCTCAAAAATTTGTTTCAATGGTGTTCCACAATGTAAGTCTTTTGATTCCACAATGTATGTGGTTCTTCCCTTCTCAAAATTTGATACTGCATATCATTAGTTTGAACAACATACTATTGTTTGTTATTTTTTTGGTAGGAGTCCACCTAAGAGTGTGCTAAAAGAATGGGTCCATAAATCTTGCGTCCCTTATGGGGTCCACCTTGATATGGTCCAAAATTGGAATAAATTTTTTTTATTTTTTCACTTTGCAAAGGTTAGTCATTTCCAAGAAATCTTGCAACATGGTCCTTGGTATGTTCGGTCCTCTTTATTGCTTTTCCAACCTTGAACTCGAGATTTCTCTGGCTTTGAGGACAAGAAGCTACAGGTTCCATTTTGGATTGAGTTTCCTAGTTTACCCTTTCCATGTTAACATTTTATACACAATATAGCTTTGTGATTGGGGAAATTCATTTGTGTTGAACTTGATCGATTCTTTCAAGCTCTCTCTCCAAAGCAATTTTGTGTCAAAGTGGACCTTTCACAATATTTGAAAGAGTCCATTGATATTAAAATAGGTAATTTCTAGCATACTCGGTGTGTCACCAAAAAGTGTAGTCTTTGACACTTTTCACTCATTTGGACCTTTTTCAACCTCTTTTTTCCCCTTTCCAAGCCTTGTGATAAATTGTTGTAATTCATTTTCACACTTTCCTAGGCTTATCATTACCAAATCAACCCTTTCTTATGCTATAATGACCCGTTAATGCACCTATAAGTCCTATGTTAGTGTGTACAATCCTGACAAATAATAATAATCACACTTTAATCCTTGAAAACTAATAAAAAATGCCAAGGTGGACTAGGATGCCACTTTGAGTGACGTAGTACCATGTGGCATAAAAATTGAAATAAACTTAAAATTATTTCAGGATTTTGTCTCTAAAACCATAAGATTGGCCTGTATGGTGTTATTTCGAGGAAATTATGGCATAACTTCTATAAATAAGGGTATTCCCCCTCATTTTGCACTACTTATATCTTATTTTTCTCCTATCTCATTCTTCTACTCATCACTCTTCTCAAGCAAGCTAGGGTTTGAGTAGTCTAAGTCACCAAGACAACTCTCAAGAAGCATCCAAGGACTGAATCTTCCATTACTGTAACTCAATATCAATCATCATGGAAAGGTAAACTCTATCATTCCTTTATATCATGCTTTATTACTTTATTTCATCTTCTTGGTTTGATTACTCAAAAGGGGTTTGACTAAGGAAAACCCCTAATCCCTAACAATCAACAAGTTTTCCCTCTTTGTGTAATTTGCAAGTCTTGTAGGCAAATTCAGAAAACAGCCAAGGTGGAATAATCTTCAACAGCTTATCCAAGCTCTCAAAGGTTGAAGAAACGCTAGTTGAATCTTGGAGGACACTCACATACTAGAATCTTCACTTTCAGGACTAGATACCTGGAGGAGTAGAAAACATAGACCGAGGGCTTCCACTTCCAATTTTTTATCTCAAGAAATTTAGAAGAGGACTAAGTCACCAACAATGGTGACCTAGTCCCTCTAAACCTATTTTTTAGATATTTTTAGAGATCTAGATACCCTTTTGGCTTAAACAAGCTCTGGTGCAATTTTCCAAATTTGGGACTAGGTCACCCAAAATGGCGTAAGTGTCCCAACAGGCTTAAATATCAACATCAAAAGCATATCCATCCTTCAATCCAATCTGCAACTCATTCCTAGGTGCACCTCTTCAATCTTATTCATTTTTTTAATACTTTGTTTATGTTTCTTAAGTCATTTGCATATCATTATGTGTTTTGAAACATAGTTGCTTTCTTTAGATTTCACATTCATAGTTAGCTTCTTCTATCGATTCATTTCATTTAGGCACACACACCTCACTTATTCAAACCCCATCAATCCTTTGAGTGAACTCACCAATAATACCTTTAGTACAAAAGAGAGCACTATTCCTCAACCAAGTTTCTAGGTGAAAAACCCTAGGAGCCTATTGGGGAATCCTCTTTCCCTAAAGTAATTCATTTTTGGTGGTTCATTTTGGTGAACCCAACACCCATATCAATTCCTTTCTAATTTAGAGTCCTTCTTCATCCTAGAAAAAGTTGGCATTGCATGTTGCATTAGTGAAAAGTGCATATAGGTTGCATTTTTTTGCATCATAAATGATTATATATTTTTGAAATTTTGTATTTTCAGCTTAGATTTTCATTATACAATACAAAATCCACCTGAATACATCCAAAACATCTTTAAAATATCAAAAAATCACTAGAAGGACTAGGGCACCACCCTGGGCGACCTAGTCCCTTTAAGCTTCTCAAACTACCATTTACAGAGCTTAAAACCCTATTTTTAAGCTTATATTTTGTGCTTTTACCTATCTATATCAAATAGTTGTGTTTCTGTTACATGTATTTTATTAGAAATAGCTTAAATTAGCTCATTTCGTGCATTTCTTAGTTTAAATTTTGCATATACTACATTTCTTTTTTAGATTGTTGCATAGTGTAATAAAAAAATTACCTTGTTTTCCATCTAAAAATTTGCATTTCAACAATTTACTTTAAATAATTGCATTGCATTCTCTTTCCCTTCTCTTTATACCATGTTTTCTTTTAAAATATGTAGCTTTGATTTGGTTACAGATGGATTGCATAAATTTAACATTCCTTCTTATGAATTCAATGTAGATTACAATAACAAATTCATTAAAGAACATGTTAATAACCAAACCATTGACATAATTCTTAACATTACATTACCCCTTGATGAGGATATTTGTGTTGACAATCATAACAATCATACTTGTGCTTCTCCCAATACCTCTCCTATTAGTGACAAAGGTATTTTGGTGACAAAAGATTCAAGAATTGAGGGTCTTGATTGTCCCTCTCCTCATCCCCCTTAGCCAAACATTTCTTGACATCACCTTACCTAGTCTCTCTAACTCTAACCATGACAATCAACCTTGCCCTTCCTCTCATATCCCTCCTTGATGCAAAGAGGACATGTTGGTGTTAGAAGATCCTTCTCCTAAGAGTCATGAGACTCTTGAGCCTCCTTTCCCTCATTCTCCTACCATTTGGGACAATATATATGAACATCCTAGGTGTCCTTATCTTAATGCCTCCACCCCTTGTGATGAAGCATGTGATGAACCTCTTCCAAGCTCTCATACTAGGGTAGATATTATGGCACAAGAGAAAGAGACCTTAGAGCAATAAGATAATCAAATATAACCCTATCCTAATTATCCCACTCTTCCCTCTCCCATCATTGATCATCCCCCTACTTGTGATGAAGTCATTTTAGAGGAACCAATACTTGAATTTCAAGAACATGAAGGTTGTAGTTCTCCTAAAATCTCTCCTCCTAGGGCGGATATCATGATGTAAGCCAAGGGTAGCATTGAATCTCCTTCCCAAGGTGATGTTAATATTATTCAACCTCAATTCATCCTTTACCTACCTTCAACCAAACCTAAGACCAAATTCATTCTCCACCCACCTAGGAATAATGTGTTGCAGCAACTGAGTCATGATACCATTGCTCATACATATTATACTTGAAACAAACTGTGCTCCCAACACTCAACCTCCACTACATTACCTTAATCCCCTCCCATCTTACCTACTACCCCTCAATTAAATTCACTTATTAGGGAGTATCACCTTGTTGACCAACTAAAGAATACTCTTGCTAAAATATCTTTACGGGACCTTATTCATGCCTCCCCTCACTATCATAACATGATGCAGGAAGCCTTACAAAAAATTCATGTCCCTTCGAATGTCCAAACAAATGGAATAGTAGCTATGATTCAAGGCTTAAATGTTGACATTATTTTCCACCAAAGTGAGCTCCCTCCTTTGGATGTGCAAAATCAAGCTAAAGCCTTCATGATCATATCTCAACATAAATGCATAGGGATCAAGAAAACCCTTGTTGACAATCGCTCTATTGTTAATGTGTGTAGTGTCAATCTCTTGGATAGGATCCATATTGATAAATCAAACATTCAACCTACCTCCTTAGCTATCAGTGGATTTGAAATTGTAGGAAAAAAAGTGCTTGGTGTGATCACTTTTCCTCTTATAGTTAGGGTTGCCACATTAGACACATTGATCCATATTATGCCTAATGATGCTTCATCATAAGATGAAGTACATCTACAACAATAAAGTATATACACTTGATGCTGATCATGAGCCTTATAGTATCTTACAACTTGAGCAGAACAAATCCAAACCCTTCACCATGTCCACACCTACCAAATAAGAGGAACCTGTACAACCAATTTCCTTATAATATGATTGGAGTTCCTTAAAATTCACCTCGCCTTTACTAGGATAATCCAAGACCACAACCAAAGACTCTGGAAAGGGAGACACGAACTTGTCCACATAAGGCTCGGTCGATCCTTCACCAACATCCACATCAACTAATTTAGACAAAGAATCCAACAATGAACCCTCACCTAATCCAAAAGTGCTGAAAAAGCTCTATGGAAAAGGTTAAATTAACTCAAGAAGAAACTTGGCTATAGTGGAAAAGGATGAGGTGCTAACGATCAAGCCTATCACGCAAACATCCAATCATGGTTTTGGATTTTGTCCCTTCATCGAAATCATAAAATCTTCCTCCAACATCAACATTATCTCAAATCACCCTTCTAACCCAACCTTATAAAGTGATCCTTTGAAACTAACAAAATAGTCTTCGCTTAATGCCAATGTCATCTCACATAACACTACTGATTCATATTCTACACACTCCTCTAAAGGAGTATACAAAATATCACAATCTATAGTGCCTTACATAGGTATGACATCCTATACTAAGCAAGACGCTTCTTTGTTGCAACCTAAAGGAACACCTTGTACCCTCCATCAAGAAGGTATCTTCTTGAGACTCCTCCAAGATCACTTGATATCCCTTCCTCCTAGAACTTGAAAGAAATTTTTGCACAAACATTCCTTTTGTGCTTACCACCAATTTCATGGTCATCACACTAATGTGTGTAAGGCTTTGAGTCATAAAACCTAACATTTTAAGGATTTTGGTGTTCTCCCTTATGTGGGGGCACCTAATTCCTCTAATTGATACCATTTTTCAATCTACCTTGCATCTCACCCATCCCTTTGGCTCACTCTTATCCTACACTAAGTTGGGGCAAGGGGTTAGTTAGCCTTTTCCCTCATATGTCACTTGTCGTTGTATCTTTTATCTAGTCATTAACCTTTCATGAACATATAAGAGCAAGCTTGTTGTTGGTGTTTTTTCTTGCTAGGCCCCGAATTTCTCTAAAGGGATGCCATGCCTTATATTCAAAAACATTCAGGGCTAGGAAGCCAACACAAAGAGAAAAGATCCTAAGGCCTTTACTCCTACTCTTTAGGCTCTGTGAAACCAAGGAGGGTGTTCCTTATTGTGTTCATATGATTTCCAATATCTCAAAAACACTTCTACACATAGATTTGTCCCTATTGAGTGCAATTAGATATAATTTATCAATGGCTCAGTGAACCTTAAATAAATGGCCTCTAATTTTCTAGGAACACTCGGTAACTTTGATATTTGCATCTCATCATGAATAGAAATGAATTAAGTAGTGTTCAGACCTTGAATCCATAAATGAGTATTCTCTAATTTCTATAAACTATGAGAATTTTAAATAAAAAGCTAGTGTCTCACCAAATTGAGTAGGAGTCAAGCATGAAACATTCAATCATACACAATACTTTATCCTGATATGGGTGAAAATTTTCATAATGCATTACAACATAGAACTTCGTTGTATTTAAAGAATCACTACTTATCAAATCCTTAGCCCAATATCACAAACTTACAATTCTTCACTAAGCATTTAATTAACTCATTGAGATGAAGGAAGAAGAAGAATCATACATTTCAAATAAACCATTGAAAGATAAATGAAATTACAGTTTTTAATTTCATTCATAGTCTATCATAACAACACACAAGAGATCACATACTTTTATTTTTTTAGATTTGTTTCGATATCAGTAATTACATAAGACCATTTAAGACTATTTCATACATATACCCTACCCAAGACAATTAATGGTAGATTCATTAGGAATTTTGCATTTTGTGTGTTCACTTTTCCCTATCTAAACCTTACTAGACTCAAAAATCTGACCATTGCAATGAGCCTTGAGATCTATTTTATAACATAAGAGAGCGACAAGCATCAGGCTCATTGCATTTACATTTCACCAAAATTTCATTTCAAAATAGAATTTCATCTACATTTCAAAATTCCCAGATGGTTGGATGTAATCATTAATCGCATAAGGGAATCAAAACTATTACAACCAACATAACCAATCGGTGTCACCATACCCGTAGAAAAATCCCATTAGAGGCCTTGTCATCCACGTCCACATTGAACTGCAAGAGAACCAACATCTGCATCACATCAAATTTTGAAAAACCAAACAAACACACCATCACCCGAAACTCAGAACAACACCAAGGCAATGGTACAATGACCACTTCTTATTTTTTCCTTAGTGGGAGGTGAAACAACCACCTCAACTTCATCATGACACTTCTCAGCACCAAATTTTTCAACATTACATGATGCCACCATGGTAATTGGAAAAACTGCGAGGACCTCTTCATTAACACCAACCATCTTAGTCAGAGCCATGAGGAAATAGTTGTAATCACAGTCAGGCTCTGCATCACTACCACTCGAATCATCAAAGACATCAATGGGTGAATTATGTCAACCTAGAGAGCCACGATTGTACCTCAACCTAGCCTTTGATCCCTTCTTATACTCTGTAGGTTTCCTCTCCCTACCAAGCACCGCCACCCCTAAACTTGTAGCTCAACCCTTGAGCTGAGAGCTACACCTAGTAACAGCTGAGGCGAGCTTCATGCTTTCCATCTTTGGGCTAAGAGAGCCTTGAATACTGTCTTGTTCATTTGATGGGAAATCACCACCAGATTTTTGCATCTTACCCCTGGCTGACCTACGCATAGTTGATGGAGATGCAGTCAACTTTCTCATTTTGCACCAAGACTCAAAACCTTCATTGGAGCAACTACTCACTACAAAATAGCAAAGCATTCCAAAGTCTTAATTGCTATGGTGAAAAATGAAAAGTCATCATCCTAACTTATTTAGAAAATTGATGAAATGATCATCAATGCTCCAATTGAAGCACGAGCAAATGAGTGATCATCGCTGGTGGCTACATCATCACTGTTAATTCCTAGGTACATGGAAAGTGGTGTACAATCCATCATAATTTCCAAGAAGTAGCCCTTCGCACGCATGGAAATCAGGCTAATATCCTTCAAAGTGCTTGTACCATTAATGCTTTCCATTTGTAGAGCCTCATTAGCCATCACGTGGAAAATTATGTATTTTGAATGAGTCATCAATGCACTAGTGCATTGGCTTATTGAACGACTCAGATTTGGTCCAAACCATTTGAAAATTCCATTCCATCATATGGAAGATCCATCATCCAATGATACTTCTCCCAATCAGAATACATTTATACCATCCACGGGGCCCACTCAACCTCCTTATGACACTAAGAGAGTCCACATGTTGCCATCATGCAAAACAGGCAAGGATTTAGGTGAAACCATTTAATAGTTTGTGTGGCATGCGTGCTATGGATCAGATTGAGAACCAACAGTATATCAGAGCCTTCGTTCCTCTACAACGGGAGATCAAATCAATGGTGAGAAATGGGTCCCACTTGAACAATAGGATGTGTGGCGCAATCGCGCACACTGCGCGGCCCAACCAAAATTCATTATTTTAATATTGCACGACATGCACGCAATGGCTTGGATTTTTGCACATGCATATTTGTTTGTTATAATTATGGGGCCATGGGCTGGGTGACGGGAAATGACCCTTCAAATATTTTAAAGACTCAAGACATAAGTCTTTAAAAGATGAAATATTTTGAGCCAATCATAAAGTATTAAAACTTAACAAATATCTGACAATCGACATGCCTAAGCAACGGGGCCGGTAAAATAATGGGCATGATGCCATAAGTCATAACTAAGAAAATTGATGACCTGGTGCAATGGTTCAACTTGAAAAAATAATGCAAGGGTTCAATAATTTTGAAAAATTTGAACAAGGGTGACAAACCACTAAACCCTAACACATGACCCTCAGGCACAAGGGTGACAAATTGATAGAATTTTCCATGGAACCAACTAAAATTTTTAATTTTTTTGAAATCTCCAGCACTTGGGATGTGGAGGACATGTCTTAAGTTGACTCGCATGTGACATAATACACTTTTCATGGCGTAGCTTCTTAGAAACATATGACTTGTCATAGGGCTTTTTGAACAAGCTCTCATATCATGTTCCTCTTCTACTTTGAAGAAATTGCTAACATAATGGTGTGTAGAGATTCCTTTAAAGTGGGGGCATACATCACCACTCACATTTCATTATGCAATTTTAATTTATTTCAATTCCCTCTCTTGGAAACATTAGGTACGATGTTGCTCAGGATGAGACATTTGCATTTTTTCTCTTCTGCACACAAGATGATTTATTCCTCTCTTGGATACAATATGAGTCCATTTCCACTTTTCCTCTCTTGGTGACATTACACATAATGTTCTAGAAGATGAGACCTCACATGATTAAAAGAAAAATCCCTTTGAACATTCCTTAAATCTCATTTCCTTTCATGGCACCTTATTAAAGTTACCAGGATGTATAACTTTGGTATGGTTTAAGCGGGAAGCCCAACAAGCAGTGCGAATTTCCCCATATCCACCTTTTGGTACTTCTCACCCAGTGGACAACCAAGAGTCTCATCACCCCAGAGTGAGTACACATCTTCTTTTTGGACAAACAGCCTAGATGTGATCCACAACTAGCTGGAAAAATGGTCGAAGCTTGATCCAACTTCTCTTCATTCTAGCTCTTTTCATTACATAATCATGCATCTCATTTTGTTGCATATCATTCACCCTTTAATGTGTCTTTTGAATTGATGTCTTTTTGACTTAGAATATCAAATCCTGGAGGCTTGATCACCTTCTTCATCTTTGTCATTCTTTTTCATCTCCATTGGGCTACTTTGGTGTGAGTTTGAAGCAAGTTCATCCTCTCACTAAAGTGGGGCCTAAATGTGTCACCAAAAAGTGTAGCCTTTGAAACTTTTCACTCATTTGGACCTTTTCCTATGAATTTTGGACCTTTTTCAACCTCTTTTTACCCCTTTCCAAGCCTTGTGACAAAGTGTTGTAATGTGTTGTAATGAATTTTCACACTTTCCTAGGCTTATCATCACCAAATCAACCCTTTCTTATGCTATAATGACCCATTAATGCACATATAGGTCCTATCTCAGTGTGTTTAATGAGACAATCCTGACAAATAATAATAATCACACTTTAATCCCTGAAAACTAATAAAAAATGCCCAGTTGGACTAGGTCACCACCTTGGGCGACCTAGTATCATGTGGCATAAAAATTGAAATAAACTTAAAATTCTTTTGGGATTTTGTCTCTAAAACCCTAAGGTCGGCCTATATGGTGTTATTTCAGGGAAATTAGGGCATAACTTCTATAAATAAGGGTTTTCCCCTCATTTTGAACTTCTTCTATCTCATTCTTCTACTCATCACTCTTCTCAAGCAAGCTAGGGTTTGAGTAGTCTAAGTCACCAAGATATCTCTCAAGAAGCATCTAAGGAATGAATCCTTCATTGTTGCAACTCAAGATCAATCATCATTGTAAAGTAAAATCTATCATTCCTTTATTTCATGCTTCATTACTTTATTTCATCTTCTTGGTTTGATTACTCAAAATGGGTTTGACTAAGGCAAACCCCTAATCCCTAACAATCAATAAGTTTTCCCTCTTTGTGTGATTTGTAGGTCTTGTAGGTAGATTTGGAAAATGACCAAGGTGGAAGAATCTTCAACAACTAGTCCAAGCTCTCCAAGGTTGAAGAAACCCTAGTTGAAGTTTGGAGGACACTCACAGACCAAAATCTTCACTTTTGGGACCAGATACCTGGAGGAGCAGAAAATATAGACTGAGGGCTTCCATTTCCAGTTTTTGATCTTCAGAAATTCAGAAGAGGACTAAGTCACCAAAAATGGTGACCTAGTCCCTCTGAACCTTTTTTCAGATATTTTTAAAGATTTGGATACCCTTTTGGCTAAAACGGACTTCGATGTAGTTTTCCAAATTTGGGACTAGGTCACCAATAATGGTGTAAGTGTCCCGACAGGCTTAAATTTTAGCATCACCATCATTTTTCTAGCCTCCAATCTAGTCTAAAACTCATTACCACATGCACCTCTTTAATCTTATTCATTTTTGTAATAGTTTGTTTATGTTTCTTAGGTCATTTGCATATCATTATGTGTTTTCAAACATAGTTGGATTCTTTAGATTTCACATTCATAGTTAGATTATTTTATCAGTTCATTTCATTTAGGCACACACATCTCAGTTATTCAGACCCTCTCAATCCTTTGAATCAACTCACCAAGAACACCTTTAGTGCGAAAGAGAGCACTATTCCTCAACAAAGTTTTTAGGTGAAAAACCTTAGGAGCCTATTGGGGAATCCTCTTTCCCTAAAGTAATTCATTTTTGGTGATTCACCGAGAAGGTAACCTATTTTAATCTACCCTTTTAATCTACCCAACACTTGTTATCGATTTCAATTTGTTGATCACAAGATAAAAGGTTGTCCTCTTGCGACGCCCATACTCAATCTCCACCATAGGATGTTGAAAATCCTTGCTCGATGTAAACCCCATCTACCAAAACAAAGGACAAATGGATAAATGTTACAAACCAAAAAAAAAATTCCAATGGGGTAGGGACTGTTTCAAAATTTCCTGAGCCCTTAGTTGATATTTCAAACCCTTTTGTGAAGGGGAAAGAGATTCATGTCACTGCTAATAACATTCCAACTCATCCCTGGCCCTCTGCCACACCTCAAGTTGGCTTTAGTGATCATAGCTCTATCAGCTACATCTTCTTCTGTGATAAGGTCCCATAGGAGATCACATAGCACCTCTAGACCCCTTGAAGAGGGTGAATTTTTTTCACAAAAATGGATAATTTCTTCTCCTCCAATCTGGATGGGTTCAGTGCCACCAAATTTTTTGAAAAATCACTTTTCCTCATTGGAAGAGGAAGACTTTGATTCCATGATCGATTCCTTGACATGAATTTTCTTTCCTAGAATGTAGAAGGTATGATTGGCCTCTCTAGGAAGTACTTTGTAAGGGATACTCTTTAGAAACATGCTAGTATTGATGTTCTGTGCCTCTAAGAAGTTAAAGTTGTTGGCTTTTTGCTTTCTTTCACTTGCTGAGTTATTTGGAAAATGACTAAAATATTTTCTTTTGAGAATGATGCTAGTCATGGTTGTATGGTCACACTTTTGTCTCCACAGGTCCAAGATTGTGTTGTTGATCATGGGTTTGACCCCACACATTGGCTCATTTGGATCCTTCTGAACATTGATAATGATTCCTTTGGGACTATTAATGTTTATTCCTTGAATGATGCTATTGAAAAATCTCTTCTCTAGAGATAGATTGTGGATTTTATGTCACTTGCCACTTGGGTCTTTTATCGGAATTTCAACATGGTTTCAAGGTGGCATACGAAAAAGATGATACTTTACTATTGAGATGGGAAACTGATGAAAGAGAAGCTTGGTTTAGCATGTGCAATAGATTGGGTCTTTTCAGCTCCAATATTGGCTACCACCATTCTCATTCCCTCTAGCACACTTGGAGAAATTTTTGAACTAGGCCTAGCAGAGTCTTTAAATGTCTTGATCATGCTATGATTTTTGGACAATATTTTTTTCCTTTGCTAGCTATTCTTCACTCCTGGTTATGCTATTAGTGGATGTCAATCTATCATACCAATTTTTCATTAATTTTTGAATTGAATGACAAGTGGACCCACTGCATGCTAGTAAGTCCAAATTTTTATTAAATACTTCTCTATTGAGTCATCAACCCATGCTGGCCCACATCAAAACTATCTAGAATCTTGAATGCAAACCTTCCCAATCCACGAATTGGATCAAGTGGTGGAATGATGGAATCATCCACATTGCAATGATTCTTTGTATTTATGGGTGTTATCAAGCCATTTTTTATCAAAAAATTTATGGAGCAACCACCTCAAATCTTTGCAAATCCACTAAGGCCTTAGTGACTATCCCCTTTTCCTCTACTTTATAGGCTAGAGTGGTGGAGTTGAGACACCATAAGAAAGCGGTAGATTGCTAGGCTATGAGAGGCAAAAAAATCAAAGCCAAGCTTCATTGGTTTAAAATTATGGATCATGCCTAGAAATAAATTTTCCTTTCTCTTCATTTCAACACTTTGTTGGGAATCAAGTGGATCAAAGATCACAATCATATGCTCACTGAATACCTAACATTCTCTAAAGCATGTCAATGCTCTCTATAAATACCTTGAAGTTGTGCCTAACAGGCTCTCTTCTACCCAAAAATCCTTTTGTGAGAAATTTCTCACTACTAAAGACCTCAAGGAAGCTATGAGCACCATGGTTGATGACGAAACTCTAAGAATTGATGGTTTCCCTTGTGATTTTTACAAATCCCTTTTGGATTTTGTGGGAGAATATCTACATAAAGTCTATTTTGTTTCTTTTCAGTCCAAACTCCTAGGCCAACTCATTAACAAAGGAAAAATTAAATTCATACCTAAAGTCACCGATCCTGAAGATATTTATAACTAGAGGCCCATTACGCTCCTCAATTTATCTTACAAAATTATTGCACTAAATCCCTTACTTTAAATATACACCACCTTCTGAACTGCAAAATTGTTCACCTAGAGCAGACTAGATTTATTAAGTCCTGATTTAGTCTTGATAACATCATTATCATCTAGGAAGGTATGGAGTGTGCTAGAACCTCACATTAGAAATAAATTTTATGAAGATTGATTTTTCCAAATCTTATGACTGCATTAAATGGCCCTTCATCCTAGCCATGCTTTACACTCTAGGCTTTGGCCCTCATTTCATTCAATTTGTGAACATGCTTTTTGCAAATGCTTCAACTTGCATCACCATTAATGGTTGCCAATCTCAAGCATTTGAATTGTTTTTCTCCATTCGCGAGGGTTTTCTGCTAGCTCCTTCTTTGTATGTTCTTTATGTTGAAGGTTTTGGCTATCTTTTCGCCCACTCTATTTCCTATGGGCTTTTCCAAGGAATTACCTTGCCCAATTCTTCAGCCCAACTTTTCAATGGTCATTTTTCTAATGATTCCTTATTTTCTCTACTAGAAGAAGAGGGTAAAGTCAAAGCTACCCTAGATTTTCTTGAGACATTTTTCTTGGCCTCTGGTTCTGCCATCCAGTGGCATAAGACACAATGTTATTTTAAATCCACTCTTCCAAGTCCTTTTTAGATGCAATAGTATGGTTGGAAGTGGATTGCTCATGAGGAAATCTTTAGATTTCTTGGAATCTTCATTTCTTTTTAAAGCATCCTCTATAGACTTATGGAAAGTTGTTCTTTCTCGTATTGAGTAAAAGTTAGGTTTTTGGATTACCAATCTACTTTTTCTAGCTAGCAAGTTTCAAGTGTTCTATAAATTTCTTATAGTGACTCATGTTTATTATTCTTTGTGTTGAGCCCCTTCCAAGGCCTCTTTTCTGAAGCTTGAGAAGTTGCTCAGAGACTTTCTTTGGGCCTCTTATGTGTCTCATAGGATCTTTCATCATGTTTCTTGGGAATTTTGTTGCCTCCCTAGAGATTTTGGTGGGCTTGGTGTCCTAGCCACTCAAAAGCAAAATAATACTCTTTGTGTCAAATAGATAATTCATGCCCTAATTGGTAATGAGGCCTAGAAGAGTCTCCTCAAAAAATGCATCTCCATGGGATATCTCGCTCATAGACCAGCTTAGAAAAGGGATTAGATTTCATACCCTTCTCATTATGAATGAGCTTGTTAAGATTGAGGGTACTTTTGTTGCCAAAATTTTTTGGTGTGACTGGGATACTGTTAAACCTTTTCTCCTTTGGAATGCACCAAGTTTTAGATATGTTCTATCTCTCAATCAAATCAAATGAATAAAATATGGGTTGGTTCCAATATCTTTTTAGGGAATGGAACACAAGGAGAGGGTCCTATTTCCTTCAAGTTTCACTCAAGGAAACCCTAGAGATCTCAATCCTATGATAGAATGCGAGAAAATGATTTGCTAAAGGTTGTCATAGGGTATGTTTAGAGACTAAAAATGGGTTCACCAGCAAGCTAGGGCTTGGAAACTAATAACATGCAAGACCTAATTATGAAACTGAATGATATGTATGACTACAAGAAATGACCTAGAAATCAATAAAAAATAGAACAATAGACTAAGAAATTAGAGAGATGCACTTGGAAACCTGTAATAGCTTCAGTGAAGACTTGAAATAATAAAAAATTAAAATTTAAGGCACATAGGGACTCATAGGCTAGGTTGGGCGAATCAGTCCCAAATTAGGGTTTTTAGGCTGAAACAAGAATCTAGTGATGACAAGTCTATGTCTTTAGAAATTTGGAAAAATGACTATACTGGGACTCATACACCAAAAGTGGTGTATAAGTCCTGCTTAGCTTTCTCAGAGGGTCAAGATTTGAATATTCTCTTCTATCTCTACTCTTCCTTCTCAACCTAATTTCCAAGTCTGAAATGTTGAATTATGATCTCTAGATGCCTTTAAGTGATCTTCTAAACAAGGTGAAAACTTTGCACACTTGGCAGCTTCTTTCCAACCTTTCTATTCAATGTGTCTTCAACGTAGACCTACAAATCACACACTAAAGAGCTTGTGTTGGCCGAACCCCATTTTGGTAATCAAACCTTGAAAAGAAATGAAATAGGAAGGAGGAATTATGAATGAACAAAATGATATGTTGCAACACACCAAACCCTAGAAAAAAAGTGCTAGAAACATGTATGAAATGACTCCAATGGATGTAGATCTTGACTCTTACTTGAATGTTGTAGATCTTGAGTTTAATCCTTGCTTGAATCATGAAACCTTACATCGCAAATTTTAGCTCAAAAATAAACATGATGCATGATGACTTTGACATGATGCTTGATGCTTTAATAATGCTCCAAAATGCTTGATAATCACTGTTGAATGCTCTTTTAAACTCTTGAATTATCTTGTAAACTCTTGAATGCTCTTGTAAATTAAAATTTTCTATAATGCATGAATTCTCAAGTTTCTAGGTGAAAAATGAGTGAAATAACCTTGAATTTATACTTGTTTATGCCAAATTTCCCAAAAATACAACACTACAAGCTGACATTAGATCCAGGAAAATAGAATCCCACCAAGAATTTGAATTTAATTTAGGTTTAAGCCACATGAGAATCATACACCAAAAGTGGTGTATGAGTCCCATTAGGCTAGGCTTTGGGACACATTTTTCAAGAAAGGCTTAGATTTATGTGAAATCCAGATTGGGGCCCCAAAAACGTAAGTGGGACCTATATGGCCAAGGTGGCGTATGAGTCCCATATCACTAAATCTAGGAAATACAAACCAAAGAAACATAAATTATGATTGGATGTTGGTTTATGTAAGAATTATCCTTGGAAAGATGCATTAATTAAGGCTTGTGGATGAAAAATAAGGCCAAATAAGGCATAAAGAAGCCTAATTAATTAATCAAAACCATAGATTGTTGTGAAAGTGTAAGAAAATACTTTAAAACACCCTAAATAAGGGACAATTAAGTTCATTACATTCACAAGGGCCCAAACAAGTGTGAAAATGTAGAGGGATTCATTTTTCTACACTACATTTAGCCCCCAATTTAGTGAGAGGATGAACTTACCTCAAACTCACACTAAAGTAGATGAAACTACATCAAGAGGGATCCATGTGTACCAATGCTAGTAAGATAGGACAACAACAACCAAGAGGTTTGTGCAAGGCCCCAGGATCAAGATCATATGGAAAACCAATATAGCCACAAAAGAACAAACATGAAAAACAATGTAAGAAGAAATACCAAGGCACAAGAATACACTGCCAAAGACATAGAAAAAAGAGAAACAAAAAACAACAAAAAAAAGAAGGGGTGGATCAAGCTTTGACAATTTATCCATCATGTTGTGGGTCAGATCTAATTTGTTTGTCAAGAAATGCATGCTCACTCTAAGGCAACAAAACTTTAGGTTGTCCATTGGGTGTGTATCCAAAGAGGTGAGACACATACACACATGGATGGTATGCACTCACACACACAAGTAATTGTCTATTGGAAAGTCATGCTGAATTTTGGCTTCACATTCAACTAGACCAAAGATATACCTCCTAATAACTTTGATAAGGCACCGGATAACAATGAACTTCAAGCTTCACTAGGAAAGCGAAGCTTCACTTGCTTGATACTCACAAACAAATAAGATGGCTCTAGAGGCAAGGAAAGTGTGTTATGCAAGGTGGCCATTTAACTGAAATCATCATGCAAGGTCTTAACTTAGGGAAAATTGTGCCTAATGTCTCCAAGAGAGGACCAATCGAAAAATAGAAGATTCACAACTTAAGGGATGTAGTGTGTTGCATCAAGCCACTAAGAGGAATATAATATTCTATGAGAGATAATTCTCTTGATGGATATCACACCCAATCTCAGGAATAGAGTCAAAGATGCATCCCATTAAGTAAGAAAACTACACAATGAAACATTAAATGTAGAAGAATAATGCCAATGTATGCCCCCACTTTAAAGAAATTGCTAAACACCATTTTGTGAGAAACTACTTTAAAGTATAAAATGATAAATGCTAATAATAAAGAGGACATGAGAGCCTATTTAGATAGCCCTATGCCAAGTTATATGTTTCCAAATAAAGATATGTCATGAAAAAGGGTTGCCCCCAAAATAAAATCCCAAAACACATAAGGGATCCATGGATTCATGATCAGTATGTTCTTGTTGCAATTTTTTTAGAGAGCTTGAAACTATCATCATTCCCCAAATACTCATGGGATAGGAAGAATGACATACAGAGAGAAAAAAGAAAAAGAAAAAACTTTTCAGTCAACATGGAAGAGACATGAATGTATCGACGCCTTTTGTCATCCCCAAAAGGAAAACACAAGACAAAGAAAAGACAAAAGAAAATCTTTTGAGTCAACATAGAAGAGACATGAATGTCTCAATGCCTTGTATCATCCCCAAAATTAAAACACAAGATAAAGAAATGATAAAATGTTTACAATATAGAGAAAAATTTAGGTACAAATAGAGGAATGTTAGAAGGAGAGAGAGAGAGAGATCAAACATAACAACACGGGGGATCACATTACATACATGCAATCACATAAAAGAAAAAAAGAAAATAATGCAAAAAACTAGTATGGAACATCTGAGCCAACTTATAAGCAAATCATCCACATCCCAATCATGTTCATCACATACAAAAGGTAGGAAACTAGCCAAAGGGACAATAGAAAGAGCAGAACTAGGATCATTACCAAGTTCAACACTCTTCTTAAGAGAATTATCATGTAAGCTAAGAGAAGAGGAAAACAATGTATTCAATTCATTATCCACCTCGTCAATTTTAGAAACCTCATCATCACCATCCAAGTTAATCACAATGGGAGGTTGAATGATAATATCTAAAGAAGTATTTAGCTCCTATTGTGGTTGCGTTATAGGATCTTTTTGTTTTGGTGAAGAGGGAGACTCATTATGTATTGCTTCAATCAAGTTTGGATTTTGATTTTATTAGTTTTCTTCTTCATTTAACCTCTGAGCAAGAGCATGACATCTACGTCTATGCTCTCTAGAATTTATATTTCTTTTAGTATGTTTTTCAAGTTGTGTTTGTGTAGGAGCAGGTTTATCAACTATAGGTTTCTTTTCTTCCCTAAGAGGAGGAATAGAAGGAACCATGGCAGGTTGTTCAACCACTTTCTCTTTAGCTTTTTAAAATTGTTTTATTTTAAGAGGTGTGATGGGATTGATTCCATTATCTCTTGGTATTTTATAGGAGATAGAAAAAGGATCTATATTAGGTTGGTCTTGGTTGTTTTGAATGTCTTTATGTTTGATCAGAGTTTTTTCAAGGATGGTAGGATCAATCATAGGTTGAGGAATGTTTTTAAGGGATAGTTTTTCTATACATTTCACCTTAAATCTAATGAAAATTTCCCATACGAATAAAAAGGATTAAATTCACTAAGGTGCACTATAAATATTTCATTTTCAAAGGGAAACTTTAAGCATTTATGCATAACTGATGGGATGGCTTCTATGGAATGTAGCCATGGGTAACCAAGCTTCACATGGAATTGGTTTGACATCGAGATGATGGAGAATGAGATATCTAATTTTTTTGATCCTATTTGTAAAGGAAGTGTGATTGATCCCATCATAGGGCAAGTTAAAATTTTATGCATCTTTATCCATGCTTTTGGTTTGTCATATGTTTCTTGATAGAGCTCATGCATGAGTAAGAATTCCCTAGTGATCACATTCTCTTCATAGATGGGATCAATTAATATCCAATTAGTGGGATTTTCATTGATTTGGTCAACTATGTAAAGATGACCATTAGGTTCATTTCTAATAATATTCTTAGATGAGAAAGAAATGTCAAGAGGCTTTTTAGTTTGACCGTTAAAAGGTTGAGTTTTGATCAATGCAATTCAACCCTTTTTAATAGTATCCATATCTATAGTATCTTGTTCAATAGTATCCATTTTATCATCCGTGTCAACATTCATCACATCATTATTTGAAGTTTCACTAGCTTTGACAAATGAAATATTATGTTGTGGCATAGGGTTGGTAAATATTTACAATTTTAGGTTAGGAGGGGCAATGAAATTATTTCCTTGATCATTAACACCTCCAATTGAAAGTTGACTGGAATTAATGAGGTCTTGCACAAGATGTTTAAGATGCTTACAATGTTTCATTTCATGTCCATTTTTTCAATGATAATGACAATAATAATTTGATCTAAAGTTCGGAGGTAAAGGGTTACTAGGATCAGGAGTTTTAACAGGAGGCAAGGTGATAATTTTATCTTCTAAAAGTTTTGTGACTTTATGTTATGGAGGGTATTAGGTAAGTGAATGAATTGCCTATCCGGATCCCCAAATGTAAAAGAAGTCATCTTTCTTATAGCATCCACTTGGGTATCAACATGTTGATTTGTTTATTGAGGGGGATTTAGTTGAATAAAGCTTTTATTCTATTTTTGAAAAGGTTGATAGTTGTTTTGGTTTGTGGATTCAAAATTCTTTGGATGGCTAGAGATGGATTTTGTGTCACGACTAATAACAAAGTTTTGATAATCATGAAGGGTAGTACACAAGTGTACGAAGGAGGAAAACTTCATCATGGTAAGCTTATCTTGTATCTTAGTTTGCAAGTTCTCAACGAACATCATTTGAAGGTAGGGGTCACGAATCTTTATATTGATTTGGGAATAAAGTGATTGGTAGAGTGAAATAAAGTCAGTAATCTTTTCATCATATTATTTCTTACATCTCATCAAATCAACTAAGGTCATCTTAGGATTCATATGCACTTGGAAATGGTTTATAAATGCCTCAAAAAGTTCATTGAATGAATGAACTGAGTTGTTATGTAATGAGGAAAACCATTTTAAGGCGGTATCCTTCAAGGATCTAGGGAAAATCCTAGCCAAGAGCTTATCCTCAAGAATAAAGTAACTACATAAGGTGGTATAAGTGGAAAAATTGTTAGAAGGATCTCCTTTCCCCACATGTTTCTCAAATCTAGGCATCTCTATACCTTGTGGCATTGGCTTGCTCACTATCTCCAAGGATAAGGGATTTATTTTGACATAATACATAGGTTGGCCATTTTAATTTTGGTTTATGGTTGAAACTTTATTTTGAAGGGATGAAAAAGTTTGCACAAGTTGATTTATGAGGGTGTCATTGGTTGTGTTTTGAGATGGAGGTGAGTATGGTGGAGGTGTATATGTGTTCGAGGGAGTAGTGAATGAAATTCTTATTGGAGGTAAAGGGGTAGGAGATATGACGTGTGATGCAATAAAGGTACTAGGAATGCTAGTAGAAATACCCAAGGAAGGAATGACATTACTAGTAGCTTTCATTTCTTTTGTAACTTGAGGATTGGTATAGGTAGAAATAGATGCAATGGTTGTAGGAGGAGGAATTTGATTTCCTCCCTAACTTTGGAAATTGTTTGAAGGTAAAGCAAAATTAGTGGTTGAGGTAAGACATTTCCCCAAAAATTGAACTATATTACACACAAGATTGACTCTATCTTCACTTTCAATCATGTGATGTATGTTATCTATGATAGGGATAGTGGTGGTTGAAATTTTTTTAGTACTTATTTGATTTTCTAGGTTTGCTAAGTCTTCATGAATTTGGATTATGTTTTCTTGCGGAATACTTGCAACCATTCTTTCAACATTTTTCACACTACTTGAAGGTAAAGAGGTTTCGAAGGTATGGCCCATACCTAGTGAAGAAGTG
Source organism: Sequoiadendron giganteum (assembly GCA_007115665.2). NCBI lineage: Eukaryota > Viridiplantae > Streptophyta > Pinopsida > Cupressales > Cupressaceae > Sequoiadendron > Sequoiadendron giganteum. Next base: position 19,891,858 of record CM021108.1, on the reverse strand, counting down.
TCAACACTAATAGTGAAAGAGCTAGATAACCCAAGATCCACGATAATTGTTCTATCACAAGATGACATGAGCCTCAAACTTTGTCTCACTATAATATTTGAAATAGGACACCAAGTTTTAAAACTCATGTAAGGGACAATCAATGCAATGCAAGATGAAATGAACACAAAATAAATGTTATGCCCTAACTGTGATTCAAATTAAATTAAGCTAGATGCAATATAATGAAAGTAATAGAAACTCTACAAACTAAAACAAATAACTAATGGTAGCAAAAAAAAAGCACATAAATAGAGTTTTTAATGCTAAAAAATGCAGTTTACAATCTAAAACGGAACTAAATCACCAAGAGGGGTGTAGGATTCCCAATTATGGTTTTTCAAGGATTAAATTTTGAATAAAAATCACATCAAAATACCCAAAAATCAGGAAAAACCACATGTATTGGGACTAAATTTCCCAAAGGGGTGTATGAGTCCCAAATTAGGTCTTTTGCACCATTTTTAGCAAATTTTGTGTGAATGTTAATTTTATTTTTTTGAATGATGTCTAGGCTAAGTGCAAGTGTAGATTTCAGATGAAATTCAATGATGCAACAAATAAATATGCAACTTATATAGACTTCCAATAATGCAAGATTTAGAAACCCTAGATGTAACTTAACTAATGCAAAACCTAATGCAAAGTTAATGCAAGATCGATTTAGGATAATGATGCACTCTAAATTAGAAAGAGGTGTTTTGAAAGTAGGTTCACCAAAATGAAATTAAGAAAATATAGTTTGGTTCCAAGATATTTTTAGGGAATGGGACACAAGGAGAGGGTTCTATTTCCTTCAAATTTCACTAAGGAAACCTTAGAGATCTCAATCCTATGATAGAATGAAAGAAAGAGATCTACTAAAGTTTTTCCTAGGGTATGTTCATAGACTAAAAAGAGGTTCATCACCAAGATAGGTATTGGCAATACTAATAACATGCAAGATCTAATCATGAAACTTAATGATATGCAAGACTACAATAAATGACCTAGAAATGAATGTAAAACTAAACAACAAACTGAGAAATCAGAGAGGTGCACCTAGAAACCTATAGCAACTTGAATGAACAATTGAAATGTTGAAAATATTGAATTGAAGGCACACTAGGACTCATATGCTAGACTGAGCATATCAGTCCCAAATAAGGGTTTTTGGGATGAATCAATAATATTGTGATGACAAGTTTGGATCTGAAGAAATCTGAAAAATTGAACATACTAGGACTCATATGCCAGAAGTTGTGTATCAATCCTGCTCAAATTTTTTGGAGGGTCAGGATTTGAATCTGCTTTTCTATCTCTACTCTTCCTTCTCAACTTAATTTTTGAGTTTGAAATGTTGAATTGTTCTCTATAGATTCCTTTAAGTGATCTTCTAAACAATGTGAAAACTTTGACAACTTTGCACACTTGAAAAATTCTTTC